>JARQOC010000001.1:489849258-490235939 GCA_033576535.1 Allobates femoralis
ACTCAATACACAGGCATTAATGTCTAAATCGCTGGCAACATAAGGGTGAAAATGGCCAAATTTGCCAAAAGTGTCAATGTTTTGTGTGGCCAAAATAGCTTTCAAGCACTGCTAAAATATGCCGCTCATTAGAGCTTCACAGGGTTCCACAGCACCACTCAGTTGGTGCATGTTAGAGATCTTGTGCTCCTTCACTTCTGTTTGAGGATGTCCCACAGATGCTCAATATTGTTTAGGTCTTGAGACATGCTTGGCCATCCAGCATCTTGACGCACAGTTTATTTAGCAAGGCAATGGTCGTTGAGGAGGTATGTTTGGGGTAAATATGTTGGAATACTGTCCTGCGGCTCAGTTTCCAAAGGGAGGGGATCATGCTCTGCTTCAGTATTTCACAGTAATGTTGGCATTCATGGTTTTCTCAATGATCTGTAGCAACCGTAGCCAGCAACATTCATGCAGCCTGAAACCATGATAATCGCACTACCTTGCTTGACTATATGCCAGACAAATTTGTCTTTGTACTCCTCACCCCGTTGCTGACACGCCCACTTGACACCCCCTGAACCAAGCAAGTTTATCCTGGTCCGGGATCAGAGTAAGATGGCTTGCACACTGGTTGGTTGTTGGTGGTGCAAGTGTAGGGTTCCAGTGGATCCTTCGTCCCAAGCGGTCAACATAAACACTGCACACTCATTTGTTCCTTTGTAAACAGTGAAAGTTTATTGACTGGTGCCTAGTTGCGACAGAAGGACGTTTCGGCCGACACACCGAAGTCCTTTATCAAACAGTCGCCAGTGTTGGTAAGGTTCCTGTAATCCCGTGGTGTTGAAATGAGACCCTCAGATAGTAGGGTCTTCCTGGAGCTGAAGTTTGTGTCACGAGGGTACGGTCCCCAAGGGTTGATGCTTTTGCTTTCAGCTATGCATGAGGCTTGTTAAGTCCTCTCTAGTGGTCTCTCTGTTGTCTGAATCCAAGGAACTGGGCTATGGTTCAGCCGCCACTGTTTCTCTAGGTCCCAGTCTTAGGTGGATTAGTGTAGAGCAATTGTTCAACTGGTCTCCTGTGCATGACTGCCAGCACTCCCGTGCTATGGCCAAGTGACCTTGGTGTCATCAGACCACAGGACATGGTTCCAGTAATCTATGTCCTCAGTCTGCTTGTCTTCAGCAAACTGTGGGCTTTCTTGTACATCCTTGTTAGAAGAGGCTTCCTTCTGGGACGTATAGTCTGATCACTGACAGGCGACCCTCGACCCCTTTAACCTCTGCAGCAATGTTGGCATAACTGGTATATTTATTTTGTAAAGACAACCTCTGTATATGACGCTGAACAAATTAACTCATTTTCTTTGGTCGACCATGGCGAAGCCTGTCCTAAGTGGAACCTGTCTTGTTATCCATTGTAGGGTCTTGGCAACAATGCTGCAGGTCAGTTTGAGGGTGTTGGCAATCTTCTTATAGCCTAGTCTATCTTTATGTAGAGCTGTTCGGCTGTGACCAGAGAAATGATCACTTTGAATGGATGCAGGCACTCGCTAGGACCCCAGGTCACCATGACAATGCATTGAGGCCCCATGATAATATCATGGGACCTTCAATGACAGTGGGGAATAGCGCGATCCCCGCTATGTTGCTTTGGATTGCTCTGTCAGTGATTGACAGCGTGATCCAAAGGGTGAACAGTGCCAGTCTCAGAGAATGGATGGAATGGCTGTTAGGAATATAACCTGCTAAGGCTGCTTTGACATCAGCGGTAATCACTGATCGCAGCAGTTTCGGTGAAAAAAACGCAACTGCCGCGATTACTGCATAACAGCCGCACTTGCGTTCAACTGCGCAACCATGCAATGTCTAAGGGGCTTGCGGTAAGTGTGTGGCAGGTGCGGCAAGTGCGGTTTCGGCACTTGCGGCAGATGCGGCTGCGAGAAAACCGCGGCTGACCACGGTTTCTTCACGGCAGCATCTGCCGCAAGTGCCGAAACCGCAACTGTACCGCACTTGCCGCTAGCCCCATAGACATTGCATGGAGCTTGCCGCAGGTGAACCGCAAGTGCGGCCGTTATGCAGTAATCGCGGCAGTTGCGATTACCCTGATGTGAAAGGGGCCTAATCCATTTTGTAATTGAGATAAAAATGCACTGTTGTGGAAAAAATCCCCTTACTGATTCAGCAGGTTGTCACTTGTTCTCACTGAACAACACCTTTAATCCATATAGTTGATGGAATACCATGATAGATCAGAGTTATACCAGCGCTTTAAATATTTTTTCATGGATTTTAGCAACACATTATGATATCCAGTGGTTTAGAATATCAGGCTAAGTGTTTCCAGCAGACGTTTCTGGGATCTATGCAAGGATTGGAGTCCTTGGATACCCTCCCTTTTCTTCCATCAAGAACCCCATTTTGCAGTTTTGGAGGAAAGCTAGGATAGCAACATTATCTTATTTCACATGCACAGTAATCGATGAATCTACAAATTTCTAGGACATATTTGTTAGTTAAATGGGGCTTTCAGTTTCATAATTTGGCCCTGTTTTTCATACTATTGTCCAATAAATATGGGCTGTCTGTGTAATATAAGAAATTTGTGACGTCAGAAGGTTGACTGCTGGGGAGAAGGGCAAAGCAGAAAGCAAAGATTTTTTGCTTTCTGGATTGGGACCTTCACAGCAGTTTTAACTGTTCTGATAATTTATCATCATATCGGCATGCTGCATGCTCGATTATTAACTACATTGGATGGTAAACTGTGACTATTTCAAATAGTAAAACACAAAGATATACCATCAATATTCTAGACGGGAACTGAAAATTCCAAAGATTTTTTGATGGGGTGGTTGTCTCCAAGAATTAGATACAAGTTTGCAAACATTTATAGTATATGTATATACATCAAAGGCACAAGTTACACAATTTAAAAGGCAAAACTGTAATAGAACCTTTTAAATCTTGCACTTGCCTTTTACATGAAAACTTTACATTACCTATATTCTTCTGTGGTCTTTGTGTGGCTTCTATTGTGCCATACCAGGGACTTGTAGTAGTTGATGTTAGTCTTCGTTTCATTACAGCTGGAAAGGCTCAGATTGACACTGCAGTATGAGATAAAGCACTGTACTCTACCCATCTCAGATCCCTCTCCCAAGTAGAGATGAGCGATGTTCGATCGAACATGTTCACCAATTTCAAATTCAACCTGTTTTGGGCTATGTTCGAGTCATACAACTAATGCAAACGATTTGCTAAAAATCGAGTAATTCGAGGTTATGTTCGATAACGGTTTGTTGACCAAAAGCGCTACTGACTTTTCAGAGTAATGCTTTTGTTCAACGTTATTATGAGTTTCAGTGTTAAGGAATATTTGGCTAGTAGCAGTTGTGCCAGGCACTTGTGCAGCAACGCTGTGAGGAAAGCTACACCTCTTGTCTTTACTAGCCATTTTTTACTGCATCTAGTCAATCAAATCCTTTGGATGTAAAGTTGTCCAGGCCTGGTGTACATGTGTGAGAAGCCACGCTCCTGTCTTATAGCTTTTACTGCATCTAGCAAGCAATCCTTTGGCTGTACCACTGTTTGACTAGTACTGTGGGCGTGCTCTCTGAAAGAAAGGAACACTTATTTGCATTGCCCAACACTTACCAACTATTAGGTAGTACTATGTTTCACTAGATAGCTGTGTCAGTTTTGTTTATCTACCGCCACACAGCGCAGAAAAACTTTGTATTGCACTCCAAACCCAGTACCAAAACCTTTAGATATAATATGTTTGACTAGGTAGCTGTGTCCATGTTGTTGAATCTCGCACACGCGCAAAACATTTTGTATTGCATTCCAAACTGTACCAATCTATTACGTAGTACCACTTTTGGCTAGGTAGCTGTGGTCCAGTGTTCTGTTGAAATCTACTGCCACACAGCCAGAAAACACTTTTGTATTGCATCTGCCCAAACCTACTTACTAAAATCTATTTAGGGAAGTACCACTCTTTGGCCACTGAGCTCTGCTAGTTTTACATTTCTAGTTTTTTGCACCAATAACTACAGAGTTGCATATTAGTTACCCTCAAATATGAGTGGTAAAAGGTCTGCTGATGCTGAAAGGGTAAAAATCTTTGTGCCGTGGGGAAGGTGCTAAAGTAACAGAAACATCTGCTGAACAAATACAGTCTTCAAGCCAAACTAAAATGTCTACTTTTTGTGGACGATCGCTATCATCCCTTTTTTACGTAGTAGAGGATCGCTAAAACTTGTAGATGAGGCCCAAAAAGAGCAGGTGCTGCAATGGATATCATGTGCTCCATCAAGTGGGCTCTCCTACTCCTCAACTTCAACATCAAAAACACTCCAGTCTCAAGGTGTCACCCCAATCGCACTTGCTTCCTCACAGCTCACAAGTCTCCAGTCTCCCTACTGACTATGGGTTAACACAGATGGTGAGTCTGCAGAGCTGTTCACTCATACTATAGCCTGGGAATCAGAGGTCTGCTCCAATGCTTCATTGAGATAAGATGAGGAAATGATCTGCACCGATGCCCAAAATCTTTTTGAGTTGGATGCAGGTCAGATGAAGAAGGGTCCAAGCATAATTAGACCCTGATTCCCAAACTGTAATCCCGGTTGGTGGAGACAATGAGGCAGATGATTATGAGACACAGATACCTGATTGGAATGACAACTTGACTTTGAGCCCAGTGCAGGAAGGGTTGGCTCTGAGGACGACGAGTGTGAGAACACACAGGGTGATGGTGAGGTTGGAGATCCCACTTACTGTCGAACCCACAGGCAGGAGTTGATGAGATCAGCAGAGGAGGTGGAGGAGGATGCTAGTGAAAGGTTAGGTTGCAGTTTCCTGGATACTCCTGCATGTGTGCATCACTTTCCAGGGCAGGAAGCATTTAGCCAAATTTACTCTTGAACTGGGGGACTAACAGTGTGGCAACCAAGTAGTCAACATTACTTCGAATTCTAACAGTCCGAGGATCATGTTGCAGGTAGTGCAGCAAGAAGGCACTCATGTGTCTTGCGCATCTAGGAGGCCCAAGTCCTTGTTGTGTTGGAAAGGGCGAGGAACATTCACGCTTCCTTCCTCTGTCCTCTTCTCCCAACCTCGAACAACAGAAAAGTGATCATGATCTCCCTCATCTGCTGAGTATATTTATTAAGGTTCCCTCATATGCCACAATGCGTTTCGACAGACTGGCAGCTGTCTTACTCAGGAATATCACCTGAGGAAAACAGCTGCCAGTCTGTCGAAACGCATCGTGGCATATGAGGGAACCCTAATAAAGGTTTGGATGCTTTAATTTCCTTCTCAGTACTCCATCCTTCCTTAGCACTCCAAATAGACCGCTTTTGTATTTTCTATATTGTGGTACCCCTCTGTGGGAAGTCGGCAGGAGCTGCAGTGGGGAGAGGAGTAATTGTAATGCTGGAAACATCCACCAATGGCTGAAGGACCTGTGGTTGCCGGGCGACTGGGATCAACAGCAAAAGGACCTGCGGTGACAAAGTTCCGGTTTCGCGGATCACGTGACTGTCGCTTCTGGAAAGACCGCCAGAGCGGGACAGTGAAGCAAACTGGTGCCCCGAGGATTTGAACGCTAATGGTGTTGGTGGAGGCGCACAACACAGAAAGGTGAGCGGTTAAATAACCCACCACAAGCTCCTGTAATTAGCTCATAGGTGCTTCTCATTGCGCCCCTTCTATTTCTTTTGCAATACCTATCCCTGACACTCCTGCCCCTGTTTATGAATATTCAACCTTTTTGTCCATCGAACCAGTGATTAACAAATTTAATGTATTCACATCCCCCATTTTTGGGTGCTCAAAAGCAGTGATTACTACATCTCCCTTAATGTTTGTGTAAACTGGTTTGGGGCATCAAACCAGGTTTTGGCAAATGTGATGTATACACATGAACAGTTTTTGGGCCCTTAAAAGCATTGTTTGGTCAACCTCCTCTGTCCACTAAGGGCCCTACAGGTCACTAACCTACCTGACTAGTTCTTCCTGTGATACTCCACAAAACTTTTAGTTGTCCTACCTGTGTGTGGCAGGGTATAACATTAATAGGAGCGCATGCATGAACGAGTTTATCCAGCCTACTAGGTCTAAGCAAGTCACTGACCTACCTGATATTTTTTTTTCCGTAATATTCCACGAAACTGATAGTTGCCCCACCTGTGTGTGTCAGGACATAGCATTGATGTTAGCGCTTGCATGAGCTTTGAGTTTATCCGACCCAGTAGGTCTAAAAGGTCACTTACCTACCTCACTATTATTTCCTGTAATACTCCACGGCACTTAAAGTTGTCCCACCTGTGTGTGGCAGGGCATAACATTTATGGGAGCACTTTCATGAGCTTTGAGTTTATCCGACTCACTAGGCCTAAACAGGTCACTGACCTACCTGACTAGTTTTATCAGTAATACTCCACGAATCTGATAGTGGTCCGCACTGTGTGTGACAGGTCATAACATTGATGGGAGCGCTTGCATGAGCTCTGAGTTTATCGGCCCAGTAGGCCTAAACAGGTCACTGACTTACCTCTCTAGTTTTTCCTGTAATACTCACAAAACGTATGGTTGCTGAGCAATGTTTAATTGACAAAAAATTAGAAAATACTGGGCACTAATGGTTAAATATGAGGACAGGTCACGTCACTCCTGTGACCTATATAGTGCAGTTACCCATTGGTGTTGCTCGCCAGTAGTGTCAATAGTCCATTTCAATAATGAAGAAAAAATGGCTGCACTCACCAAGGTCGGATCTTCACACCTTTATTATATGTCCAGAAAGTCAGTTCATGAACATCACAGTCCATCGTCCCTGCACTCCCCCTCCCTTGCTGTGATGTTCATGAACTGACTTTCTGGGCATGTAATAAATGTGTGAAGATCCAACCTTGGTGAGTGCAGCCATTTTTTCTTCATTATTGAAATGAGCAATGTATAACCTTGAAATGCTAGGCCAGGTACTGTTCCAGACCCTCTGCCATGCAGGCAGGCTGGGCCATTCAGCAATTTTTGATCTGGGTCAATTGATGCCATTTTGCTGTGGTCTGACCCTTTGGGAGGAGTGAAGACTCTTGTTGGGGTCCCCTTGCTCTATGGTACATAATTCGAGAAGGGTGTGACATGCCTATACCTGTGTCTCATCCTCCTTTTCCTCCTCCACCTCTTTTTACTTAATGTAGAAAACAACTGCCACTTTTCCCCTGTAACTCATTCATTTGTCAATTCAAAGTCAGTTTCACTCACCTCTGAAGTTTTAGGTGAATGTTAACCACCTTCTATTTTGAAGTGCTTTGGAAGAGTGTACAGGCTGGTACAGACCGTGTCTCGTGCACCCATGCTTCGCCATGAGACTATTTGTACTGTGGTTAGATTGTTATCACTTTTCTTGGTGTTTGTTGTCCATTCTGAGTAGTTTGGCAGCTTTTGGACACCTTTGAAGGTGTTTTCTATGTGTTTGCTGTAGTCTGCAATTGATTCCAATGGGGTTTGACCCTGTAGACAGGATCAGTTCTGGCGTCACGAACAGGATCCCGTGCCTGGTAAAACCGGGTACTGTGTGCTTAAAATAAACTTTATTGACTGTTTTGTGAAGTGTAAAATTGGGCCGCCATTACTGCGCCACAGAGTGGGAAGAGCGTAGCGGCTAGAAAAGAGCGCAAAGATAATCCCCGCCCCTCCGCTCTGCCGAAGATCTCCGAAGTGCAGCGTCTAGTTCCGGAAATACCCAAGGTGCTCCACTCTCCCTGTAAAGTCGCCGACTACTGAAAAAGTTAACCGCATCGGCTAACAGCGGTTAACTAGGGGGGCACCACCATGAGTGAAGCGGATGATGCCCAGGTCACTGACAGAAGGGTGTGGGAGTCGCAGCACCCAGAGCAGTGGCCCCGATAATACCGTTAGCCTTTCCGTACATACCCAAAATGGTTGTCAACCTATGAGGGTAAGCCTGGTACCTTAGCAGCCTTCAGACAAAAGATTTGTGCAGTGCTGCACATGTATGCAATGACAGAAAAGCAGCAAGCCACCGTTGTGCTGGGACAATTAACAGGCGCAGCGGAGCTAGAGGTCGAGTCTTGGAACGATGCTGACAGAGACTCCGCAGCAAAAGTATTTGACAAGCTCAAAACTGCTTTTGAAAAATGCACACAGTCTGAACTAAGGATGATATTCTACCAATGTAAACAGAGACCGCAAGATACCATCAGAGACTTTGCCTTACGTTTACAAGGGGCACTCCGGTCCTTAAAGCAGGTAGACCAGGCAAGTGTGCTAGAAAAAGATAAAATGCTTGCAGAACAGTTTATGAATGGATTGAGGTCAGACTACCATCGCCAGCAGGTACACATGTGGGTCTTAGGTCATCCTGATGTGAACTTTAATGCTTTAAAACAGGGGTGGCAACTCCAGGCCTCGAGGGCCGCACACTGTGCAGGTTTTCAGGATTTCCTTAGTATGGCACAGAGGTTGGAATCATCACCAGTGCAGGTAATTATATTATCACCTGTGCAACACTAAGGAAATCCTGAAAACCTGCACTGTGTGCGGCCCTCGAGGCCTGGAGTTGCCCACCCCTGCTTTAAAAGATCGAGCTAAAACCGTGCTACGAGACCCATTGCCTGTAGAACCTGCAACCCAACCCTGGCAGGTTAACACCTCTCCCATAGACTTTGAACCTACTCCCAAAAACCCTGCAAAAGCAGCAGGGCAAGCTGTAGCAAACAACCCTGATGATGACCTACGTAACCAGGTGCTGCAGCTAACCAAAAATATGGACTATGTGTTAAAGCTCTTGCAAGCCAGGACAGGGGCAAAACCACCAAACAGAATCCAGCTAGCTGATTGCCCTGAGGATTTCCCGTGGATGAGGAGGAAACCCAAGTCGCTTGTTCAGGGAACCAACAAGTTGCCCGTTCAGGGGACCAACAAGTCACCTGTTCTGGGACCAATGCACCATTCCAACGCAGAGCCAGCGACCACACGGATTCTTCAGGACAGCCCATCTGCCTACGCTGCAACAAACCAGGCCACCTCGCAAGAGTATGTCATTTAAACCCGAGATTCCTGGGTCCGAGGGTCAACTCCCAGGAGTAGAACGACAGGGCCCATATGACAGGCGTAATCGATACGTGGGAGGCCGTCCGTACCTCAAAATTACGCTAGATGGAATCCCTACATCGGGCCTACTGGACACCGGGTCGCAGGTTACCACCATCCCACATATCCTTTACAAACAATTTTGGTCTGATAGTGATCTTAGACCCCCAGACCCTAACTTTGTCATTCTTGCAACTAATGGACAACCACAGAATCAGGTGGAGTTCAGAGAAGTGATAATAAACCTGGTGAGGGTGGAGTTAAAAGGCCAAGGGTTATGTGTGGTAGAAGATAATCCTGATGAAAAATACCCCTACATGGTAATTGGTACTAATGTGATTGAAAACTGCCTTGGAGAAGTGTGGTTTTTACTCCAACAGATTGCTGTGACTGCTGGTTATGGGTGGACGAGAGTCATCCAAAAAGAAATCCGAGCCCTCATCCACAAGCAACAGGTAAATCTGTCTGGGGAGAGTTTGGCAGTGTACGGGCAACAGACCAGTTTCCCATTGTGTTACTACTGAAAAGTGAAATGATGATATGGTGTCAAGCAGCTATAGGTCTCAGAGGAAAGGAATACCAGGCAGTTGTAGAGTCGGTATATTCAGAGCATTGACCTACACCTCTGAAAGCCAGAGGGGTGATGGATGTACACAAGGGAAGAGTACCAATCCGTGTATTAAATTGTGGGGAAGAAGAAGCCAAACTACCCCAGTATGCTACTGTAGCATAGCTGTATACTGTCTGTAACAACAACATACAGACAGTAGAGCCCTTTTCCCCGCCAGAGGAGACGGAGGATAACAACTCCAAGGGACAGCTAGAGGAGTGGTGTTAGCAGTTGCACATAGGAACTGATGCCACCCCTTCTCACCAGAAGCACGGAGTCTCCCAGGTAGTACAAGAGTTCTAACAGATATTTAGTAAGCATCCATTAGATTTTGGGAGGATTAAAGGGGTACATCAAATACCCACAGGAAATCATCTCCCACAATTAAAGTGAGACATAGACCCGTTCCACCAAACCACTACCAGTGTGCCTAAGAGATGCTGCAGGACATGAAGGAAGCAATATGACGATGTGTGTGGATTACAGGGAAATCAATAAGAACACTCACAAAGATGCTTACCCATTACCCCGGATAGAGGAGTCTCTTGCTGCATTAAAGTCTGCTAATTATTTTTCTACATTATATCTCACTAGTGGGTATTGGCAGGTCTCCGTTGCAGAAGAAGACCGGGAGAAAACAGCATTCACAACACCAATGGACCTATGCGAATTCAACAGCATGCCATTTGGGTTATGCAATGTACTGGGAACATTTCAAAGGCTCATGGAATGTTGCCTGGGACACCGGAACCTCGAGACGGTGCACTTATACCTGGACGACGTCATTGTGTATTCCAAAACCTATGAAGAACATCTGGAACACCTGGCGGAAGTATTTACAGCTCTAGCAAGATACAGAATGAAGCTCAATCCATCTAAATGTCACCTGCTGAAACCAAAAGTCCAATACCTTGGGCATGTGGTCAGTGCAGATGGAGTAGCACCAGACCCGGAAAAAGTGACAGCTATCCAGGACTGGCAGAGGCCAACCACCATCAGCGAGGTACGTCAATTCTTAGGTTTGGTTGGGTACTACAAAAGATTCATTAAGGGCTACACAAAGAAGGCAGCGCCCGTACAAGATCTTCTGGTAGGCCAAACTAAGAAGAGAAGGTCTGCAGAGCCACCATTGGAATGGGGAAAGGAACAAGAAGACTCCTTCCAACAGCTCTGACCGATGAGGAAATCCTGGCTTATCCCGATTCTAACCTACCATTTGTCCTCTATGCCGACGCAAGCAATGTAGGCCTGGGAGCAGTACTATCCCAGATACAAGATGGCAAGGAATGAGTAATCGCCTACGCCAGCAGAAAACTTCAACCCACTGAGAGGAACCCGGAAAACTACAGTTCCTTTAAGTTGGAGTTCCTGGCCTTGGTCTGGGCTATAACAGAGCGTTTTAAGCATTACCTGGCAGCTTCAAAATTTACTGTCTTCACGAACAACAATCCATTAACACACTTGGATACCGCAAAGCTTGGTGCATTGTAGTAACGCTAGATGGCCTGACTATCGAACTATGACTTAACCATCAAGTACCGGGCAGGCCGTAACAATGCAAATGCTGATGCCCTCTCCAGAAACCCTCAAGTACATTTGCAAGGACTTGAAGAAGAGGTAGATGACTTGGAGGAAGTAGAACTCCCAGCTTTCCATAAAAGTAGAAAATGGAAAATGACAGAAGCCCATATCTACCAGAACCGTCAGAGTGTTGCACTAAACCCGTTGCCTCACTATAGATGGAAAAAGACACAAGACAGTGATCCGGCAGTGAGCCTAATAAAAAGGCTAGTAACCCAACCGGATTCCCAACTTGATTAGAATGCTCCACCAGAGGCCCAATACCTGTGGAAAGAACAAAGCAGATCATTCATCTATCAAGGTCAATTGTGCAGACGGTATATCAATCCAAGACCACATTACATGGTATGGCAAGTTGTGGTTCCAAAGAGAGACGTCCAAATGGAGTTAGAAGCATACCATAATGGAGCAGGACACTTTGGATGGAGAAAACTAGAAATATTGTTACGTGAGAAATTCTATTGGATCGGCATGAGGTCTACCATAGAGAAATGGTGTAAAAAGTGTGGACCATGCTCATTAAGAAGAAAAGACCGAAACAGCCAGAAAGCACCACTCCAGCCTATCATCACTAAACAGCCGTTAGAACTGGTAGCCTTAGATCACACCCAGCAGATCAGGCTATATCTATGCTCTTACCATGGTGGACCACTATTCCAGATTCCTTGTGGTAGTTCCTGTGAAAGACTTAACAGCTCAGAAAGCAGCAAGAACATTTCAAGCCTATTTCTGCAGACCACACGGGTACCCAGAACAGGTATTGACAGATCAAGGTCCTGCCTTTGAAGCTGAAATATTTCAAGAGTTCTGTAACTTGTAACTTGTACGGATGCAAGAAAATTCGTACCACGCCTTACCATCCCCAAATCAACGGAATGTGTGAAAAGATGAATCACGTGGTAATAGAATTGTTGAAAATTCTGCCCTTAGAAGAGCGAAACAGATGGGAAGAGAAGTTACCAGACCTTGTTGACATCTACAACAACATCCCAGTAAGCTCAACAAATTGTACTCCTGCATACCTCATGAGAGCAAGACCAAGAAAATTGTCAGTAGACTTTGAAATGGGCATTGTAGTTACTGAAGAAAACACCTCAGATGCAGATTGAGATACCCGAAGAACAGAGCAATACAAGAAAATACAGGAATGTGTTGAGAGAAGCCTGGCAAAATCCAGTGAGAAGCAAGAAACCAACTTTAACAAAAGTGCATAAGGAACACCCTTAACACCATGTGAATTGGTTTTGAAAAGGAAAAGGAGACTCCACAAATTAGATGATCAATGGGAAGCAGAACCATACACTGTGTTACCGTCAAACTTTGATAACCAGAAGACCTGTCTGATTAGCAAAGACAATGGAGAAACAACAGCAACAGTGTCCAGAGATCATTTAAAGAAGTGCCTTGAACCACCACAACCAAAAGAAGATGTCCCTTGTTCAGTTTTCAGAAAAGAGAAGCCAAAAACAGTCCAGACACTTATAGAAGTACCCGCAGATTGGACACAAATAGAAGGTGCATGCCTAATCCCAATGTTGACATTCCCACAACCAGTAGAAGAACCAAGAGCAGAAGAACCACTCGTTGTAGCAGAGCCAGAGAACCCTGCAATCGGTGCACCTGCCATTGCCACGGTGAGAATCAGAAGATACTCATGCATACCTGTTTTATACGCAGAATCAATCACATGGTCATTTTGTAGGACCGTGAGTCGCACTACGCATCACGGGCTCTTACCACACTAGTGGAATAAGTTTTACCGTAAGTGTCAAACATGGTAGTAGCACTTGTGATCTCAAACCACCACATAAGTACAGACATAAGAAGTGTCCCCCAAAACGGTTGGAGAAACATGTAAATCGTTTAAAATATAAAGTATTAAACACTGACATTTACAGCAGCTTTATTAGAAATTAAAAACACACATCCGCGAACCGTCGGACAACCTACATCGAGAAAGGATGGGGTGGAGGTGTAGTTGCTTTAAATGAGTTTTCTAGAAAGCCAAAATTTGCCAATGGTGGGAGATACAGTTTATTGAACTTCATATAGGTGCCCCATCAGTAACCTTAGAGGATCCTCTATCCACCGAGGCACCCATAGGATAGTGGTTTTTTGTGTTTTGAACTTTTAACCTACAGAGATCTACCTGTTTAGAACTTTTGAACTTTCTAAGTTTTACAAAGTGGACCATTACCAGGACAGGTGGCGAAATACTTGGTGCAACCCAATAAGGTACTAGCGCGTATGGAGTACACTGTTATCATGTTAAAATTATTTTGAAATGTTAAACTTTAAATAAATTTATGTTATCAAAATGACAGGAGAATGGCCACCAAAGCCGACGGCATCAGGATAATAATGGAGCGTGACTGAGTTGCAACGGAGCTGTCTAGAGACAAACTTCCAATAGTAGATACAATCGTTAAAGACCATTAACCCGTTGAGTACCTGATTACATACAACCATTGCAAGTGGGTGTGTGGTGACAGCACGAGACCTACCTGTTTGCCTAGAGCGTCAATTGGTCAACAATGGACCCTAGAACCAGGGACTGGTCGTGGCATACTTACCACCTGCAGAATGGATCGCCGTATAATTATCACTGTTTTACAAATTGAGACTCTGTTCATTTCTTAAGATTAAATAGTTATGTTATGTTTGTTGAAAATGTTTCAGTCCCGGAGGACTGAAGTTAAGTACGGGGAGAAATGTGGCAACCCTGCGGGGGATTGCCACAGGACCCACAAGTGCAGGGAGGGATGTACACCTTGGCACACACAGCATCCAACACCTTCCACCCCAGACCTGGAGGGGAAGCACCACTGGCTGTCCTTAAGCCAGATCCCTTATAAAGATCCAGGCCTGAGGGAGGAGTCAGTTAGTTCCACAAGGACAGCAAAGAAGGCAGTCTGTAGAGAGCAGAGAAGAGAGCAGTTAGTGAAGGAGCTGGTTGGTGGGACCAAGCCAGGCCCAGAACCAGGAAACCTGACCCAGCTGTGCTGAGCTCTAGGGAGAGGACGGAGGCCAGTGGGAGAAGTGAGAGGTAGGAAGAAAGAAAAAGGGAACATATCTGGTATCTCTTTAGCCCACCGGACACCAGAGTCCGAAGCTACTATTCATCTACAGTGTAGCAGCAAAAGCCCAGACAGACCAGGAGGATCTATTCCCCCTGAAGTAAAGAATAGAAGACTCCAAGCCTGACCAAGCATAGGACCAGGGACCTAAGCAGAGAATAGGGATCCTGCAGAAAGGTCCTCATTGTCGGTTGTGGAACAGCACCCTGAGAGGGAAAAGAGCGGCAGGTTGAGCTACAGGGAGAGCTTACCCTAAACACCGCACACACTAATAGAGGAGGCCTCACAATCTCCAAGGTGAATGTCCCAAGCTGCACCGAAACCTGGTTACCATCCTGGACCGTGCCTGTTACCGGACATCAGTAAAAAGGTACCGAAACAGAGACTATTCTGTGTGTGTGCCTGATTCCCCACCGCCGCTGCAGCGTTCACAGCAGAACCGCTACTACTACTCCCCTCATCCACCCCGCTGCCCTGAGGTAAAGCTCCACCTGTGGGGAGCTGTACTATCCAAAGCTACCTTCCCATCACCTCAGCAGCCGGCCGCAGCGCTGGTAACCCTTCACCAGGTACCACAGGTGGCGTCACGTTACCATATCCCACATCATCATCACCCCCATCCCCGCCACTGAGGGTCCAGGGCACGGAACCGGGAACCGACAGCCGTGATCCCCCACCGAGTAACCACCTGTCCCGGTATCCGAGTACCCCCCAACCTGTCGACCGGATCAGCACCATGTGCCCGTGCTTTGTGTTAACAGTCATTTTATGCTGAAACACTGCCCTTACACAGGTATTACATTTGTCTCCCATGCCTTGGAGACCTGCGACAAATTTGAGCCCAGAGTCTCTTTGACTTGAGATACTCTGCATTAAAAGTAGTTAATTTGTTTTAGCACACTAATGCTTAATGTCAGTTTTGCTTCTAGCAAGCTCCTGGTATCTACTCAGGTGTGACCACTCCCATCTCCTTTAAATAGTCACATGACCCATGACCCTAGTGCTGGTGATTAAATTTAATTTTTTGCAAGCCACTTGGCTGGAAGGAGCTCTTGGTGAACTGACTGGTGTCAAGCTGTCTGCTGGCTAGGAGTTTGACCACAGCCGTAAAGTTGCTGTTCAATCTTTTGAGTTTCTCTTGTCTGTTTTCCTTTGCCTTCCTGTTGTATTAATTCAGTGATGGGACTACCCCTTCTTGCCGGCCACCTCCCTAGTGAGGGTTAAGAGTAGGGCCAGTGAGGGACTAGGTATCCTGCTCAGAGATGGGGTGAAAGCACCCATATAGTCACAACATGGAGCTTGGGGTTCAGCCTCAGGTGAGTTCAGAAGGTGTCCCTTTCCCTGTTCCCTACTGACTTGACCTACCATTGTTATTGTGTCCCTGGTGTTCCATTGTGTGTCGTGTTGTGTCCCAGAGAACAGTTGATCCCATGCTCCACTGTCACACAGTATTGTTGGACACACGCTAGTCCGTGCATGACACAGGTGTTTTTTTGGGGAGGTATCACTGTGCTTTTAAAGATTCACTCTACTTTAATAAAAATATTTTATATTCCCAATAGAGCTTGCTAAGCTTCTGACCAGAACCAAGAATTCTAAGCATTCATTTTTTTCCTACTGTTTTTTTCTTGAACTTCTCTCTCCCGTTCTGTTGAATCCATTAAACTTATGCATTCTCACACCACAAAATAATTACAGTAGGGAAGCTTTGCCATCCCTGCACTTGTCCTTTAGGTGTGCCGATGTTACTTGTGGATGAGTCATCTGAATTTATAAGAATCCCGAAGGCGCAGTTGAGATAATGAACTCCACACATTGTTTTCTTGGAGATGATTTGCAGTTATTAGACACGAAATAGCGAATAGAGGGAAACAATTACGTAGCAGCAGTGACATCTGGATGACATACTCATTCAGTTTCTAATTTGCTTCCATGTAGTCGCTTAACAAATAGGAAACCATTACTTTCATAACGGAGTGTAAAAGTTTATAGAACATGTGATTTTAAGTGTCACAAGCATTATCTCTGTGCCAAACCAACCAGCATATGTTGTTACAGTGTTTCCAGAGTAAAAGAATAATAACTCAATGCTTCAACCCTTCCTGTCCAAATAAATTAAAGGGGTTTTCCAGCTACAAACATCTATCACCTATTCACTAGAAAATACAGATAAGATCTTTATTAATTGACATGTATCATATAGAGATGGGCAAACACTAAAGGTACCGTCACACGCAGCGATATGGCTTCCATATCGCCGTAAATTTGTGTATTTTGGTGATATGGAGTTGCAGTCTCCTTGCTGCAATTTGCACCCCCATCACCTACAGGTGATCTAGGGTCGAGATGGTGTCCGCCCACTGAGAGGTGGGGTGTGGACAAGGAGGATAGGGATGTCAGATAGGACTCATCAGACCTGAAGTCACTTTGTCGCAATTGATGAGCAAACAGACATTGGCCAATGTGTGTACTAAGAACTTCAGAAATAAAAAAATAAGAATTTTGAGTTTTTTTAAAAAAAACGTAAGTTTTTGAACTTTTTTCTCAAATACATAAAGCTGGTTAGCATTTGTACATCATTGGTAGTAGCTGAGTGCTGCAGAGAATTTTTTTCTAGATGTGTGTAAAGGTACCTTTAGATGCCTGGAGTTCCCAGCTGCTGAGGTATCTGGAGGTCGTGAACATGCTGCGTATTTGCTGCGTATTTTTACACGAGTGCTGTTGCAGTTTTTGTATCCAAACCAGGAGTGGAACAATCAGAGGAAAAGTCTAATAGCAACAAGTGCTCCACTTCTGCATTTAATCACCCACTGCTGGTTTTATCTACAAAAACTGCAAGAGCACTCGCGTAAAAATACGCAGCAAATACGCAGCGTGTGAACGCACCTTTAGGGTGCATTCACATGCTGTGTATTTGCTGCATTTTTTTATGTGTGAGCTCATCACACACCAGGAGTGGAACAATTAGAAGAAAAGTATAAGGCCCTTTTCACATCTAAGCCTGGTCTGCGTTTTGCGTCATTTCTGTTTCTATGCGTTTTTACCGCTAAAAGTGCATCCAAAATGCATGGTTTTTTGCCCCCATTGATTACAATAGAAATGCATGCAAAAACGCAAGTAAAAAATGCATGCAAAAATGCACGCACATTTTCAAAACGCATGCATTTTTGCAAACACAACCCTAGACGCAATGGCCCACATTTTTGGCTAAGTTTGCAAAAACGCATGCGTTTTGAAAATGTACATTTGTTTTTGCATGCGTTTTGGATGCGTTTTTAGCGGTAAAAACGCATAGAAACTCAAATGAAGCAAAACGCAGACCTGCATTAGATGTGAACTAGGTCTTAGGCTGGTTTCACACTGCAGTTTTTTCCCTGATCAGATTCAATCAGGTTTGTGTGCCAAACCCAGGAGTGCCTCCAAAACTCAGAGCAGGTGTCAATCTTTCAATCATAGTTTTTCTCTGCAAGTTCCTCTCCTGGTTCCTCTCCTGGTTTTGGCACCCAAATCAGATGGAACCTGATCAGGGAAAACACTGCAGTGTGAAACCAGCATTAAGACCACTTCACACACACAGATATCTGAGTCCAATATCTGAACAGATCTCTGGTTGCAGTGAAATCATGGATACATTGCTCCATGTTGTACACAGCCACAAAATGGAACAATGTATCCATGATTTCACTGCAACCAGAGATCTGTTCAGATATTGGACTCAGATATCTGTGTGTGTGAAGTGGCCTTTAGAGATCATGTTTACTACTGCAAGGAGTTTGAGGTATACACTCACAACAACCCTCTGACCTGTGTCCTCACTACAGCTAAACTGAATGCTACAGGTCAAAAAGGGGTAGCTGAACTAACAACTTTAGTATCAAGTATGGGCTGGGAAAATGCAATACAGATGCAGATGGATTGTCGAGAATGCCGTTAGAGCCTGAAGAATTCATGCAAGAGTGCTCCAAAGAAGTCAGTCTAAAAGCTATTGTGAGCACCACCCAGTCAGTATAAGTTAAGCATGAGGAATGCACACCCTGTGGTGTCCGTTGACTGTGGCAACTACCATGAAAGCATCGGAACAAGATCACCCCATGTCCATCCAACAGTTAACAAAATAAACAATTCAGAAAGCACAATGGGAAGACCAATAATTAACAGAGTTTTACCTTGTGTGGAACAAAACCGGTTCCCAAGGAAGCATGAGAGAGATACCGAGTCACCAGCTATAGCTGTTGTAGTGCCCCGCTAGTCAGCGCGCTACAAAAGGGTACTGCACCCCTAACAGAAGGTGCAGTATGCTTAAGTCTGGTAAGGAGTGGTAGAAGCCTGAAGCTCCAGCACCACACACACACCTAGAGATAGGGGACCAATCAGACACCCATTACTAGGGTAACTGGTCCCGGTGGGAGGAGAGCTAGATTATATAGTGAGTGGGGAAAGAGGAACAGTTAGCAGAGCAAGAGTTGAAGCAGTGCAGTACAGAACAGTAGAACAGCATAGGGGAAGCTAAGAGGGAGCGCACCTCAACCTGGTGACCCAGAAGAGAAAGGGGCAAATAGAGGGTAACCAAATACCCTGGCCAAGTCCGAAGCGGGGTACCGACTCTGAAGTGGATCAAAGGTCCATCCTTGAACTGCAAATTACCTGCGTGGTTGCAAGCTTCATAGTAGCATGATCCAACCGCCCTACACCAAGCACAGTCTCCACCAGAAGCACTAAGCTGGGTTGGGTTCCCTTTGGAGAGATAAAGGGTTCCCACATCACCCTGGTTCAAGTAGTGGGATTGTGCAGGGCAGCACAGAAAAGGACAGAGGTAGTGATAGAGAAGGAACACCAGTGGAGCTTCAGAGGGACACTGCTCACTACTAGAACCACCCGGTCCACTACTCCAGCTGAAAGAACTGCATTACCCTGTAAACCTGCAGATTACTGGAGTAAAGTATCCGTTCAGAGTGAGCAACGTGTCTGTGCTTCTTCTCAGAGAACTGTGATTTACCTGCTTTGCTCCAAAGTGTCTACGCTGCCCTATTCCATCATTGCTACTTCCAACACCCCGAGGATCAGCCCTATTTGTAGAGGGCTACGACATCTTGCTGCCACATATCACCCCGAAGGTTCCAGCAGTGATGGTGCCATCACCGGACCTACAGGTGGCGTCACGAACAACTTTATTTTCTTTTCCCCTTTTTATTGTCTGTTCAAGGGCATGGACTCGGGCACCGATCACCCGTGACATCCCCATACCAGTACGACCGAGATCCGAGTACCCCAACCCCCTTGGCCCCAGACACTGTAAAGAATGGGCGAAGCTCTACCTCATTACGGATGACATCATCGGTTGGTCTTCAAAGAACTACGTGAAGACATGGGACATCCAGGAGTGGAGAGGACGATGAACCTGGTTTGTGAACAGTTCTTCTGGCCGTACAAGGAGAGAGAAATCAAAAGTTTTATGACCATAGAGTGTGGTTGTTTGATATACACACATGATTGGCAGTGTCTGTGTGCTGCTGTGAACTTTTTATTTGTATATTGTTCAGTATTGCAGCTTGCACCAGTTCAGGCAAGATCTTGAGTGCTGATTAACTTTTTTTATTTCTAGATATAGATATAGATAGACAGATAGATAGATAAATATAGGATAGATAGATAATATGGATATTTAATAGATAAATAATTAATTATAGCTATATATATCTAATATGTAATCACCAATAATGGTTGTCACAGACTTCCTGGGCTTATGTCGATATCCCACAATGCACCAATGCATTGTGGGATAGCGACACAGGCTCCGGGAGAAAGTGACATTGGCGCCACTGCTACCGTCGGGAGATCAGTAGCCACCGATCACCTCCCGCGACTCGGAGCGCGCCGCACGGAGCGGAAGTGCCTTGACCTCCATATTGGAACACCCAAGTTGCAATATTCCTATATGGCGCCTGGGATTCTAATCCCCCGCCAAAGCCGAGGTCACGCGCTGAGAGCGCTGATTGGTCACCGCAGCAAATCAGCGCACTTGGCGCATGATTTGAATCCCGCTCCGCTCAGCCAATTAGCGAAGCAGGTTTTAAATCTCCCGCCAAGGCGCGGGGCGCCTCGCTGATCATTCGCCGCGCAGTCAGCGGCGACCAATCAACGAGGTGTGATTTAAGTCATGCGTCAAGAGCTCTGATTGGTCGCAGCCACCCTTGGCGCGTGAATTAAATCGCGCCTTGCACCTTGGCGGGAGATTTGAATTGGCTGAGCGGAGGGGGATTCAAGTCTCCCGCCAAGGCGCGAGGCGCGATTTAAATCACGCAAAGGGCCCCAAAAAATACACCCCCCCAAAAGATGGACCTCCCTAAATCGACACCCCATCCCCCACAAAATGCCCCGCTACAACCCCTGCCCCCTTAAAAAGATGACTCCCTAAACCTGCACCCCGCCCCCCTAAACCTGCCTTCCCACCCCTTCCAAAAATAAATGCCCCCCCAAAAATGCGCCCCTCCCAAAGCCTGCACCCCCACCCCCCCAAAAATGCTCCCTTCCAAAAAATGTCCCCCCAAAAATACACCCCTCAAAAAACGCTGCCCTCTAAGCCCACACCTCGCCCCCCAAAAAAAAGAAAAAAGAAAGAGTGACATGGTAGGATAGGGACCCATCAGATCTAAGGTCACCTTGTCGCGGTTGATGGGCAAACAGATATTGGCCAATATGTGTACTAAGAACCTTACTTCACAAAGTATCAAAAAAAAAATCCAAAAAGGTAGGTGCATTAGTCCTGTACACAGTGCCTCCACTGTGTGGTGATACATTTAAAAAAAAAACAGGCAGCACTCCAGGCACAAAGATGTTTTCTGGACCCTTTATCAGGCCACGTGATGCGACGTTTCAGTCAAAAAGACTTATATATATATATACATATACATATACACACACATGATTGGCAGTGACTGTGTGCTGCTGTGAACTTTTTTCTGTATATTTCTACAGCTTTACTCTGCACCCCCATTGACCCCAGGTGGTCTTTGATTGAAGTGAGTCCTCCCACTTCCCTTAAAAATGATAAAAATGGAGGCTTAGTTAAGTCCAAGGAAAATATGACATTTTGGATAGGGACCCATCAGATCTAAGGTCACCTTGCTGCGGTTGATGGGCAAACAAGTATTGGCCAATATGTGTACTAAGAACCTTACTTTACAAAGATAAAATATCCAAAATAATCCAAAAACGCATATATTTATATTTTTTCTCAAATACATTGGTGTTTTACTTCTGTCTATATGTATATACACTGTGTGCAGAATTATTAGGCAAATTAGTATTTTGATCACATGATACTTTTTATACATGTTGTCCTACTCCAAGCTGTAAAGGCTTGAGAGCCAACTACTAATTAAGTAAATCAGGTGATGTGCATCTCTGTAATGAGGAGGGGTGTGGTGTAATGACATCAACACCCTATATAAGATGTGCTTAATTATTAGGCAAATGCCTATCCTTAGGCAAAATGGGTCAGAAGAGAGATTTGACAGGCTCTGAAAAGTCCAAAATTGTGAGGTGTTTTGCAGAGGGATGCAGCAGTCTTGAAACTGCCAAACTTTTGAAGAGTGATCACCGAACAATCAAGCGTTTCATTGCAAATAGCCAACAGGGTTACAAGAAGCGTGAATTGAGGAAAATCAAGCGTGAAGCTGCCAAGATGCCATTTGCCACAGGTTTTGCCATATTTCAGAGCTGCAACATTACTGGAGTATCAAAAAACACAAGGTGTGCTATACTCAAGGACATGGCCAAAGTAAGAAAGGCGGAAAAAACGACCTCCCTTGAACAAGACACATAAGGTAAAACATCAAGACTGGGCCAAGAAATATCTTAACACTGATTTTTCAAAGGTTTTATGGACTGGTGAAATGAGAGTGAGTCTTGATGGGCCAGATGGAAGGGCCAGAGGCTGGATCAGTAAAGGGCAGAGAGCTCCACTCTGACTGAGACACCAGCAAGGTGGAGATGGAGTACTGGTATGGGCTGGTATCATCAAAAACTTGTGGGACCTTTTCAGGTTGAGGATGGAGTGAAGCTCAACTCCCGGACCCACTGCCAGTTTTTGGAAGACAACTTCATCAAGCAGTGGTGCAGGAAGAAGTCGGTATCATTCAAGAAAAACATGATTTTCATGCAGGACAAATGCTCCATCACATGCATCCAACTACTCCACAGCGTGGCTGGCCAGTAAAGGTCTAAATGAAGAAAAAATAACGACATGGTCTCCTTGTTCACCTGATCTGAACCCCATAGAGAACCTGTGGTCCTTCCTAAAATGTGAGATCTACAGGAAGGGAAAACAGTACACCTCTCGGAACAGTGTCTGGGAGGCTGTGGTGGCTGGTGTGTTGATCGTAAACAGATCAAGCAACTGACAGAATCTATGGATGGAAGGCTGTTGAGTGTCATCATAAAGAAAGGTGGCTATATGGGTCACTAATTTTTTTGGGGTTTTGTTTTTGCATGTCAGAAATGTTTATTTCTACATTTTGTGTAGTTATATTAGTTTACCTGGTGAAAATAAACAAGTGAGATGGGAATATATTTGGTTTTTATTAAGTTGCCTAATAATTCTGCACAGTAATAGTTACCTGCACAAACAGATATCCTCCTAAGAAAGCCAAATCTAAAAAAAACACTTCAACTTCCAAAAATATTAAGCTTTGATATTTCAGTCTTTTGGGTTGATTGAGAACATAGTTATTGATCAATAATAAAAATAATCCTCTAAAATACAACTTGCCTAATAATTCTGCACAGTAATAGTTACCTGCACAAACAGATATCCTCCTAAGATAGCCAAATCTAAAAAAAAAAACACTCCAACTTCCAAAAATATTAAGCTTTGATATTTATGAGTCTTTTGGGTTGATTGAGAACATAGTTATTGATCAATAATAAAAATAATCCTCTAAAATACAACTTGCCTAATAATTCTGCATACAGTGTATACACACATGATTGGCAGTGTGCTGCTGTGAACTTTTTATCTGTATCTTGTTTAGTATTGCAGTGTGCACCAGTTCAGACTAGACCTTAAGTGATGTTCAGCCTTTTTTATTTCTAGATATAGATATAGATAATGTGAAAAACGAACTGCAGCACTCCGTTTTCACATTATAAGAAAGGTGGATGGGGAGAGGAGACTGGACTGATATTGCACCTGGATTGAGCTGTGCTGCTCTTTTTCTATATGTATAGATATGGATAGATAGATAGATAGATAGATAGATAGATAGATAGATAGATAGATAGATAGACAGATAGATAGATAGATAGATAGATACATAGATACTAGGGAAAAAAACCTTGCAGCACTCAGCTACCACCAATGATGTACATATGCTGACAAGCTGTATATATATGAGGAAAAAATTTAAAAACTTACGTTTTTTTCAAAAAACTCAAAATTCTTATTCTTTTTTTTTAATCTGAAGTTCTTGGTACACACATTGGCCAATGTCTACTTGCTAGTCGACTGCGACAAAGTGACTTCAGGTCCGACGAGTCCTAAGTTTTTAAATTTTTTCTCATATACATATAGCTTGTCAGCATATGTACATCATTGGTAGTAGCTGAGTGCTGCAAGGTTTTTTTCCCTAGTAGTTTATCCCAGCATCCCTGCTGGCACCAGTACACATTGTCTGTGAGTGCTGTGCATTTTCTTTTTTTTTTTTCTTTTTTTCTCTTTTAGATAGATAGATAGATATGGAATAGGTAGATAATATGGATATTTAATAGATAAATATTAGATTACTAGCTGTGAGCCCGATGCAAATGCATCGGGATTCTAGAACGTGCATAAATTTGCTTATAATAGTTATAGCTGGTCTGAGTACTTTTTGGGGGGGGGTGAGGACTTTTTGGGGGGGTGTTGAATACTTTTTGGGGGGTGTTGAATACTTTTTGGGGGTTGTTGAATACTTTTTGGGGGGTGTTCAATACTTTTTGGGGGGTGTTGAATACTGTTTGGGGGGGTATTAGATTAATTTTTTTAATTTAATTAGTTAATGTAATTAATATATTAATTTTATATATTATTTTTTTTGTTGTTTTTTATTATTATGTTTTATTTTATTGTGTATTATTTATATTATTTATTTTTTTTTTTTTTTAGTATTTTTATTATTATTAAAGTTAAAAAACCGCACTTGCTGCACCTGCCGCAAGTCCCCCTATACTTTCTATGGGGATTACCGCAACCGCGCCGCAACCGTTACACTTGCGGCGCGGTTGCGGTAATCCCCATAGAAAGTATAGGGTACTTGCGGCAGGTGCGGCGGCTGAGGTAGCGACTCGCAATGGCCTCGCGGCCATTGCTCGCGCTACCTCAGCGGTAAATCGCTAAGTTTGTGGCCGAGCCTATGGTTCTATTTTCGGCCAGCGACTCGCTGAGTAAAACAGCTGAGTGTGAGTGCTGAAGATCCGATACATTCATGAGCCTAATGAGCGGCTGAACCTGTGGGGATGAGTGCTTTGCTGGGCTAAACCTGAATGGTGCACAGGGGGTTAATCACATGTCAGGTCTGTGTGTGAGTGAAGATGTGCTGATTGACTCACTGGGTTGCAGCTGGGAGTGAGTAGGCTGGATAGGAACCTGCCAGGTGTCTGAGTGAGGAGAGGATGATTCAGAAGTTCAGAGCACTGCCATGTGAAGAGGTGCTGGAAGTGATCCGTCCTCAGTGGGTAAGTGATGGGAGCCTACCAGCTGATGTGTGCATGGCAGCCAGTGTCCAAGGGCCAGGCGGTCACAGCTGACTTTGGGACATTGAGGGGGGGGCTGTGCGGCCATTGAGAGGGGGGGGGGGGCTGTGCGGCCATTGAGAGGGGGGGGGGGCTGTGCGGCCATTGAGAGGGGGGGGGCTGTGCGGCCATTGAGAGGGGGGGGGCGGGTAGTAGTAGTAGTAGTAGTAGTAGTAGTAGTAGTAGTAGTAACCGCAAGTCTTCCTATACTTTCTATGGGGAGTACTCGCACTCAGCCAGCGACTCGCAATGAGGCTAGCGACTCGCTACCTGAGCGGGAAATCGCTAGCTTTGTGGCCGAGCCTCTGGTTCTATTTTCGGCCAGCGACTCGCAATGTCCGCTTCGCGGCCATTGCTCGCACAAACCTAGCGACTCGCAATGGCCTCGCGGCCATTGCTCGCGCAGCTAACGACTCGCATTGGCCGCTACGCGGCCAATGCTTCGCCGTGGTGACGTCAGAGTGTGACATATCCACGGCGATTTCGGGGTCCGACACGAAAATGCCTACGGCAATTATATAGTAGATAGCATATATACCGTATTTTCCGCTTTTTAAGACGCACTTTTGCCTCCCCCAAACTGGGGGGGTAAAAGGGGGTGCGTCTTAAAAAGCGGATGTTAAATATGCAATTTAAAAAAAATAATAAAATATTACCAGGGGCAGGGGGGCCTGCCGAGTGGGGGTGCCGGAGGCAGCTTCATGGGCTGAGGGGCACAGCTGCCCTACCGGAGCTGCAGGGGATGACCGGCGGTAGCGAGCGGTGGGCGCCGCCATCTTCCCTCTACTCGGCTGCATTCACTAAGCAGTGTGCAGCCGGCCGGTAGAGGTAGAGACTCCAGAATGGCCGCGGGTCTCCGTTATGGCCGCGGCCATTTTGTTGAAGTCTTACCTGACTGGCTGCACAGTTAGTGAATGCAGCCAGCCAAAAGAAACATGGCGGCGCCCACCGCTTGCTGCCACCTCTCATCCCCGGTACTCCGCTCCTGCACCCGTGCCCCCGCTGCAGCATCGGCCCTGCTCCTGCCCTCTCATCCTCCTGAACCTGCCTCCGGACCCCCGCTCAGCAGCCGCATGTCAGTAAGTCATTGGGGTCCGGAGGGGGGGAATGGGGAAGAGGCATTCACAAAAGGGGCAATAAGCAGGATGGGGACATATATACAAAATGGGGGGTCAGTTTCAGGATGTGGGGACATATATAATGGATGGGGGGCATAGTTTCAGGATGGGGGACATATATACAGGTTGGGGGGCATATACACAGGTTGGGGGGCATATACACAGGATGGGGGGCATATGTACAGGATGGGGGACATATGTACAGGATGGGGGACATATGTACAGGATGGGGGACATATATACAGGATGGGGGACATATATACAGGATGGGGGCATATATACAGTTTGGGGGACATATGTACAGGATGGGGGACATATACACAGGATGGGGGCATATATACAGGTTGGGGAACATATAGATAAGATGGGGGAATGTATATGCCAGAATGGGCATATATACAGGATGGGGGGGCCATATTTATAGCATGGGGACATGTATGCCATGATGAGCGATATCCCAGGATGGGGACATATATACAGTATGGGGACATATATACCAGGATGAGGGACATTTATACCAGAATGGAGGGGACATATATACCGGAATACCAGGATGGGGGGGTTTATGTACCAGGATGAGGGACATATATACTGATTTGTAAGACGGACACTGGCATTATAAGACGGACCCCATTTAACATTAAAAATAATTTTTTTCTCTTTTCCTTCACCAAATTTGGGGGTGCGTCTTATAATCAGGTGCGTCTTATAAAGCGAAAAATACGGTATATATATATATATATATATACAGTTAGGGCCAGAAATATTTGGACAGTGACACAAGTTTTGTTATTTTAGCTGTTTACAAAAACATGTTCAGAAATACAATTATATATATATAATATGGGCTGAAAGTGCACACTCCCAGCTGCTATATGAGAGTTTCCACATCCAAATCGGAGAAAGGTTTTAGGAATCACAGCTCTGTAATGCATAGCCTCCTCTTTTTCAAGGGACCAAAAGTAATTGGACAATGGACTCTAATGGTGGGTTTACACACACCAATCATTGTATCCAATATCTGAACCAATCTCTGGTTGCAGTGAAATCATGGACAGATTGCTCCATGTTGTACACAGCCACAAAACGGAACTATGTGTCCATGATTTCACTGCAACCAGAGATTGGTTCAGATATTGGATACAATGATTGGTGTGTGTAAACCCACCATAAGGGCTGCAATTAACTCTGAAGGCGTCTCCCTCGTTAACCTGTAATCAATGAAGTAGTTAAAAGGTCAGGGGTGGATTCCAGGTGTGTAGTTTTGCATTTGGAAGCTGTTGCTGTGACCAGACAACATGCGGTCAAAGGAACTCTCAATTGAGGTGAAGCAGAACATCCTGAGGCTGAAAAAAAAGAAAAAATCCATCAGAGAGATAGCAAACATGCTTGGAGTAGCAAAATCAACAGTTGGGTACATTCTGAGAAAAAAGGAATTGACTGGTGAGCTTGGGAACTCTAAAAGGCCTGGTTGGCAACGGATGACAACAGTGGTGGATGATCGCCGCATACTTTATTTGGTGAAGAAGAACCCGTTCACAACATCAACTGAAGTCCAGAACACTCTCAGTGAAGTAGGTGTATCTGTCTCTAAGTCAACAGTAAAGAGAAGACTCCATGACAGTAAATACAAAGGGTTCACATCTAGATGCAAACCATTCATCAATTCCAAAAATAGACAGGCCAGAGTTAAATTTGCTGAAAAACACCTCAAGAAGCCAGCTCAGTTCTGGAAAAGTATTCTATGGACAGATTAAACAAAGATCAACCTGTACCAGAATGATGGGAAGAAAAAAGTTTGGAGAAGAAAGGGAACGGCACATGATCCAAGGCACACCACGTCCTCTGTAAAACATGGTGGAGGCAACGTGATGGCATGGGCATGCATGGCTTTCAATGGCACTGGGTCACTTGTGTTTATTGATGACATAACAGCAGACAAGAGTAGCCGGATGAATTCTGAAGTGTACCAGGATATACTTTCAGCCCAGATTCAGCCAAATGCTGCAAAGTTGATTGGACGGCACTTCATAGTACAGATGGACAATGACCCCAAGCATACAGCCAAAGCTACCCAGGAGTTCATGAGTGCAAAAAAGTGGAACATTCTGCAATGGCCAAGTCAATCACCAGATCTTAACCCAATTGAGCATGCATTTCACTTGCTGAAATCCAGACTTAAGACGGAAAGATCCACAAACAAGCAAGACCTGAAGGCTGCGGCTGTAAAGGCCTGGCAAAGCATTAAGAAGGAGGAAACCCAGCGTTTGGTGATGTCCATGGGTTCCAAACTTAAGGCAGTGATTGCCTCCAAAGGATTCGCAACAAAATATTGAAAATAAAAATATTTTGTTTGGGTTATGTTTATTTGTCCAATTACTTTTGACCTCCTAAAATGTGGAGCGTTTGTAAAGAAATGTGTACAATTCCTACATTTTCTATCAGATATTTTTGTTTAACCCTTCAAATTAAACGTTACAATCTGCACTTGAATTCTGTTGTAGAGGTTTCATTTCAAATCCAAAGTGGTGGCATGCAGAGCCCAACTCGCGAAAATTGTGTCACTGTCCAAATATTTCTGGCCCTAACTGTATATATATATACACGGTACGATATATGTAAACATATCGCTGGAAAGTGCCTGATTTGGCATCGCTCCTACGACGTCGTTGCGTGAGACAGCATGATGTGACTACCGATAAGTGATCAGATCGTTAATCACAGATATGGGAACCGGACCCCATATCAGACGATGTCGATCATCCAATCTGCTGCATCGTTCTGTGTGACACCGTGATAACCGATCTCCGTACCGACTTCGCCTATTCACATCATTGACAAGCATCAATCGCTGGTTGTGCAAACGATACCTGCACGTAACATCGTTGCTGCGTCCTGAACGTTATCTATACATGTGACACTCTCACCTCAGGAGCGCGCACCCCTGACATCGTTATTGAGTTCCCACACAAAATCGTAGTGTGTGACGACCGCCTATGATACATAAAAGATAGACATGGATAGATAATAGATACATAGATGGATGACAAATACATAATAGATAGATAGTTACGCAGATAAATATGGGATTGATAGATAATATAGATATTTAAAAGTAAAATAATAGATACTAGCTATATAGATGATAGATAATAGATAGATGGATAGATAAATAATAGAAAGATGTAGATAGATTACCAGATAGATAAATCTGCAACCCTTCAAAAAACACCTCCCCCTCAAACCTGCCCCCCTTAACCCGCACTCCCACCCCCCAAAAAATGCCCCATCACACCCCTCCCCAAAAACCTGCACCTCCACCCCCAAAAAATGCCCCCTTCCAATAAACACCCCCGAAACCCACACCCCAAAAAATACACCCCCAAAAGATGCACCCACCTAAACCCTCACCCCACCCCCCCCACAAAATGCCCCCTCACACCCCTGCCCCCCCAAAAAAAGATGGCCCCCTAAACCTGCCTCCCCACCCCTTCCAAAAATAAATGCCCCCCCAAACCTGCACCCCCCAAAAATGTGCCCCCCCAAAGCCCTCACCCCCAAAAATACGTCCCCCAAAAAATACACCCCTCAAAAAATGCAGCCCCGTAAACCCACACCTCATACCCCAAAAAATACACCCCAAAGCACGCACCCACACCCCCCAAAAATTGTCCCCTGCCAAAAAAAAAGGCCCCCCGAAAAATACATTCCCCAAAAAATGAACCCACCTAAACCCGCACCCCACCCCCCAAAAAATGCCACCTCCCACCCTTGACCCCCCAAAAAAGATGAAAAGATGGCCCCCTAAATCTGACCCCCCAAATTCGCACCCCTACCCCCCACAAAATGCCCCCTTCCAAAAAAAATGCCCCCCAAAACCCAACTCCCCCCAAAAAAACACACACCCACACCCCAAAAATGCACCCCCCCTAAACCCGCTCTGCCATATCATGCAGTCTGACAGCTTGGCACTGAGTTTACCTGAAGTCACAACTAATGGCTCACATAGAGGGAACTGTGAAAACAGCCAGACGTGACCTCAGGTGAACTGAGTGCGGAACTGTCAAACTGCATTGCTGCCATGTCATGCAGTCTGACAGCTTGGCACTGAGTTCACTTGAAGTCACAACTGACGGCTCACATAGAGGGAACTATGAGAACAGCGAGAAGTGACCTCAGGTGAACTGAGTGCGGGGCTGTCAAACTGCGTTGCTGCCATGTCATGCAGTCTGACAGCTTGGCACTGAGTTCACTTGAAGTCACAACTGACGGCTCACATAGAGGGAACTATGAGAACAGCGAGAAGTGACCTCAGGTGAACTGAGTGCGGGCTGTCAAACTGCGTTGCTGCCATGTCATGCAGTCTGACAGCTTGACACTGAGTTCACTTGAAGTCACAACTGACGGCTCACATAGAGGGAACTGTGAAAACAGCCAGACGTGACCTCAGGTGAACTGAGTGCGGAACTGTCAAACTGCGTTGCTGCCATGTCATGCAGTCTGACAGCTTGGCACTGAGTTCACTTGAAGTCACAACTGACGGCTCACATAGAGGGAACTATGAGAACAGCGAGAATTGACCTCAGGTGAACTGAGTGTGGGACTACGTTGCTGCCATGACAGTGGTCTGACAGTCTAGAACCAAGCTCACCTTAGCTCACCAGCTGGTGGCCCACACAAAGAGAACCATGAGAACCACCAGAAGTGACCTTAGGTGAAGTCAGTGCTGGACTGTCGTACTGTGTTGCCAGTGCGAAACACAATCAGACAGTCCGCCACTGAGTTCACCTGAGATCACTTCTGGCATTTTCCACATAGCTCTTAGTATGTCCCGGAGGCCACCATGAGTGATCACATGTTCAAATGTGAATGCTAATCAAGGCCTCTGGGTGTAGTAAAGCCAGGATCATCATGGGACATTGTGTGAATTACATCAGACCTGCTGGTGAAAGGGGGTGTGTTTTTATTGTTTATTTAAAATTAAATAATTTTCTGTGTGCGTGGGATTTTTCATTTTCCTTACAGGGTTGATGTTACGTCACCTTCAGGCTTGGTGACTGTTTTCCCTGACCCATCCACTAGGCGGCGCCGGATTACTTCGGCTAGGGGTACCGCTATTAAAGGGCCCATGTCCTCATCAGGACCTGCTCCTTTGATTCCCTGGTCATGAAGGGGTTAACCCATAATATGAACGTAAAGTTGATAGATAAAACGTTGCCCAAACCTTTTGTATCTGAGGATTTGCCATCAGGAGATGGTTTTTTATCTACCGATCAAAGCGATCTCGACGACGTACTCGCCAAGGGAGACGAGGAAGAAGCGTCAACGTCAACCTCGCCCCCATTGAACAAACGGAAAATACCCAATTTCGAGAGGGAGAGTCGGGGAAAGAACAAGATATAAATCAACCCATTCCTGATGATGTAAGTAAAACCCATAACACTTGTCTACAAATTGTCAACTTATCCACATATCAGTTATCAGACGTGGAAGAAAGGGTTCTACAGAGGGGTTTGTCCTTTTCACCCACTTCATCTTTGGACAAATTCACTGTAACAAAAGATGTCTACATGTTTTGTCGTAAACTAATCTTTAAGTTATTGTATCACCAGCTATCCATCCTTGATACTCTCAGCGAAACGGAAAGACAGCTTTTTGACTGACCATTTGTCCTAACTGACTCCCCTTCCCCTTTCCATAGGGACCTTATTAGAGGTGGGGACAACAGTATATTAAAACTTTAATTTTTTTTTTTTTTGCAATATCGTGGCTATAAATAAGGGGTTGGATGTTTAATGTTTTTTGTATTTGTGTTTTTTACAAAACCAGGAATTGAATATTCTAAGGATTATTGTTTTTGGTTTGCAATAACTGATATTGGCATTTGACTGTTACCGTAGTTTGCAATTTACTCCTTGGCTGGCATTTTCCATCTGCAGGGACCACCTTGATGAGTAGGGCTACTTGACCCTTTTTTAATTGTTTTTAATTTGTTTTTGTGTGTGCTTTTGCAGTTTGGAATTAAAAATAAAAACACTTTTCTGATCTTTTCGAATCGGGTGATCACTCCATTCCTTATGTATGTTGTCTGTTCTTTCAAACAGTATACGGGCCGCAGAACATGGCGCAAAAAGTCAGTTTTTGTTTTTTTGCAAACTTCTGAATTTTTTTCACCACCTAGATACCAATAAAGGTATACATGTTGGGAGTCTACGAACTCATACCGACCCGAGGCATCACCCTGTCACGTCGGTTTTACAATATACTGAACATAGCGATTACAATACCCAAAAACCAAACATGTTATTGCACTTTTTTTGCAATTTCACTGCATTTAGAATTTTTTTGCAATTTCCCTGTACATTATATTGTAAAATAAATGATTGCACATGAAAGTACATCTCGTCCCGCAAAAAAACAAGCCATCCTATGTCTATATTGACGGAAAAATAAAAAAGTTATGGCTCTTGGAAGCAGGGGAGCAAAAAACGAAAATGAAAAATGAAAAATTAATAATTCCCAGGTCATGAAGGGGTTAACCCATAATATGAAAGTAAAGTTGATAGATAAAACGTTCATTATGAAATATTCGGTTTAACTAATATTATATTAATGCAAAAATAAATACACTCCCACATAAATACAACTACCTCTAGTATTTTGTATGACTACCATTATTTTTATGGACAACACCAAGTCTAATATACATGGAATGAACAAGTGTGTGGACATATTGCAATATCTAATAACTAGAAAGAAATGCTCTGCAGCACTCGGTTACTACCAAAGATGTACATGTGCTAACAAGCTATATATATATATGAGAAAAAAGTTAAAAACTTATGATTTTGATTTTTGAAAAAACGTATCTTTTTATTCTGAAGTTCTTGGTACATACATTGGCCAATGTCTGTTTGCTCGTCGACTGCGACAAAGTGACTTCAGGTCCGACGAGTCCTACTCTGATATCCCTATCCTCCTTGTCCACCCCCCACCTCTCAGTGGGCAGACCCCATCTCAACCTTAGATCACCTGCAGTCAACAAGGGTGCAATTGCAGCATGGAGCCAGCAACTCCATAAAATACAAAGCAGAAAAAAAACTGCATAGCACGCACAGACTAATGTGAACCGGTGCCAGCAGGGCTGCTGAATCAAATAACTAGAAAGAAATGCTGTGCAGCACTCGGTTACTACCAAAGATGTACATGTGCTAACAAGCTATATATATATATGAGAAAAAAGTTAAAAACTTACGTTTTTTCAAAAAACTCAAAATCATATCTTTTTATTCTGAAGTTCTTGGTACATACATTGGCCAATGTCTGTTTTCTCGTCGACTGCGACAAAGTGACTTCAGGTCCGACGAGTCCTACTCTGATATCCCTATCCTCCTTGTCCACCCCCCACCTCTCAGTGGGCAGACCCCATCTCAACCTTAGATCACCTGGTCAACAAGGGTGCAATTTCTTTTTCTTCTTTTCTGTATGCATATCTATCTTTTCCATTCATCAAAGAACAACATCTGCATTAAGAACCTGGATGCTGGATGAAGAGTCGCTCAACCTGTCTCTTCAGAATTCCTCAATGATGTTTCGTTTGAGTTCTGATCAGTAGACTTATTTGGTCACTGAAACACTTTCATCCTGCTCTTCAGAAATACAATAGATGTGTGTTTTGGATATAGATAGAACCCCCACCTGATGAAGATGGTGTGCCGCCATTGAAACGCGTTGTGGAATAAAGTTGAGAATGATTAAACCCCCCTTGGTCTATCTAAGCACTCCTACACTAATTTCTACAAATATACATCTGCCTATCGTGTAGACTAGAGCTACACTTCATAGGACCTGTGCTTTCACTCACAAGGACCTGGCCTGACGTCAGGATAGAGTCAGCTGAGGACGATCACGTGACCGGAGGGAGGGCAGAGTAACACAGTCGGATCCCCGGCAGTCACTGCTTCCAGCAGCGGCCGACCAACTACATCTGTCAGTAGGGTTGTGCTGGGATAGCTCAACCCAGAAAGGTGAGGAGCCAATTTGTTTTTTCACTGTCTTGAAAACAGAAACAGGTTCCTCTCATAGGGGCCTCTCTGTCTTTCCTTTTGTTGTACATGTTTTGGATAATTGTCATTGTCACAATTTCACTTCAGTTGGATTTTTTTTCCTATTTTACAGTAAACTGTATGATAAAATGGATGGTTTCATTGAACACTTAGTCCTTCAAAAATATGTCCTCACATGGCTTTGTCAGCAGGAAAATAAAATTACTAACCTTGAGGAGTTAAATTCAGATAAGTTTCAGATAACAGTGAGGGAAATAAGTATTTGATCCCTTGCTGATTTTGTAGGTTTGCCCACTGACAAAGACATGAACAGTCTATAGTTTTAAGGGTAGGTTCATTTTAAGAGTGACAGATAGAATATCAAAAATAACATCCAGAAAATCACATTGTTTAAATTCTATAAATGTATTTGCATTTTGCAGAGAGAAATAGGTATTTGATCCATCTGGCAAACAAGACTTGGTGGCAAAACCCTTGTTGGCAAGCACAGCAGTCAGACTTTTTTTGTAGTTGATGATGAGGTTTGCGCACATGTCAGGAGGAATTATGGGCCACTCCTCTTTGCACATCATCTCTAAATCATTAAGATTTTGAGGCTGCCGCTTGGCAACTCAGAGCTTCAGCTCCCTCCATAAATTTTCTATTGGATTAAGGTCTGGAGACTGGCTAGGTCACTCCATGACCTTAATGTGTGTCTTTTTGAGCCACTAATTTGTTGCCTTGGCTGTATGTTTTGGGTCATTGTGTTATCTTTCACTGTTAAAATTAACCTACCCCTAATATTATAGACTGCTAATGTCTTTGTCAGAGGCAAAGTTACAAAATCAGCAAAGAATCAAATAATTAATTCCCGACTGAAGAAGTTAGCATGTAAATAGTTTATAGGAAGTTTATCTGTATTAGGGTACTTTCACACTAGCGTTTTTTTAAATCGCGGCAGATGCGGTGAAAAAAACGCATCTGCCGCGATTAACGCATAACCGCGACACCTGCGGCACAGTTGCGGCAAGCCCCATGCAATGTCTATGGAGCTTGCGGTAAGGGTGCGGCAAGTGCGGTTTCGGCACTTGCGGCAGGTGCGGGCGCGAAAAAAACGCGGTCAGCCGCTGTTTTTTTGCAGCCGCACCTGCGGCAAGTGCCGATACCGCACTTGCCGCACCTGCCACAAGCCCGCATAGACATTCTATGGGGCTTGCCGCAACTGTGCTGCAAGTGCAGCGGTTATGTGGTAATCGCGGCAAATGCGTTTTTTTCACTGCATCTGCCGCGATTTAAAAAAACCGCCTATGTGAAAGCAGCCTTAGGTGGGATAAAGTTACTATGAAAATGAAATCAGTAATAGTATTAGTAGGAAAGGCAGTCTGACTGTTGTAGAGAGGAATATTTATTGACAACAGAGAATGTGACATGCCATGATCTCATCATGTACCCCAAACTGCCAGTTGGTACAAATATGAAATTATTTTTATTACATCTACATTGTACTGATGCAGCTGACCTGACTATTTGTAGCTATCCATGCCCATATCTACCATCCAGACTGTTATCACTATTAGACTAAGTTCAGACAGAGCACTTGTGCTCCATTTTTTATTGATCCTTTTTTAGTGTAGTTTCTGCACCAAAAATGGCTCCTCTTTTTGCAAAAAATCATCACAAAAGCATAATCCGTTTGTGCAGTTTTTTTGCTATGTTTTCAGGGGACACAGACACACACACACACACACAATTTCTTACCCTCCCGGCGATCCCATGGTGATCCCCAGTGATGTCTTCCACCCAGGCGCCGCAGGTCCTGTCTGTGAGTAATCTGTACAGTGTTTACAGGAACTTTCACCATGTGACTGAGTCACATGGGTGGGTCCTGGAAGCAGCACACGGACTACCCACAGACAGGACCTGCAGTGCCCAGGAATAGATCACCGGGAATCACCATGGGATCACCAGGAGGATAAGTTATTTGATGTTAGTGGTGCAGAAAGCGCACCAGAAAAACACCATACAAATTGACATTCTCATTATTTTGTGGATGCACTTTCTCCACCACTAATGGAGCAGTAAAAAAATGCAGCGTCTGAACAGCTAATTGAAAGTCCCAATCACTTTGCTGGCAGTTGTTTTGACTGATCCATTTTGGTGCAGTTAAAAAAAAATGCAGCGCCAAAAATGGATCATAAATGTCCAGTGTGAACATAGCCTTAAACAGTTCTGTGGACATATGAGGATGGTAATGTCAGATACAGCCTTTAGTGAATTATACTGTAGATACCACAACATAAGAACACTTTAGGCCTCATATCAGTTCATATAAGTATATGAGCTATAATGAAATAGCCTATTCGAAGGAAGAGAACGGGGTCTCTAGTGCCTCCTATTGGAAGTTGCAATACTAGAAATATTGACCCTTCAACCTATGAACCCTTCATCAAGTGATGGGTGTGCAAATATGGTACACACTGGCGGTACTGGCATATTGCACAGTACTACCAGTGGTGTCACATGGTCCTCTCCTGCAACCGCCGCCACCCAAAACTGCAACCACCACCAGGACTCAAACACTACCCCATTCCTGCTGACACTGATCTATGCCTGAGTAAGAGTGCATGCGCATACCCTACGTGCACATGCGCACTTACTCAGGCAGCCACCATCTTTGGCACCCAAATCTTGAAATCAAAAATAGGGCGAATCCCATGCATTTTTAAAATGTATTAACCTAAATACAAAAAAAATGTTGTGCTTCCCTGTATTTGATTGCCAGCCAAGGTAAAGCCAGGCATCTGTGGGTGGCAAGCCATAGTTGTCCACTTTATCTGTGCTGGGAAGAAAAAAAATACAGCGAAGTGCTATGTAATTTTTTTTCTTATTCATTTATTTTTACTGTGCTATGATGTCAGTCAATGGGTGAGGGGCAGAACAGCCAATCACAGACACTGTCACAGAGAATGGGCTTCTGTGATTGGCTGTTGGAGTAATCTAGAATGTATGCTCAGTTTCCAAGTTACTTCAACAGTCAATCACAGAAGCCCATTCTCTGTGAAAGCATCTGTGATTGGCTGTTTGCCCCTCTGCAGTGAATATTTAGGAAGTTACGGTAATGAGTGAGCCCCGAAAGTACAATTGGGAGGATGCCCAGACACCCGTAAGTATAAAGCTGCTGTTTAATCACTATCTTCTTTCTTTTTACAGCCCCCCCAGCTCCATCTCTTAACTTTTAAGTCCAAGTTCAGGGTTTGGACTCAAGTTAAAGTCATGTTCAGCCTCGAACTCAAACTTTAAAAAATCCGAACATCAGTGGGTTCGCCCATCACTAATCCCAATACCAAAGCACTAGAAGATTCAGCAAACCCCCCATGATAAAGATGAGGCATTTAGTGAAGAAACAACCACTCAGAAACCTACCACATCATGCAGGGTGTGCTTGCCTAGTATTTGACATGCACACAGATGAGAATGTATCAGGCTCCAGTCACACAGGTATGAATAATATGCACTGTCTGGCTTACAGCCTATTGATGACTCCCATATTAGATCTGATGGGCTACCCAGTAATTTATAAGTGCACCACAATTTATCCAGCCAACACTGAAGGATCCAGCGGCATCCTTCATCAGAGTGGAAAAACGTGCAATAAATAGATGAAAAATATATAAATAAGGTAGTGGTGGACATTTTGGCCCAAAAAATGTAAGATCACAATCTATGTCAATAGACCTCATTGTCATGCGAGTCCCTACACTAAATTCAAACGCAATTTACAGAAAAGTACAAAAAATCAAGTCTCACAGTAAAAAGCAGCTTTTCATGTCAATACCAGATCACAATACTACAGGATGCAGCAGACCCCCATGATGAAGGTGAGGGCTGTCCTGTGGGGTGCACTTATACAATCCTGGGCAGCCCACCTGATCTAATAGTATGGGCATTATCAATAGGCTGTAAATCAGACTTATTGTCTGTGTGCCGTGCGCCCTATGCAAGCCTCATCTGTGTGCATGTTTAATACTAGAAGTCACCTGTTCCATGAATTGGTAGCTTGTGAGTGGTTGTGTCATCAGTATTCTGCATCTGTGCCGCTCCAGCCTTCTTCTATGGGGTCTGCTGCATCCTGTAGTGGTATTGTGATCTGGTATCCATGAGGAAAGCTGCCTTCTCCTATGAGACTTACTAAGGTTGCAAAATTTTATAAACTAGTCTCCACCAACTTAACTTTTTCCTATCCGCCAACTACAGTGCTGTGCAAATTAATTGGGACAAAGCATTTTTGTAAGTAAAATCGTAAGTTGGGGTTACCAGTCAGTGATTCAAACCTGTTTTAACTGCTTTGAACAGGTGTAAGTGTACAACCTTGAGTAGCAAAATGTGGTTTGACTGTTTCAGTCAGAAAATTACAGCTATCTGCCCCCTCAGCTTCACTTGAGAGCTTGTTTCTGTGAGGAGTGGTTTAGTGTACTTTTTCTCTGTATGATTCATGCCTGTAAAAATGGATGTTACTCCACAGAAGAGGTCTAAAATTCTTACTCTTAATGAACATACAAGTCTGACTGTAAGAGAAATCACTTCAACTGTTGGTATTGGAAAATCTAACGTTTCGAAAATAATTCACACACACAATGAAACTGGATTGTTTTCTCCAAAACGAAAAGGGAAATATGGAAGAAGAAGGAAAACGACACCAAGAACTGATAAAACACTTATCAGAAATAGTAAATTTAATGCAAGAAAAACTTGCTTTGTCTCAATTAATTTCCACAGCACTGAAGCAGTGCCGCCACAGGTATATGGGGACTCAGGTATCTGGGCCCTTGCTGAGGTTGGGATGTCACTGGTGGCCTGCCCAGATCCGTGCCCTGGGGGCTATGCTTTCAAAAAGGGGAAAATTTGCAAATAATAAAGTCCTCGTGATGCCACCTGCAGATTCTGGTGACTGGACACCAGCGCAGCTTGAAACCTCTGGGAGGTTGTGGTACTGCAACTTAGATGGAACAGCTCCCTGCAGGTGGAGCTGGGCCTCCGGGGCAGGAGTGCACCGATGATGGGGATGCAGAATGTAAATGTCAATGATCAGCAGTACAGCAAAAGAACAAACACACGGAGACTCTGTCACTCTGCCAGAGTTCTGGTGGCAATACAGTTCACAGTGCAAAGCAGTCTTTCTCAAGAGGTAACCGGCCGGGTAGTCACAGCGGGCTGCAAGGTCTCTCGGAGACTCCCGTGGTATGCCTTCTTTAGTCGATCCTGTGTCCTGCTGCTGATCCCCGTCCTTGCACTACCCCTTACTACCAGGCCCGTTGGGGTACTATAGAATTCCCATGCTTCCCAGCTCTTGTGAAGGGGGCTCAACCATGGTGGGTGATCCTGGTGTGGCGGTGCTGTTTGGACAGGGGTCAGGGCCGGTGGACTGACCCGCGACGGCCAGTATTGGCGGCTCAGGGGCTAGACTCCCTGCACCGTGTACTCGGAGCCGGCTCACCGTGGTGGACTAGGGTTTCCCCTGAAGTATGGGCGTTCTGGTACGGGGGTTTCCTCTCTCTGTAACTGGGCTGCCTGTGCTTCTCTCAGGCCCCCTATCTGCGGAGTCCCCTTTCCTCACTCAGGGCTCCCTTTTTTTTCTTCTCCCCTCGGGGCAAACTAAAACTCCCCGTTTTGCAACTTCCCTCCTCCCCTAACTCTCCCTTCAGGGACTGGGCTCCAACCATTTGCCTAGGCTCGAGTGTGGGAGTGCCGGGGTGGGAGCCTCCTACAATCCTTGCATTCCCACTGTGACAGGGATGACCGCACACTCTTTTATGGGTGCAGTACCCCCAACTGTGATGCCTGACCAGTGGGGTGCCACATAAATGGTGAGGTTAACCGTATAGTGTGTGCTAGGTACTACAAAATATAGCAGTGAAATAATTCAAGCATCTGAAAAAAAGTTCATGAACATATAACATAAAAACATTATCCAACTTTGGAGCATTCAACATGCAGAGTACGTACAGAGGAGCTCTGTGGCACTGGGGGCAGGGTGGTGGCATTCTTTACTTGTATTGCAGGGACGTGAGGATAAGGGCTCATCCTAACTAGAGATGAGCAATGTTCGATTCGAATAGTTCGCCAATCTCAAATTCGAGTTGATTTTGGCTCTATTCGAGTCATTCGCCGAATTCGAACAATTTGGTTCAAATTCGGCGAATTTCGAACATGTTCGATTTTGGTTCGAAAATGCGGCAGATGCGGTCAGAAAACCGCATCTGCCGCATTTTTAGCCAAAATAAACATTCCCTAAAAGAAAGAAAGTGTTAAAAATAAAAAAATAATCAATGCTCACCTGTCCGCGGTCCACCGACGCCTCCGGCAAGGTCCTGTGGCTTCTAGGACCTGTGGTGACGTCATGTTCTCGCGGGAACTCCAGTCATGTGACCGGAGTTCCCGCGAGAACATGACGTCACCACAGGTCCTATTAGCAATAGGACCTTGCCGGAAAGCTTAAAATAGGTATTTTTATGTTTCGGACCCTTTCTTTAAGTAAAAGAAAGTGTCCGAAACATAAAAATATCTATTTTAAGCTTTCCAGCAAGGTCCTGTGCTTATAGGACCTGTGGTGACGTCATGTTCTCGTGGGAACTCCGGTCAGTGACCGGAGTTCCCGCGAGAACATGATGTCACCACAGGTCCTATTAGCAATAGGACCTTGCCGGAAAGCTTAAAATATATATTTTTATGTTTCGGACCCTTTCTTTAAGTAAAAGAAAGTGTCTGAAACATAAAAATATCTATTTTAAGCTTTCCGGCAAGGTCCTGTGCTTCTAGGACCTGTGGTGACGCCATGTTCTCGCGGAACTCCGGTCATGTGACCGGAGTTCCCCCGAGAACATGACGTCACCACAGGTTCTAGAAGCCACAGAACCTTGCCGGAGGCATCGGTGGACCGCAGACAGGTGAGCATTGATTATTTTTTTATTTTTAACACCTTCTTTCACTTTTTTTCACTTCCACAATGTATGTATATACATTGTGGAAGTGAAAAAGCCCCACAAGCCCGGTTTGTTCGTTTTCCGGGGTGTTCGACGGTGTTCGTCGAACATTCGTCGAACACCCCGTCGATTCAACGAATCGAATTCGAACACTGGGGTGGTGGCTCATCTCTAATCCTAACTGCCAGCACACTCTCAATGTGCATGAAAATGCCATGTTTGGACATCTGCATTGCTACTGATGCGCATTGAGAGTGCACTTTGAGGTGGCAGCAGCGGACTGAGGACACGGAGGAAAGCAGCAGCATGCGGCCAGCATATTGGCACATAACTTGGGTGTGCCAATATGCTGACTGCTTTGTTTTTTTGTCTTTCAGGTGAACCAATCATGTGTCAGTTTAACTGGCCTATCAGGTGGTGAATAAAAGGCACATGTGGGCACATCCAGTCCCAAGACATTTATGTAAGTACATACCAATTAGTTGATGTATTGTGTCAATTTCATAGAAAAGCTACTAACCTAATATGATGGTTTTTAGCAATTGGGGTTAAAGCAGAGAACTCAAGACTAATCCCATACACAGGAAAAATATATAAACTCTATGCAGATGCTGACTTTTCTAATAAAAATATAGGACACAATTGCAGTAACCAAAAGTGTCATCCATTGAGTCATCATTCCTATTTAGCTTTTATTTAAAGGGAAACTAAATAGAATGAGTCCCAGCCTGTCTGAATGCAGCCAGGTATATCATTCTCTAAATCATAAATCATATGGGTGAGCCATAGACCACAGCTGGACACTAGACTAGTCTGGCACTGCTCTTCCCAACAGTGCCAGGGGTAATTGCCAGGTTTGTTCTTATATGCAGATAAGACAAAGACCTATCGATCATGTGGCGCCCCGCAACGAGTGCGTCACAGGAGGGTATTGCATCCCTGACTGAAGATGCAATATTCTCCGTCTCGGTGATGAACAAGTTAAATCCAAGGCTCCATGCATCACATTCAACATTTAGAGGTAGAGGACCAATTGGGTCCTGTTGGGAGGAGTGTCAGATGTTCAGTGTGGGGAAAGAGAAGAAAGCAAGTTAGACGGTGGAAGGAACAAGTACAAGGAGGAAGTGAAAACTACAGAGCTAACTGGGAGGGCACCGAGAAGCAGTGACCCAGACGTGAAAGGAGCCAAGTAGGAAAGCAACGGGTCCAAAAACACCCGCGTCCAGTCCCACGGGAGACCGGTTCCAAGGTAGACAGCTGTCCATCACTGTACTACAAACCGGAGTGATAGAGGAGCTTCATAGGAGCGCATCACTACAGACACGACTTCCACAGCCGTACCAGAGGGGTACCCGCCATGGGGTTTAGGACCCTTTGCAGCCGGCTTGAATAACTCGGATCAGGCAATCCACTAGAGAAACCCCAGTATCCTAACCTGGTGCAACAAGGCAGCGACGAGCAACAAAGGGACAGTTAGTAAAGAAGGAACATAGTGGAGCTTTGGACAGAGACTGTTCATCACTGGGACCACCCGGTCCGTTACCTAAGAACTGTATACCGTGTACCGTGCACAACGTCAGTAAAGACCCATTGCAGAGGAGCACCATGTCCGTGCCTTCTTTCGAACCGTTCTAACACAGGTTTTGCTAAGCTACCCGAGCTGCCATATTCCACCCTTACAGATCCTGACTCTGGGGACTCCTGCTTGTCCTGTGGGGAGCGCTTTCCATTTAGCTGCCGCACATCCCGCGGAGGTCCAAGCAGCGCCACCGATGCAATCACCGGACTCCCACAGGTGGCGTCACGAGACAAACTTTATTCCCAAACTACCCTTCCCTTTTCACTGACCACCGGATCCTTCTAACCTCCAGCACCGAACCGTGACAGTAACAAGTGCCTGAGGCCTGAGCACCCGGCCGCGGTGAGTCAATCACCTCTAGCAGTTCTAAGAAGAGCCAATTAGGTAGCGGACTAGTCTCCTCTCCTGCTATGGTCCGCAGATCTTCAAAGTATATTTTCTCTGAAATGCCTAAGCGATTCAGATAGCGATATATATGGCTACAATTGTGCAGCCAAGCAGCATTTCATGCTGACTGCGGTTTGGGTAGCATGTATCACTGACCGGTTCTCTAGCAACTTAGGCTGCTTTCACATTGCGATTCTTGTACATCGGTTGCTGTCCGTTGTAAAACGGACAGCCACGGATCCGATTTAGCCCCCTTGTATCCCTATGGGCAATGGATCGGATTTCCCCTTAATGGCATCTGATTTGTGACGGATCCAATTCTGTCTGATTTTTTGCTGTACCCAAAATCAGCACTGCTCCGATTTTGGGCACAGCAGACCAAAACGGACACAATTGGATCCGACGCGGTCCGCGGCAATTAACATGGGGGCCTATGGAGCGCAGATCTGATAAAAAATCGGATCGTTTCTTGGATCCAATTTAGTGCACCACGCATGCGCAGAATATTTTTTCCGGCTTCAAAGATACTAAAATCGGATCTGTCATAAAATTGGATTGACTAGAAAGAGAGAAGATAAAAGAGGCGCAGATTGTGCTTTATCAAAAAGACACTGTGTGTTTCAGTGTGGATTCTATAGATATCCACTCACCTTTTGAGGTTGTGAGACCCACCACCAGTTTGAAAGCTTAAGGCAGCTGCTGCAGAACCTCCACCGTCACGCTAAAAACCGCGGGAAATCAGGAATCAAACAGGAATGGTATCCAGGTTTAGCAGCAGGAAAGACAGTCACGTGGCTGCAGGTATGTGTCGAGCCCCAGGCCCTGGGGTACTCGGGTATCAAGCTCGGTGGGTGCTTGGGATGTCACGGGTGGCAGCGCCTGAGCCCGTGGCCTGGGTTACACTTCAAAAAGGGTGTATTTACAGGAGATAATAGTTGGTCATGTGATGCCACCTGTAGTACCTGGTGATGGGTCACCAGCGCCGCCACAGTCCTCCGGAGGTAGATGGTAGTGCGGCTGAGATGGCAAAGCTCCCCACAGGTGGAGAGAATCCTCCGGGCAGCATTCCTGAAAACAAGCAGGATAATGGAAAAAACCACACACAGATAAAGTCACTTTCTCCCGGGTACTTTACTGTCAACTTTTAGCAGCGTCAAACACAGTTCACAGTTCAGCATCAGATGGTAAATAACAGGTAGCTCTACGGGTGGCTGCAAGTGGATCCCAGGTGGTATGGTGGAACCCGTGGTGTACTTCAGTTGATGAACCTGTGTTCTTTCTTCCCCGCCTAGGATGAGCCTATACCCAATGGCTCCTTGTAGGTAGTATTGGTGGTCCTCTCCCTTGTGGTGAGGAAGCAGGTAGTCAGCTCCACTGGCAGGGTGCTGTAGCGATATACGGACCACAGCAGCTGGTTGCCGACTGCAAAAATGGACCTGGTCCAGATCCTCGGGCCTGGCGTTCCTGTGGTGGACTGGAGAATCCTCTGGAGTATGGTCGCTCCACTCTGGGGTTCTCCCTTTCTCTCTAGGGCCTCGACTCCACTCGTCGGGTGCCCTCTTTCAGGATCTCCTCAAGACCCCTTCTCCTTTACTCCGGATCAGCTTGTAACCATCCAGGTAAACCTTCCGCCTCGTTCCACACTCTTTCCAACTTCCCTCCTTCTCCGACTGTTCCGACCCTCTTTCTCTCTCACCGACTAGAGAGAGACTACTCTTTCTCCTAGCTGGCCATTTCTGCTGACTGACCTCCTTTGTCTCCCTAGAGGTTAATATATCCCCTTCCGGGTAACCTTCCACCGCTCAGCTAATGTGGGAGTGCAGGAATAGGTCCAACCCACCAACCTAGGGTCCACTTGCAGCTGGGGAAATTACACCTCTTACGGGTGCAATACCCCTCTGTGACACCTGACTATGTGGGGTGCCACATATGCATGGTCCCCGACATATTCTGACTAGATGGGAACAGCACACTTGCGTTGAGTGAGACTGCGCCCATCTAGTTGGATTCTGATTGGGTATATACTGTATATATGGCGCTCCTATAGTCCGGTTGCCACAGTGGTATTGCCTCTCTCACCAGAGGTGATATAATGCTTGGAAGCAGAGAGAGATCCTCACACTAGGTAACCCCTTACATGCACACACCAAACCGATCCTTTTATACTCATAAAGAGTAGCTCTGCACCAGTGTTCAGGGGAACTGCCCTGTTTCTGGCAAGGGGGAGTAGTTAGCAGAAGTGTAAAGAAAGTGCGGGGAGGGAGAGGAAGCAGACAAGATGTTGAGGAGTAAGGAGGAGAAGGTCCTGGGGAGTGGAGCTGTTGATGAGCTCACCTGAGGCAGCGCAACGGAGGATGCCAGAGTCCTTGGTTGTTCGGTCATTGCACATTCCAGCAACCGAATCTGGAGGACAGGAGACTGCAAGTTTCCTGGCCGCATGTAAAGACCCGGGGGCACATCAGCTTAACGAGAGCCCGAAGCTGCAATCAACACGGCAGTGTCCATTACAGATTCGTGTTGTATGACAATCGGGAGCGAGGGCAAGAGAGAGGAAAAGGACAGGGCTACAGAATAGCTCACAGACAGCTGGGACCCAAACTGAGAAGTGCAGAAGACAGGCCTCCAAACCTACCTGGCGAGGTGGAATCCGACTGCCACCCAGGTTGACCAGACCCTACTGGACCTGGTAACCAGTGCCCCCGAACTTGACCATGTTTCTTCAGTAAAGCTAAAAGAACTGCACCTTTTTTGTCCTCCTGCTTATTCCCCGCGCCCTCCTTGCTGCCTCCAGCACCATAACTACCACCACCATCATTCCCCAAAGACTCTTACATCAAGCCCCAGGGGCCCGCTTTGCCTGTGGCGAGCGTTAACATACCGGCTGCCATAACAACTATCCCCCTGAGGGCTCATCTAAGCAGCGCTGGTCACCTCTGATCAGACACCACAGGTGGCGTCACGTAAAGACATTATAATCCCCTGTAAATATTGCCCTTCAAATGCTCAGCCAGGGCCACGGGGCTGTGCCCCCACCACCATGACCTCCCTGAAAGACTGCAGGCTACTGACTACCCCAGGCCCTTGCGGACATTGCATATACTCTAGAACACATCACAGGCATTTCAGACTCTGACACTGGCGAATCCTTACAGAGCCCAGTAACCCCATCATTAGCTGTTCTGGAGTCACCTACAGGTGCAGAAAGAATAGTTTTTACTGTTTATTATGTCTCCCATCTATAGGCTTTGCTTGTCTTCACTGTATGCTTTATGTGTGCTCTCTGCTCTGTCAGAACCATAATCAGACATTTTCCATGTAGTGTTTAAAATAGCCAGGCACCCTTGACTATTCTAATAAATCTTCCCTTTTCCTGAAATATGTGCCAACCCAGCTTCTACTTAAATACTGAATGACAGCTGGAGGGAATGCATAAAGATGGAAACCTAATATTAAACATAGTATTAAAAATTGCAACCATAAATAGGATAATCTAATAGGATCTTAACACACAGTAGATAGCCCAGAACATGATACATCACTAAATTCAGGTCCCTCCCCCTATATCATGCTCTTCTCAAATGGGGTAGCAAAAACAGATTCCCTTTAAATTGGCCAGACATTTTTCAAATTGTTCTCCAGACCTAAAAATTACATCTGTTTCGAGACACTTAAAGGAGCACTCCCATCACAATTTTTATCCTCTTAATATAATTCAAACATGTTATATGGCACTGTGTACTTAAAATTGATCATTTTGCCCTCTTCATTATTCACTCTTCTTTGCTCTAAGGAGAAACAGGAAGTTACTTTTGTCTGCATGAGTCATCCTCCTCTTCAACTCCTTACCTAGCTGCTCTGCTCTTTCCTCCCTTGCAAGGGACATTGGCATTGTTAACTCATGCAGAAAAAGAGACTTCCTGTTTCTTCATAGAACTTGGAACGACTCAGTCTGTTACTACTGTCACAATGTCAATGAGGCAGTCGACAGGGTAGGGGGTACTCAGATACCGGGACTGATGACTACTTGGATGGGGGATCACGGCTGATCGGTTCCTGGTTCCGTGCCCTGGACCCTCAGTGGCGGGGGTTAGGGAGAATGATGATGGTTGGGGAATGATAACGTGATGCAACTGTGGTACCTGGTAATTTGGGTACTAGCGCTGTAGGTTGGCGCTGAGGTGATATGATGCAGCTTGGGTGTTACGGCTCCTCACAGGTGGAGCTTTACCTCAGGGCAGCGGGGATGGATGAGGGGAGTCATAGTAGCGGCTTGCAGGGAATGCTGTGGGCAGCGGCAGGGAAGCAGACTCACACACACAATAGTCTTTGATTTGGTACCTTTTTACTGATGTCCGGTAACAGGTACAGTCCAAGGGGGTACCAGGTTCTTGGTGCAATTTGGGATTTTCACCTTGAGAGTTGTGAGGCCTCGTCTGCTACTGTGTACGGTGGTTTGGGGTAAGTTCTGTCTCTAACTGAACTCACCGCTTTCTTCCCTCTCAGGGCTTTACTCTTTAACTGACAATGAGGTCCTTCTGCGGGGTCCCTATACTCCAGGTCCCCGATATTTGAAGGGTGCCTTCTCCAAACTGCCATTTTTAGATCTCTCCACAGGTGTCTATGGGATTCAGGTCTGGACTCATTGCTGGCCACCTTGGAAGTCTCCAGTGCTTTCTCAAACCATTTTCTAGTGCTTTTTGAAGTGTGTTTTGGTTCATTGTCCTGTGGGAAGACCCATGACCTCTGAGGGAGACCCAGTTTTCTTACACTGGGCCCTACATTATGCTGCAAAATTTGTTGGTAGTCTTCAGACTTCATAATGCCATGCACATGATCAAGCAGTCCAGTGCCAGAGGCAGCAAAGCAACTCCAAAACATCAGGGAACCTCCACCATGTTTGACTGTAGGGACCGTGTTCTTTTCTTTGAATGCCTCTTTTTTTCTCCTGTAAACTCTATGTTGATGCCTTTGCCCAAAAAGCTCTACTTTTGTCTCATCTGACCAGAGAACATTCTTCCAAAACATTTTAGGCTTTCTCAGGTAAGTTTTGGCAAACTCCAGCCTGGCTTTTTTATGTCTCGGGATAAGAAGTGGGGTCTTCCTGGGTATCCTACCATACAGTCCCTTTTCATTCAGACACCGACGGATAGTACGGGTTGACACTGTTGTACCCTCGGACTGCAGGGCAGCTTGAACTTGTTTGGATGTTGGTCGAGGTTCTTTATCCACCATCCACACAATCTTGCGTTGAAATCTCTCATTAATTTTTCTTTTCCGTCCACATCTAGGGAGGTTAGCCACAGTGCCATGGGCTTTAAACTTCTTGATGACACTGCGCACGGTAGACACAGGAACATTAAGGTCTTTGGAGATGGACTTGTAGCCTTGAGATTGCTCATGCTTCCTCACAATTTGGTTTCTCAAGTCCTCAGACAGTTCTTTGGTCTTCTTTTCTCCATGCTCAATGTGGTACATACAAGGACACAGGACAGAGGTTGAGTCAACTTTAATCCATGTCAACTGGCTGCAAGTGTGATTTAGTTATTGCCAACACCTATTAGGTGCCACAGGTAAGTTACAGGTGCCGTTAATTACACAAATTAGAGAAGCATCACATGATTTTTCTAACAGTGCCAATACTTTTGTCCACCCCCTTTTTTATGTTTGGTGAGGAATTATATCTAATTTGGCTTTAGGACAATTCTTTTTGTGTTTTTTCATTGAAGACACATTAAATGAAGATAATAATACCAAAGAATTTGTGATTGCAATCTTTTTCAGGAAGAAACTGAGTATTATCTGACAGAATTGCAGGGGTGTCAATACTTTTGGCTGCAACTGTTTATATATATATATATATATAGCAGCGCTATGGTATACATTACAGTACTTGTATACATTATAGTACTTGTATAGCAGCACTATGGTATATGGCGGCACATTATAGCACATGTATAGCAGCACTATAGTATATGGCGGTACATTACAGTACATATATAGCAGCACTATAGTATATGGCGATACATTATAGTACATGTATAACATCACTATAGTATATGGTGGTACATTATAGTACATGTATAGTATAGCAGCGCTATAGTATATGGCGGTACATTGCAGTACATGTATAGCAGCACTATAGTATATGGCGGTACATTGCAGTACATGTATAGCAGCACTATAGTTTATGGTGGTACATTACAGCACATGTATAGCAGCACTATAGTATATAGCGGTACATTATAGTACAAGTATAGCAGCACTATAGTATATGGCGGTACATTACAGTACATGTATAGCAGCGGTATATGTATATGGCGGTACATTACAGCACATGTATAGCAGCACTATAGTATATGGCGGTACATTACAGTACATGTATAGCAGCGCTATAGTATATGGCGGTACATTACAGCACATGTATAGCAGCACTATGGTATATGGCGGTACATTACAGTACATGTATAGCAGAACTATAGTATATGACGGTACATTACAGTACATGTATAGCAGCGCTATAGTATATGGCGGTACATTACAGCACATGTATAGCAGCACTATGGTATATGGCAATACTCGGCTCCCCGCGGCCCCCCTGCTCCTCCTGGCTCCTCCACAGTAAAAGTAAAATTGAAAAAATCCTCAGTGAGGATACTCACCTGTCCGCCGGCTCGCTCCACCTCCGTCTTCTAGGTCGTATAGGCCTTTAGGACCTGTCGTTGCCTGGGAAACCAATCAGCTGAACGGTCACATGACCGCTAACTGCCGGGGCGGCAGGATGGAGCAGGGGGGCAGGATTGAGCAGGGGGGCAGGATGGTAACGGGGGGAGGGAGGGGGCAGCATGGAACGAGCGGGGCAGGATTGAGCGAGCAGGGCAGGATGGAGCCGGGGGGGGCAGGATGGAGCCGGGGGGGCAGGATAGAACCGCGGGCTGGGGGCATGATGGAACCGGCGGGGGGGCAGGATGGAGCCGATGGGGGGGGCAGGATGGAGCTGGGGGGGAAGGTTGGAGCGATCAGGGCAGGATGGAGCCAGTGGGGCAGAATGGAGTCGGCGGGGGGGCAGGATGGAGCCGGTGGGGGGGGGCTGGATGGATCCGGTGGGGGGGAAGGATGGAGCCGGTGGGGGGGCAGGATGGAGCCGGCTGGGGGGGGCAGGATGGAGCGATCAGGGCAGGATGGAGCCAGGGGGGCAGGATGGAGCTGGTGGGGCAGAATGGAGCCTGGGGGGCAGGATGGAGCCGGGGGGAGGCATGATGGAGCTGGCGGGGGGGCAAGATGGAGCGAGCGGGGCAGTATGGAGTGAGTGGGGCAGGATGGAGCTGGGAGAGGGGGGCAGGATGGAGCCGGTGGGGCAGAATGAAGCCGATGGGGCAGAATGGAGCCAGTGGGGCAGAATGGAGCCAAGGGTGCAGGATGGAGTGGGGGGACAGGATGGAACCGGGGGGGCAGGATGGAGCCAGCGGGGAAGGGGTGGGGCAGGATGGAGCTGGCGGGGGGGCAGGATAGAGCCGGCGGGGGGCAGGATGCAGTGAGTGGGGCAGGATGGAGCGAGCGGGGCAATGTGGAGCAAGCGGGGCAGGATGAAGCACGCGGGGCGAGATGGAGCACGCAGGGCAAGATGGAGCCGGGGGAGGGGGCAGGATGGAGCCAGCGGGAGGGCAGGATGGAGCCGGCAGGGGGGCAGGATATAGCCGATGGGGCAGAATGGAGCCGGCGGGGCAGAATGGAGCCGAGGGGACAGGATGGAGCCATGGGGGCAGGATGGAGCCGGGGGGGGGGGCAGGATGGAGCCGGCGGGGGGCAGGATGGAGGCGGCGGAGGGCAGGATGGGAGCAGCGGGGGGCAGGATAGAGTCTGCGGGGGGGCAGGATGGAGCCGGTGGGGGGGCAGGATGGAGCCGGCGGGGGGGCAGGATGGAGCCAGGGGGGGCAGAATTGAGCGATCAGGGCAGGATGGAGTTGGGGGGGCAGGAGGGAGCCGGGGGGCAGGATGGAGCCGGCGGGGGGGGCAGGATGGAGCCGATGGGGGGGGCAGGATGGAGCTGGCGGGGGGGCAGGATGGAGCAAGCGAGGCAGGATGGTGGCGGGGGGGCAAGATGGACCGGGGGGGCAGGATGGAGTGCTCGGTAACCGGGAGCAGTAGCAGGCAGTGTTCTGCTAGGACCTTGCATGATGTGATGCCCATATCACATGACCGCGAGCGGGCCAATCACAGTGCCGAACGCCGATGTCATTCTGACATCATGCAAGGTCCTAGCAGAACACTGCCTGCTACTGCTCCCGGTTACTGAACACTCGGCGGAGAGGTAGGTATAACAATCTTTATTATTTTTAATACATTTGTCTTTATTTTACATTTGATTTCGCAGTGTATAATGCACTGCGAAATCAAATCACTAAAGAAGTAGCCCTAAGGAGCAGGGGGCCGCTGGGGGCCGCAGGGAGCAAGAGCGCAGACAGGGCAGAGGAGCGGGGCATGGAGCGCGGGCAGGACAGGAGGAGCTGGGGGGGAAAGCGCGGGCAGGGCAGAGAAGCGGGGTATGGAGCGCGGGCAGGCCAACATCAGCCGGACTCGTGTATCCCGGCGACAGCGGCGCTCACGCGCCACTGTCGCCGGGCTGGAAGTTGGCGCGATATTAGAACTTTGAATTTGCGCGCCTATTTGCATAGTCTGCGCTCATTGGTGCCCGCCTCCGGCGGCCACCAATGAGCGGCCTCTGTCTGGCGCGCGATTTCTGTTACCGACAGACGCCTTAGACAATTATATAGTAGATATGGGGGAGTGCTTTATAGTATATGCAGGTCTATGGGGGTGCATTATAATATATGAAGGACAATGGGGGTGCATTATAATATATGAAGGACAATGGGTGGTGCATTATAGTATATGGGGGGGCTTTAGATTATATGAAGGACTATGAGCTGTATTATAATATATGGAGAACTAAGGGGATGCACTAGTATATATATGGGAAGTGCTTTATAGTATATGGAGGACTATGACAGTGCATTATATTATATGGACGACTTTGGGGTGCTTTATAGTTTATGAAGTACAATAGGCGATGCCGTATAGTATTTGGATAACTATGGATGGTGCATTGTAATATATGAAGGGCTATGGGGATGCATTATAATATATGGAGGAATATGGATGATGCATTATAATATATGTAGCCAATTATACTATACTAGATGGTGGCCCGATTCTAACGCATCGGGTATTCTAGAATATGTATGTAGTTTACATACTATGACTGACAGAACTTGTTCAGTCAACGTGAGTGAACTACACCGCTCCTCCTTTCACCGCTCCTCCATCTCTCCTCCTGTCCCCGCTATTTATGGCACAATAAATAGCAAGTGCCATAAAAAAGTGACAAAAAACAGGGTTTTTGGTTCATAAATTTTTTGCAAAAAGAGTAATTTAAGCTGCCTCACCTCGACACAGTAACCCTGATTGAGACAGTCCCTATCTAATGTGTTAGCTAGTGTTTGCATACCTCTAAGCAGGACACAGGAAAAAACTCTTCTGATATGGGCATCTGTGTAGCAGACGTAAATATGCAGACCACTTAAAGGAGGGGCGGGTAACCTCCAGCTCCTGCTATTACTAATAGGAGTAAAACCAGATAAATATGGATCATGCACAGATTAGGCGCTTTCGTAAAACTGCGTTCAATGACCAGCAAAAAACTAGATTAAAAACTGGTGCAAAAATCCGCATAAGCGTCACACTAAAAACACACTGTTATAATAAAAATTACAATAAATAGAAAGTGCCATAAAAAAGTGACAAGTGTCTGGATCCTGCTCATTTTAGATACCAATACACATAGTCAGGTTTTAAATTCCTCAGATAGGGACTGCTCTGATACGGGTTACCTTGAAGTTGGTAGAGCAGCTTAGTATACATTTTTTGCAAAAAACGTATCAACTAAATACCCTGTATTTTACTTTTTCAGCAGCACTTGCTTTATACAGAATTTTTTTTTTTTTTACAATAAAGTATTTTCACTAGGGATGAGCGATGTTTGATTCAAATTGTTCGCCAATCTCAAATTCGAGCAGTTTTTGCGGTGTTTCGAGTCATTCACCGAATTAGAACAATTTGCTAAAAATTCGGCAGTTCTAGTATATGTTCAATAACGCTTCGATCCACAAAATCTTAATCTTCCTAACCTAAACCTAGCCCTAATACTGCAAATGAATGTTAATATCCAGTTTGTGTGTATAGTGTGCAGGGGGGCTTGTATCAGAACTGCAGCAATAAGGTCGCACTTTTTTTTCTCCTAAAGCATGTGGTTCAGGCTGCTAGCCAATCACAGTGCCACACTGCAAAGTGCATTTTTTTAAACAACTAATGTCATCATTGGCTGTGTCTGTCACATGTCCTAGCCCTATAAAAGCCGGACATCTTAAAGATCGCCGCCATTTTGCTGATAGCTGTGGCAGGTGTTAGACGGCACCCGTGGCTGCTGCTGTGTGCGACCATTAAACAGTGCAAACTAAATTGTGTTCTCTCAGTCAGATAGTGAGCGAGTACAAAGTTAGATAGATGGGTTTAGGGAGTAGGGACTAGTAATATCAGCCCTCTATAGGGCAGCTCCATAGGACTAGTGATTAGGGATATGGACTAGGGACTAGTAGTCTATCAGCCCTTTTCAGAGCTACTTCATAAAATCAGGGACTAGTTTTAATTGCAGCGCTTATCAGGGCTAGGTTAGAGCAGTCTCTATTATGGTGGGTTTACACGTTGCGATATCGGCGTCCAATTCCAACCAAAAGTCACGTGGTTCGTGCGTTGGACCCGATATCGTTCGTGCGTTGTACGGTGTGAACTACCATACGATGCAGGAACGATGGCAAACCGATATCGGGGGTCGAATGAGCGTGCTATTCAACGGCCCGATATCGGATGCTGGTTGGAGCCGGATCGTGCTGTGTGACAGCCCAACTCCGATGTGCAGTACAACGTCCTCCATTGACTCACATGTTAAATGGTCGTTCCTGGGTCGGGGGGCGTAGACATCGTAGGGACGTTGTATCACGATATCGCGCTGTGTAAACCTCCGTTGCGATTCTTTGAAATCCGGGCACAAAATGCACGCTCCCGCGCCGTTGGATACGATATCGGAACGATATCGCAACGTGTAAACGCACCATTAGTTTTTGCCATGCAGGGGTGTGTCAGGTGTGTGCCAGTGCTGTGCAAGTCTTTCTCACAGTATCTGGCCACAGTAACATAGCTCTTTGAATCCATTAGGGCAGGAAGTGTAGCACTGCTGTGAAGAAAGCTACACCACCTGTCTTAATTAAGCATTTTTTTCTTTTTGCTGCAGCTAGTCCAGGCGCTTTGTTCGGGCTAGTAGCAGACTAGCAGTGTCCCAGAGTGGTGTAGCCCACTTGTGACAGAAGCTAAACCGCCTGTGTAGTTCATTCTACTACCTTTTTTACTGCAACAAGCAAACCTGTCATTTTTTGCTTAAAAGCAGTGTTCACTAAACCTTTACTGTAGGCCACGTTTAATACAACCAAATACACCTTGAGTGTCGTTCATTCTACTACTTTTTTACTGCAACAATCTAACCTGTCATTTTGCTTAAAAGCAGTGTTCACTAAACCTTCACTGTAGGCGTTTAATACAACCAAATACACCTTGAGTGTAGTCAGGGGTGGATTAAGGGTAGCCGGGGCCCAGGGTTGTTCAGACTCTGTGGGCCCCCCCCGGTCATGTGACGGGGGTCCTGTGACAGGGTCACGGGGGTCATGTGACGGGGTCTTCATATACCTGAAATAGATTATTCCAGAAAAATAGTTGCTGAGTGAAACTCTAAAGGCCACGTCACACGCATCAATCTTATGAGCGATATCGCTTAAGCGATCTGCTTTTTTGATCGCTTAAGCGATATCGTTTGTCCGTCGCTGCGTGTAATCAAGCGATTTTACAATGTAAAATCGCTTGATTGATTGATTGCAGATTTGTGAGCCGGAGCTCAAATCAAGCGATAATCGCTTGACCAATCTGCATCATCGTGGTGTGTGACACCACGATGAACGATCTCCCAGCGGCAGAGCCTATGCTGGGAGATGGTATCTATGGTAAACGTCGGGTTACTAAGCGCCGCGCGGCGCCTAGTAACCCGATGTGTACCATAGTTACCAGCGATCTCGCTGCTCCACATCGCTGGTGAGTCTGCCTGTGTGACAGCTCACCAGCGATGTGAACGATATTGTTAGCGATCGCGCGTGCACGTGATCGCTAACAATATCGCTCATAAGATTGATGCGTGTGACGTGGCCTTAACCTGTCAAACATCCATTGAACTAGTCAATTTACCCTTCAGTTAGGAAGAAAAGAAAAAAAAAACACTTTAAGCCATGGTATTGAACAGTCCATTAGAAGGAGGCTATTATGCCCTGACTGCCCCTGTACTCAGAATAAATAATGTATAAAAATCTCGAACAGTGTACACCCTGTATGACAATCACCAGTTACCAGTCTGATGAACTTGCTTGCAGATCGGTCCATCCCGCCTCTTCGCGGTCTGACAACGTCTTCTTCTGAATTATATAGATAACGCCTTCTGCCACCTGCGTTATCCACGTGACCACATCCAATTTTCCCATTGCCTACGCTACGCCCATAACTCTCCGGCTTGTTCAGGTGCAATGTGCTCCATCATGGGGTTATCCTACAAGTTTAAACTCTCAGTGATGTCACCATACATTACACGCAGAAGACTGGGAACCTGGAACCATGTGCAGAGACCCCTGCGGTTCACACATGTGTAGATGAGTTTACATTGTAGCTGCAGTAGGGCAAAGCTCAGTGCGTTTGCGCAAAATGGAGAGGCATCTGCACAGACGTGAGATGGGAAAGTGGGACGTGGATAACGCAGGAGGCGTAATCCATATCATTCAGAAGAAGAGGCTGTTGGACGGCGAGGAGAGGCTGAATGGACCAATCTGCAAGCAAGAATTTGGGACTGGTAACAGGTTAGAATACAGGGTGTTAGGGCCACTTTACACACACCAACTTCTGACCAACTTGCTGGTTGCAGTGAAATCATGGACACATTGCTCCATTTTGTGACTGTGTACAATGGAACAATGTGTCCATGATTTCACTGCAACCAGCAAGTTGGTCAGAAGTTGGACAGATAAGTTGGTGTGTGTAAGGCGGCCGTCACACGCTACGATCTCGCTAGCGATATTGTAAGCGATCACGTGCACGCGCGATCGCTTACAATATCGCTCACATCGCTGGTGAGATGTCACACAGACAGACTCACCAGCGATGTGGACCAGCGAGATCGCTGGTAACTATGGTACACATCGGGTTACTAGGCGCCGCGCATCGCTTAGTAACCCGACGTGTACCATAGTTACCATCTCCCAGCATAGGCTCTGCCGCTGGGAGATCGTTCATCGTGGTGAAGCTGTTTGTCAAATCGTTCATCGCAAGATCTGAGGTCCGGAGCTCAGATCTCGATCTTGCGATTTGAACACTTCTCGCTCGTCGTATCTTGCCGTCACACGCAGAGACATCGTTCACGCGATTTTTAATCAGGCGCGTTCAAGCGATATCTTTCAAGATATCGTAGCGTGGGACGGCCGCCTAAAGTGGCCATTAGAAAGAATGAGCATGTCAATTCTTTGCTGCACTTTTGCTAAAGTGGAAACACCTGTGGTATTTTCATTTTCTGTAGAGAAAAAAAAACTGTGTGTGTGAAAGCTTTTCCCTGCACACATATGGCCACTTTACACACACCAACTTATCTGTCCAACTTCTGACCAACTTATGGTGAGTTTACACGTCGCGATATCAGGCCGATATCGTAGCCAACGACGCGGGAGCGCGCTTTTCCCGCCATCGCATCGCCGGTTTAGACAGCCCGATATCGGGATACAACCTCCTGATGATGTGTACGCCCCCCAACCCAGGAACGACCATTTAACATGGGAGTGAATGGGTGACGTGGCAGTACACATCGGAGTTGGGCTGTCAGACGGGACGATGCGGCTACAACTGGCATCCGATATCGGGCGGTTGAATAGCACGTTCATTCGACCCCCGATATCGGTTTGCCATCGTTCCTGCATCGTATCGGATGTTCAGACCGTACAACGCAGGAACGATATCGGCTCCAATGCCCGAACCACGTGACTTTTGGTCGGAGTTGGACGCCGATATCGCGACGTGTAAACCCACCATTACTGGTTGCAGTGAAATCATGGACACATTGTGATGGCCACTTCACACACATCAACTTATCTGTCCAACTTCTGAACAACTTACTGGTTGCAGTGAAATCATGGACACATTGCTCCATTTGTACACAGCCACAAAATGGAACAATGTGTCCATGATTTCACTGCAACCAGTAAGTTGTTCAGAAGTTGGACAGATAAGTTGGTGTGTGTAAAGTTGCCTTTACATTTGTACACAGCCACAAAATGGAACAATGTGTCCATGATTTCACTGCAACCAGTAAGTTGGTCAGAAGTTGGACAGATAAGTTGGAGTGTGTAAAGTAGCCCATAGGTTTTGATGGAAACCAAAAAAAACTCAGGATTAGATTAGCATAGATTTACATAAAAGCAAGGCAAAACCTGATCTCAAACACATCAAAACCTTCCTGTGGGCACATACCCTTATGGCCGCTTTAAACGTCCCAATATCGTTCCGATATTGGATACAAGGGCACGGGAGCGTGCACGTTTTTGGCACTAGACCAAGAACGCATAGTAGATGTCACACAGGGAGATATCAGCAGGCTACTCAACTGCGATCTCTAAGCCCCCTCCTTTGTGCTGTGTACGAGCGACCCAGGGAACGACCATTTAACATGGGAGTGAATAAGGCAAGTTGTGCTCTAAATCATAGTTGTGCTGTCACACGGCACGATCCTGCCAGATCGTCAAGCCAATATCGGGCAGTTGGAGAGCCTGCTCAATTCCCCAACGATATCGTTTTGGCATCGTTCTTGCATCGCATTGCTCATTTACACCACACAACGCACAAACGATATCGGTGGCAACGCACAAACTACGCGACTTTTTATCGTTGTTGGACAATGATATCGTGCCGTATTATTATTATTATTATTTATTTATATATCGCCATTAGGTTCCATGGTGCTTTACATGAGGATGAGGGAGACAAGAACAAGTACACTAAATCTAGGCGATCAGGACGTACAGGTACAGGAGGGGCAGGGACCCTGTTCACGAGGGCTCACAGTCTATGAGGAGTGGGTTAGGATACAGTAGGATGGGGGAATGTCAGGTATGGGGCGTTCGCCTGGGTCTCATGACAGGTTGTAGGCTTGACGGAACAAGTGAGTCTTCAGGTGACACTTGAAGCTACTCAGGGTAGGAGAGTGTCTGACGTGTTCGGGTAGGGAGTTCCAGAGTAAGGCAGATGCCCGGGAGAAGTCCTGGACTCGGTTGTGCGAAGAGGTGATGAGGGGGGAGCAGAGGAGGAGTTCTTGGGAGGAGCGGAGGTTGCGTGAGGGTAGGTATCGGGAGACCAGGTCGGAGATGTATGGTGGGGCCAGGTTGTGTATGGCTTTGTACGCCATGGTTAGTGTTTTGAATTGGGATCTCTTGGAGACGGGGAGCCAGTGAAGGGCTTGGCAGAGGGGGGAGACAGGGGAGTAGCGGGAGGACATATAGATGAGTCGGGCAGCGGAGTTGAGGATAGACTGGAGAGGTGTGAGGGAGTTAGCCGGGAGGCCATTGAGAAGGAGGTTGCAGTAGTCAAGGCGGGAGATGATAAGAGCATGGATGAGTGTTTTAGCAGTGTCGTGGGTGAGGAAGGAGCGGATCCGTGAGATGTTCTTGAGCTGGAGCCGGAGGGATGTGGTGAGGGCCTCGATGTGGGGTTTGAAGGATAGTGAGGAGTCAAGGATTACCCCGAGGCACTTGGCTTGGGGGACTGGGGAGAGGGCGCAGTCGTTGACGCAGATGGATAGGTTGGGAGGTGGGGTGGAATTTCTTGGGGGGAAGACTATGAATTCAGTTTTGTCCATGTTGAGTTTAAGGAAGCGAGCAGAGAAGAAGGATGAGATGGCGGAAAGGCATTGAGGGATTTTCGAGAGTAGGGAGGTGATGTCAGGGCCGGACAGGTAGATTTAGGTGTCGTCGGCGTAGAGGTGGTACTGGAGGCCATGGGACTCGATGAGTTGCCCTAGGCCGAGAGTGTAAATGGAGAAAAGTAGGGGTCCCAGGACCGAACCTTGGGGGACTCCAACAGAAAGGGGGTAGGGTGAGGAGGAGGTGTGGGAGTGGGAGACGCTGAAGGTCCGGTCCGCTAGGTATGAGGAGATCCAGGAGAGGGCAAGGTGGGTGATGCCAAGGGCTTCCAGGATCCGGAGAAGAAGGGAGTGGTCAACCGTGTCGAAGGCGGCAGACAGGTCAAGGAGTAGCAGGATGGAGTAGTGGTATTTGTTCTTGGCGGTCAGTAGGTCGTTGGTGACTTTGGTCAGGGCTGTTTCGGTGGAATGGAGGGGTCGGAAGCCGGACTGTAGGCAGTTGAAGTGGGAGCACGAGGAGGGGTGAGAGGACAGTTCGGAGTGGACGTGTTGTTCAAGTAGCTTAGAGGCGAATGGGAGAAGAGATATGGGGCGATAGTTAGAGACAGAGGTAGGGTCAAGTGAGGTTTTTTTTAGGATGGGCGTGATTAGGGCGTGTTTGAAGGCCGAGGGGAAGGCACCAGTGCTAAGTGAAAGGTTAAAGAGGTGGGTGAGGGCTGGGATGAAAATGGAGGTGTGGTTGGGAATGAGGTGGGATGGGAGCGGGTCGTGGGCGCTGGTGGTGAGGTGTGATTTTGACAGGAGGGAGGAGAGTTGGTCTTCAGTTATGGGGGGGAAGTGGCTGATGGAGGAGGAGGGCAGTGTAGGTGGGAAGGGGAGGTGTGGGGATAGTGGACCGAAGCTGCTTCTGATCTTTTCGATCTTCTCCTTGAAGAAGGTCGCAAAGTCTTCAGCAGAGATGAGGGGAGAAGGGAGAGGAGCAGGTGGGTGAAGTAAGGAGTTGAAAGTTTTGAAGAGCTGTTTGGGGTTGCGGGACAGAGAGGTTATAAGGGATGAGAAGAACACTTGCTTGGCGGTAGCGAGTGCCGTCTTGAAGTCAGTGATGGATTGCTTGAACAGAGCAAAGTGCTCGGGGGTGTGAGACTTTTTCCATCTCCTCTCGGCGACTCTGGATGCGTGTCTCAGGTTTTTAGTGAGGGTGGTGTGCCAGGGTTGCCTGTTAATGCGTGGAGCATGGAGAGTGAGGGGGGTGGCTAGGTCGAGAGCGTTCGTTATGGTGGTGTTGTATAGGGTGGTGGCAATGTCAATGTCGTCAGGTTTCGGCGAGGGTGATCAAGTTTGCGGAGAGGGGGTAGTGTGGCAGGGGAGGAGAGGGCGGAGAAGGTCAAGAGATGGTGGTCGGACAGTGTGAGTACCGAGGTTGTGAGGTTAGAGAGGGAGCAAAGGCGGGTAAAGATGAGGTCAAGCGTGTGGCCTTGTTCGTGGGTGGGAGAGGAGGACCATTGGGAGAGCCCTAGGGAAGTGGTCAAGGAAAGAAGGTTGGAGGCGGCTGGGCGGGGAGTGTCAATGGGGATATTGAAGTCGCCCATGAGGATGGAGGGGATGTCAGTGGAGAGGAAGTGAAGTAGCCAGGTGGTGAAGTGGTCAAGGAAGGAGGCGGTGGGTCCGGGGCGGCGGTAGATGATGGCTATTTGGAGGTTGCAGGGGGAGAAGATTCGGACTGAGTGGGCTTCGAAGGAGGGGACAGTGACAGATGGGGGCTGGGGGATGGGGCTGAAGGTGCAGGAGTTGGACAGCAGTATGCCGACTCCACCGCTGTGTTTGCCAGAGGGACGGGGGGTGTGGGACAGGCTGAGGCCGCCGTAGGATAGTGCAGCAGGGGAGGCCGTGTCGGAGGGGGTGAGCCAGGTCTCGGTGAGGCCAAGGAATGACAGTTTCCTGGAGATAAAGAGATCATGGATGTCGGGGAGTTTTTTGCACACTGAGCGGGCATTCCAGAGTGCACCGGGTAGAGCGGTAGGTGGGGCATGGGTTGGGGGAATGGGTCTGATGTTGGTGGGGTTGCGAGAGCTAGTGGAGGTGAGGTTGTGAGGGTTGGCGGTGGGTCCTGGGATGAAGGTTGTTGTGGGGATGTTGCGGGGGGGGCCAGGATTGGGGGAGATGTCACCGGCAAGGAGGAGGAGTAGGCCGAGGGTTAGCAGGTGGGAGCATGAGAGCTTGCGAGGCGGCGTGCTTGTTTGGTGATTGAGGATTGAAAGTGAATGAAAAGGTCGGTGAAGTGGGTGAGGTGGTTCGGCAGGATGGAGGGTGAGAGCAGTATTTTGTTGCTGGGAGGGGGGATAAGTGGGGGTAGTAGGAAGTGGAGAAGGATGGGAGTGAGAGTGAGGAGTAGCGGGAACATTGCATACGGAGAACAGGGAGTGAGTGAGGCAGCAGGGGTCAGAAGCAGAGTGGGGAAAGTTGTGGTAGTGGGTGAATGGTCATCAGTGGGGAGCGGTCACGGGATGAGGTGATGACCAGGGGATGAGATGTAAGGTGGGGGGTCGGATGGATGGGTCAGATGGGGAAGTTGGGGGATCAGTCGAGGAGGTTGGGGTTGACAGAGGCGATTGCTGGGTTGGCTGATGGAGCAGCCGTGGGACAGGTGAGGCATCCAGGGGTCAGTCCGGGGTGGGATGCCACCAAGGTATGAGCTACAGTCCAGGGGAGATGTGGATGGGGATGAGATCTAGCAGTCCTGGACAGGATGGTGGAGCCGAGGACAAGGTGATACAGCCAGTATGGGGAGAAATAGTAGTCAGGAGTAGGTCAGATGGCTGGGGAGGAAGGGTGGACTGATGACTAGTTCCTTACTTGTGGAAGGGATTGCAGGAGTTAATATGAGATGAAGTAGTAAGGGTGGTAGAGATTAGAATGGAAACATTGTGGGGGATTTATATTTCTTTACCTGCCAGTCTTTTCCAGTCCATATCCAGTCCTTTTCCGTATAAAGCGGCTATTACAAATACTGAGGAAAAAGTTACCAAATACTCAGCGTGTGCACGAGGCCTTACAGATACTGAGGTATAAACTCACCAAATACTGAGCGTGTGCATGAGGTCTTAAAGATACTGAGGGAAAAACTGACCAAATACTGAACTTCTGCACGAGACCTTACATATACTGAGTTAAAAACTCACAAAATACACAATGTGCGCACCCACTACCCCTCCACCTTGGATAGACATGTGAAATACCTGTACATGCTGTGTGTGCCCCTCTATGTGGATATTTTGCTTGAATCATGTAAGCATGGACTCCATACATACATGATCCAAGCAAGATAGCCACTTAGAGCGGCACAATCAGCATGTAGAGGTATTTCACATGTTTCTGTGTTATCCAAGATGGTGGGGCACAGTTTACATGGGGCAAATTTGCCCCATGTAATTTCAGGAAAGATTTCCTGTATTGTCTCTCCACACCCTCCCTGACCACTCCAGTGATTAAGGGGTCTTTCACATCAGCGGTTTTGCTGATGTGCGGCCGATCCGGCATGTGGCGCCGGATCAGCCGCCTGACGGATGACTTGCTGCTCGGATGAGGCAAGCCCTATGCATTGTCTGTGGGGATTGCGGACCGATGCGGTAAGCGCGGTTCTGCTGGGTGCGGCAGATCTGGCACTTGCGGCTGCAAAAAAAACCCACCGCTTGTAGCTGTTTTTTCTCGCGGCCGCAAATGCTGGATCTGCCGCACCCGGCAGAACCGCACTTGCCGCACCGGACCACAAGCCCCATAGACAATGCATGGGGCTTGCCGCATCCGGAACGGCTGCAAACATCAGCTAAACGCTGATGTGAAAGCAATGTTAGTTAGGCCCCTTTCACATCAGCATTTCTTTCAAATTATGGCAGATCCAGCAGATTTACCGCATCTGCCGCCTAACGGCCATTGCGGCGTTGTAAAAAACCCGCCGCAAATGCCAGATCTGCCGCAAGTGGCAGAACTGCACTTGCTGCACCCAACCGCAAGCCCCATAAACAATGCATGGGGCTTGACGCAAGTGCGGCCATTAGGCAGCAGATGCGGTAAATCTGCCACAATTTGAAAAAAAAAAACAGATGTGAAAGGGGCCTTAGTACACAAATCATTTAATTAACGCTTACATTCATTTTTCACACTGACTGAGTCTTTCCCTGCCACACAGCAGCCACCCGGAGGTCTGGCTGGCAGTGCACACACAGAGCACAACCATAGGCAGCAGCAGGGCTGGAGTCAGGAGTGGACATATCACTCTCACCTCACTGTCACACAGGCACATTCCCTCTGTGCTCTGTGTCGGCATTAGGTGACGGTCCCTCTCCTCAGACTCCCTCTCTTCATTCAAGCAGCGGCCCAGGAGGTGGATGACGGCGGTCGGCGGTGAAACACAGACTCAGTCAGGAGGACAGAGGAGTCTGCTCAGCCTCAGTCAAGATCAGCTGTCTGCCTGGGTCTGGGATGTCTGGGTCCTCCTGGAGCAGGAGGATTCAGCAAAGCCCGGCCGGGCCCGGAAGAATCATCATAGCAGGGTGGGCAGTGGTGACCGGGACTCGGGAGAAGAATGCTGCCGGCAGAGGTGGCCGGGACTATAGGAACGGGAGCAGCATCCATGGGGGGCTACCACCGGTACACACACCTTGTACACACACGGCTCCACTCCATACACTTAGTATACATTCAGCTCTGCTTTATACACCTAGTACACACTCGGCTCTGCTTTATACACCTCGTTCACACGGCTCCGCTCCGTACACCTCGTACACACGCGGCTCCTCTCCGTACACCTCGTACACACGCGGCTCCACTCCGTACACCTCGTACACATGGCTCCGCTCCGTACACCTCGTACACACGCGGCTACACTCCGTACACCTTGTAAGCACTCTGTTCCGCTCCGTACACCTCGTACACACGCAGCTGCACTCCGTACACCTCTTACACATGTCTCCGCTCCATACACCTAGCACACACCTGGCTCCGATCCGTACACCCTGTACACATGCAGCTCTGCTCCGTACACCTCGTACACACGCGGCTCCGCTCTGTACACCTCGTACACACGCGGGTCCGCTCTATAGACCTCGTACACACGTGGCTCCGCTCCGCACACCTCGTACACACACGGCTCCGTTCCGTACACCTCGTACACACGCGGCTCCACTCCGTACACCTCGTACACACGCGGCTCCACTCCGTACACCTCGTACACACGTGGCTCCGCTCATACACCTCGTACACACGTGGCTCCGCTCCGTACACAACGCGGCTCTGCTCCGTACACCTAGTGCACACATGACTCTGCTCCGTACAGCTCGTCTCTGCTCCATACACCTTGTACACAACACCGGCTCTGCTCAGTACACCTCGTACACACCGGCTCCACTCTGCACATCTCGTACACACACGGCTCACCTCCATACACCTCATACACACGCGGCTCTGCTCCGTACACCTTGTACACACATGCCTCTGCTCCGTACACCTCGTACACACCGGCTCCACTCTGCACATCTCGTACACACACGGCTCACCTCCATACACCTGTACACACGCGGCTCCGCTCCGTACACCTAGCACACAGCGCGGCTTTGCGCCGTACACCTCGTACACATGCGGCTCCGCTCCGTACACCTCGTACACACGCGGCTCCGCCTCGTACACCTCGCACACACGCGACTTCCTCTGTACACCTCGTACACACGCGGTTCCGCTCCGTACACCTCGTACACACGCGGCTCCGCTCCGTACACACGCGGCTCCCGCTCTGTACACCTCGTACACACGCGGCTCCGCTCCGTACACCTCGTACACACGCGGCTCGATCCGTACACCTCGTACACACGCGGCTCCGATCCGTACACCTCGTACACACGCGGCTCCGATCCATACACCTCGTACACGCGGCTCCACTCTGTACACCTTGTACACACATGGCTCCGCTCTGTACACCTTGTACACACATGGGCTCCGCTCTGTACACCTCGTACACACACGGCTCCTCTCTATACACCTCGTACACACGCGGCTCCATTCCGTACACACTAGGCTCCACTCTGTACACCTAGTACACATCTGGCTCCGCTCCGTACACCTTGTACACACGTGGCTCCGCTCCGTACACCTCGTAGACACGCGGCTCCGCTCCGTACACACGCGGCTCCGCTCCGTACACCTAGTACACACCTGGCTCTGCTCTGTACAGCTCGTCTCTGCTCCATACACCTTGTACACACAGCTCCGCTCCGCACATCTCGTACACACACGGCTCGCTCCTACACCTCGTACACACCGGCTCCGCTCTGTACACCTCGTACACAAGGTTCTCCACTCCATTATAATGGGCAATTTATCCCCTGGGCTGTGGGCCCCTAGACACCATTGGGCCAGGGGCTAAAGCCCATATTGACCTCATTATAATCCGCCACTGAGTGTAGTTCATTCTACTACTTTTTACTGCAACAAGCTAACCTGTCAGTTTTTGCTTAAAAGCAGTGTTCACTAAACCTTTACTGTAGGCCATGTTTAATACAACCAAATACACCTTGAGTGTAGTTCATTCTAATAATTTTTTACTGGAACAAGCAAAACGTAATTTTTTCTACCAAGTACCACTGTCTGGCCAATCAGCTCTGCTCGATTTCCATCAGAATATTTTTTGCCAACAACTGCAGAGTTGCCAATTTGTTCACATACAAAATGAGTGGCAAAAGGCCTGCTGCTGGTGGAAGGGGGAATAGGCGTGGTGGAAATGGAAAAACAGTTTGTGTCAGTGGGGTACGTGGGAAAGCAAGAGTAACATCTGCTGGAGAAAGAGCATCTTCCAGCCAAAGTAAGATGTCTACTTCTTTCCTTGGAGATTCTGAAATGATCCCTTTTGCACGGACACGACTCAGACGACGATCAATACCAACTTCTAGATGAGGCACAAAAAGAGCAGGGGCTTGAATGTGTGGCGCCCCTGCGTTCAGGAGGCCACAAAGGCAACTGCAGCCAGGAAGGTAGGAACGACAGTTGAACACCAACACCCTCACAGCCCACACAACCCATGTACCAGTAGAGGGCAGCACCCAACCCGGAGCCTGGGAACTCTAGGCAGGCAAGGGGTGGTGGGTTTAGAGACAGTGGGTGGGCCGACAAGCAAGTCAGGTGACAGAGAGTAGATATAGAGCAGGGGGAGGAGAAAGGAGTCAGTAGCCGAGTAGGCTGAGCAGTACAGAAAGAAGCACATGTCCTGGAAGAGTGGGGTGGAAGGAGCGCAGAATCTGGAGAGCCAGTGTGAGCCACAGAGAGAAAGCCCGTCCAGAGCCAGCACCCCAGGAGTGTGAGGGACGAGAGGACCAGTAGCACTGGGTCCTAGAACCATGGCTGAGACGGCAGACTGCAAGCGGAGTAGCCCTCCTATTGAACCCAAAGACACAGTTAGAGAGAACCTGGTAGAGCCTCATCCAGGAGGACTATTGGAGGCTAAGCTGACAGTAGAGTGTCGGCTCTAAAGGGGACCGTTGCTTCACCCGGCATCCCCAGACAACCGACGGGGGACTCTAGCTACATGTTAGGGTTCCCACCCAAAAGGACAGGCAGCTCAGTGGCAACCCGGAGGGCCCACAGGGTCCGAGCCACCGCCATACTGTCCAGAGTCACACACATACCAAGTGAGGAAGAGAGAGAACAACAGCCTGAGAGGACAGAGAGCGAGTGAGGGGTCATAGAAGGAACAACGTGGCTGCAGGGAGTAAAGGAAACCGGAGGGGAGAGTTATGCCGTGTAAAGACTGTAAACTGAGACTGTGAACTGTAACTGGAACTGTACTGAACTGAGAAGGTTAAGAAGTAAACACGGTGAACCCTGACTCCGACTCCCTTGCATGTTTCAGCCTGCACATGATTCCCTCCAAACAGGTCTGCAGAAGATCACAGCCTGCAGAGTCACAGCTTGCCAGCTCTGAACTCTGAAGGAGGATTTCTGGACAGTAAGTGCACTGCACCCAGCACCAGCCAGCATCATACCCTACACTATAGACTTTATCATCACTGCCCCGGGGAACCCAGTTCTGCCCGCGGAGAACTATTCCATCTTAGCTGCCATTACATCATCCCCGGAGGTTCTGCGGCAGCGGTGGTCCCCACTACTGACCACAAACCATGGGTGGCGTCACGACTGACATTATCCCCTGTAAATATTCCCTTTTCACTGTCAGGCCAGGGACACGGTCCGGACCAGGACCACCCATGACATCCCCAGTAGCAGACCCGGTCCGGTACCGAGTGCCCCGTCCCGAGGGGCTCGACAAATGGATAGCAAGTGCTTCAGCAAGTGGGCTCTCCTCCACCTCAACTTCTACTTCACAAATACACCAGTCCTCAGAGGTGTCACCACTATCCCACTTGCTTTCACACAGCTACCAATTCTCGAGCCACCCATCTGAGTATGAGGTAAGACAGATGGTTGACTATGCATCACTCTTCACTCATACTATAGCCTGGGAATCAGAGGTCTGCTCAAAAGCTTTTGTGAGTCAAGACGAGGTAATGAACTGTACTGATGCCCAGAAGCTTTTGGAGTCGAATCCAGGCCCAGATAAAGAAGGTTCTGAACAAGCATAATGTAGACCCTCATTCATAAAGTGTCAACTGCACCTTGGAGATTTTGTGAGCCCTTCCTCAAACGACTCCTTCTGTACTTCCTCCCCATTCTCTAGTGCCACCACCTGACTCCGAATACTGTTTAAAGTGTGCTCCAGCATGTAAATGACAGGAATAGTCATGCTGATAATGGCATAATCATCACTAAACATCTTCGACATTTCAATACTGTACAGAATGGTGCATAGGTCCTTCATTTCAGACCACTCCAGCTGTGTGATTTGCCACACCTCTGGATCTCGTAGGCCCAGGTTATACATCATGACGTATTGCACCAGGGCTCGTCGGTGCTGCCACAGTTGCTGCAACATGTGCAGAGTTGAATTCCATCGTGTCGGCACATCACATTTCAGCCAGTGAACTGGCAGGCCGAACGACTTCTGTAGAGATGCAAGGCGTTGAGCTACGGGATGTGAACGGCAGAAGTGAGCACACAGCGACCGTGTCCTCTGCTGAAGACCATCTAGGGACAGATAGTTTGCAAAAATTTGCTGGACAACCAGGTTTAAGACGTGAGCCATGCAAGGCACGTGTGTCACATTGCCTCGGCAGAGGGCTGCACCCAGCATTGCAGCATTGTCATACACGGCCTTCCCTGGCTGCAGGTTCAGTGGACACAAGCATTGATGAAACTCGGTCTCCACAGCAGACTACAACTCCTCAGCTGTGTGACTCACATTTCCCAGACATTGCAAGGTAAAGACTGCCTGATGCTGTTGAGCCCTGTTGCCATCATAGTAAGGAGGTGTACAGGATTCCTTGTGCGCAGTTAGAACGCGGGTGGCATTACCAGACAGGCTTTGGGTGCAGGTGGAGGACCGAGACGAGGTTGAGGAAGCAGAAGCAGTGGAGGAGCTTCTACATACAGAGGATTGATGCACAACTCGTGGGGATGGCAAGATTTGGACAGCAACCCCTTCCTGCTGTCTTCATAGTTACCCAGATTTTTTCGCCACTATTTACATTTTGGTGACAAATCTTACAGATAACATGGGGAAACTAAAAGCTTGTAGATTTTGGAAAGTGCTGCATGAAAGTCACCTCACCAACCATTTTTAGCCATTTTCAGCTTGCAACTGCGGGGCAATTGATGCCACTGAAGTGGTGTCTGGGCCCAAATTTTTGGGAAAAATGGAGACTCTTGTTCTAGTCCCCTAAATGTGACACAATGCTCAGCGTGTGCACGAGGCCTTCCAGATTCTGCGTTAAAAACCGCACCAAATACTCATCGCCTGCACAAGGCCTTCCAGATACTGAGGTAAAACGCACCAAATAATCATCATCTGCACATGGCCTTACAGATATTGAAGTGAAACGCACCAAATAATCATCATCTGCACATGGTCCTTCCAGATACTGAAGTAAAACGCACCAAATACTCATCTTCTTGAAGTGGCCTTACAGATAGTGAAGTAAAACTCAACAACTACTCATCGTGTGCATGATGTCTTACAACTACTGTAGTAAAAACTGATTTTGGAGGTACCCTGGGGAAGGTATAGAAGTCAAGGTGTGGATGGTGGTGAGGCTATAGTGCAGGGCAAGGACGACAGAATGATTCGAGGACAGAGCTGGTGCAGTTTCACTTGTTTACTCACAGTTATGTAGCAGCCACATCCAACTGGGTGCTGTGTCTTAGGAACAAGGGGTTCAGCCACTCTCAGGTAGATTGGAAAACACTTAACAAACACCCCGTGCTGTGTACCTTTTCTGGGGCATCTCAGTTGTGCTGGCTCTCTCCCTCCTGCCCTGCATCTTACGCTCAGTGTCCTGCACCAGTAGCCATGGACCTTCCCAGGTGACGTTCTCTCTTTGTCCCCTTTTGCCCTATATGGCCACCTTTGCAGTGACTGGCATGGCTTTGGCTGCTGCTCCTGTAGATACAGCAGCCTCTGGTTCACTAGCTGAGTCACTAGTCCACTCCACTAGTCTGGGCCTGTGGACCATCTGCGGCCCTGGTCCCTCCACTCCCTGAGACCGGCAATGGATGCCACCCTGACGGGTGGATTGCTCTCTTCCCATGCCTCTGGGACCCCTTCCTTCTCTGGAGCTCCTGTCTGGCTCCCTCTGTCTTCCTTGTCCTGAGAAGAGCCTCTCTGCTTCTGTGGGAGTGTGGAATGTAACAGCATCAGCAGAGCACTAGGACCCTGTGAGTTCAGCCTCTCTGAACAAGAGCTGGAGTGAGGCAGCAAGGGCTTGGGGAGGAGAACTTGTGTCTGTAGGAGAATGAGGCTCATGGTGAAGGGAAGCTGAGAGCTGCCCTGCTAGAAGAGACAGGCTGTAAAGCGTGCTAAAAACAAACAGTGGTGAAAAGCCTGGAGATTGGACTTTGATAAGACTTTTTGTGCAAGCTGTCGGCAGGGGTGGCTGATCCCTGTCCTGGAAGAACTTGTGTTTTTGCTCAAAACTAGTGCAGAGCTGGTAGAAACTGTGTGGACTAGAGACTGTGTTGAGCTAACCAGGTTCCATTACTAGAAAAGAGACTGAGGAGAGACTGGGTCTGGTGCCATTCCGATCAAGAGGATCCTGACAAGCCCTGGTAAAAAGTGCTCCACAGACTGTATCCCGAGGCTACAGAACTAAAGTAACGGACATGTGAACCTGGCATTGACTGGCAAGCCACGGAACTTTTGCTGTTTTACACTAAGGTTTTTTTTGTGCACCAAAGGTTTATTTTCTGGACTTGCTGCAGCCAATGTGGACTATAGGACGATGTGAAATTACACTTGAGGCTGACGGTACCGTAGCTTTTAAGATACTCGGATATCCCTGTGCTAAGTGTATAGCCACCATTGATATAGTTTAATGCATTGTTAGCTGTGATAAGTCATACTCAGTGCGCCATCTCAGAGGTTCCATCAGACCACCCTCATCTGATGTACATCGCCTTTCCAGTTAGTTAAGTTCAATCCTTGATCAGTTTAACGTGTAGGTAAATTTGCTCCTGGTTCTGCGTGTGATTTACATACCATGGGAACTCTGAGATCGGTGCTTTGATGTCGCTTAATGCGGAGTATGCAAAATGTTGTTATTGGTAGTGTTTTAAGGGGATTTTGAGACTATTACATCCTATACTGAACCATTCCTTGATCCCTATATCAGTAAAAAAAAAACTGTTTATTTTTGCCTCTGTCTCAGTCTGTGACTCACTGGATCTTTATAGGACCTTCAGTCATTACACTTCAATTCCCAGGACGCCTTTTCTCACATCTCTCCTGCGACTCCCTTAGTCCTCATTCCTCTCTCCCTCTCCTCATGGTTACTCCTCCTCCCACTTCCTGGTGTCTCCTTTTATCTACATTCTAATGTGTCCTTCGAAACTACTTCCTCCAAGTGGCTCCTCTTCCTGCAGTTCCACCTACCCCCTCTCTTAGTCTCATCTCCAGCCAAGGATGGAGATTTGACCAGTCCCCCCACCTTTCTGGTCTGAAGTGCCTAATGGTGCATGCGGTGTGTGGGTACCGGGTAGTGTCCCCTCCTTACCTGGGATTGGGGGGATACCACAGCTTTAGCTAAGGTGCAGTAGTACCTCTGCTCCCTGAGGGGCTCCACAAACACATGACCACAATCCCGGTCCCCGAGAAAAGGTGTCCCTATTGTTTTGGCCTATCAGTCGAGGGGATGCTCTCCACTTACTATGAGCGGTGGCTCCTGGAACATGATCCCTCATCGTCACCTCATTCCTTAGAGAGCTACAGTCTGTCACTGTCATCAACTTCCTTTTTTGTGACGAATGCGGCATCATACTTTGTCATCTCAACATCCCGAGTTGCGACTTGGTCAGACCTCCCCCGCCCCTGGCGGTCAATGCAGCAAAACAATTCACTTTCCCCTGTATCTATGGTCAGGTCTGCCTCTGTATCATCACATATTCTATTAGGTCTCTTGTCTAGGACCCTCAGCATTGGTTTAACAGGAGATTCACTACCCCTCAACCTATTACCCCCCTATTACACTTTCCACTGTTCCCACCATGAGGAATGGAACCATACCCACTTCCATGGGTATCTTGTCTTTGCTAGTATTGGGAATTCTTACTCTTGTCCCTCCAGACTTATCCACCATTTCCTGTGTCGCACCCCCAGGGGCCTGGGTACTCAGAGCTGGACCATTCTGTCTCTGGAATGCCATGGCGGCGTGGCCCGGCTCTGTGTCCCAGGTGCGGCAATGAAAAGGGTTTAATAAAGTGTATGGGGTTTATTCGTAATGCCACCCATGCGTCGTGGCCAATGTGGCCACAGCTACCGTGGAATCCGCCTAGGATGATGGCAGTGGCGGCAGCCGGGATGGTGAGCCCTCCACGGGTAAGGCTTGGTCCTCGGGTGGTTATAGGGATGCCGCGTGCCCGGAATGCTGCGCTTATCTTCGCTCCGCAGCTCCTCCAGCCAGCACATGTAGGGGTCAGGGCACCACTCAGCAGGCGCCCGCTGCTTCCTACACAGCAGCTGAAGCAGTCAATATGCAGCTCCGCAGGCGAGCCCTGGTTGAACACGCTTCGAATAACAGTCTCACACAGATCTTGAGTTGACTGGTACTTTGCTGCGAACCGGATCACTGTTATAAACCGATGACTCAGGAGTAACATTCAGATTCCGTAGAAGTCGTTGGTAACTGTACTGACCGCAATCCCTGACTACACACTGCAACTATAAGTAGCCGTGGATGTAGATTATAAACAATGTACTCAACATATACCGTGAAAAAAAATGATCCAACATATAGTCTTTATAAGCATACATTTCCAATTGTTTACAATCTACGTCAGAGGGGTCCTCTGACGTGGCAATTACATGGCATATTTTTTTTCTCAGTGTCTACATCCGCTCCTAATGTATATATAGCCAGCATTTTGTAGCACATGTAATATAACCCTGAGGAAGGTGCTGGGACTGCACCGAAATGTGTCAGTGGAATAAAGGGATATACGGGGAAGCATTGTCTTCGGAGTCATCTATTTTGTAGCAGCAGCGCGGACCAAAACAACACTATCTCCTAGGATTTTCTTCTGGATTAAAGTCACCACAAGTAACGTGGAAGTGTGGGTCCTGTGGCAGCTGTTTCCTAAGCGAGCATACTAGTTGTGGATGTCACAACTTATGCAGGTGAGCAGACTATTTTGCGTTGTTCTTCTCTTATCTTAAATGATAAGACACCATTGCGACTTTTTGTCTCCCTGTATTGTTTATATATTATTCTCTGTCTGGCTTGGACATCTCTCTCTCCAGCACACTTACTCGGCACTCAGCAGCCTGTCTCTAAAGCTCTTCTTGCTTCAACTGCTCTTTTATTTGCAGAGTCCTTTCTGGCATCTCTCTCTCCAGTGCATTTACTTGGCTCTCGACAGCCAGACTCCGAAGCCCATCCTGCTTCAAATGGGCTTATACCTTCTTCTTGAGCCTCCTTTGCTCGCTCCTTCCATCCTCCAGACTGGTTGAGCTTCCATCACTCAAGGATATATCTGCATTAGAACTCACTTTCTCTGAGGCTTCTTCCACGTCTGCACCCTCGGTCTTCACCTGGGTCTCAGCAGCGGCAGCTACAGCCTTCTCGTGGATCTCTGCAGTGTCACCTTTAAGCCTCTCTTGGGTCTTAGTAGTGTCACCTTCAGCCCTCGCTTGGGTCTCAATAGTGTCACCTTCAGAGGTTTTTCTCCTCCAACTCTTCATCCTCAGGGTCTTTGGAGTCTTCAGCCTTCTTCACTACTTCATCCATGGTGCGGTTTTTGTTTCCAGCCTCCCCAGAGGTGGATCTATTATTGATCTGCTCTTCCTGACAATTGTGGACTCCTGTGACTCACCGTTGCCAGATGCTCACGTCTCAAGCAATGCAGCACTTGTCACGGTTCCGCGCCTGAGGCTGTGGGCCCAGTGGTCAGATCAAAAGGGGATGAACAGATGGGGGTAATTCTTGTTGTCGTGATGCCACCTGTGGGATTCCGGTGATTTCACCGGCGCTTGGGCCTCCAGGGGATGTACAGCAGCTAGATGGGACGCTCCCCACAGGATGAGCGGGAGTCCCCAGGGCCAGGCGCTGTCCTTGATGGAATATGGCAGCTCAGGTAGTTTTGAAAGTGCGGAGTTAATAACAGTTCGAAGAAAAGCTCAGACACCAGATTCCTCTGTAATAGGTCTTTACTGTAACTGGTAAGATGGTACAAGGCATGCAGTCAGCAGGTAACGGACCAGGTGGTCCCAGCAATGACTGGTGTTAGATCAGAGCTCCGCAGTGTTCCTCCTTTTCCTAACTTTACTGTGTTGTTTGCTGGTGTTGCCTTAGTATACCAGGTCAGGGTACTTGGGAAACGTCTGAGCGGTACCCAGCTGAATTAGGCTGTAAGGTCCTGTGTCCCAGTGGTGAGTCCCTGCTGGCAAGACAACTAGGTTGCGGCTGTGGTGAGGTGCCTCCTAGAAAGCGGTTCCTTCACCCTGGTTTGCTGAGCGGCGGTGGACGTCTGCTTGCCTCCGAAACACTTATCCGGTGGTTTTGGGCACGGGTATAGTTGGACCCGTTTGGTAGTTGCCCGCGTTCTGGTCTGGGTCACCACTTAATGGTGCCAGCCGGTAAGTGGTTTTAGGGCTGCACGGAACTGTGCAGTGCCCTGCTTCTCCTACGTTCTTCCTTCCAGACTCCTACTCCCTCTCCTAAGTTACCCACACACACTACACCTACACTCCTCCCACCAGGTCCTGATTGGCCCTCTATTCTAAGTGGTGCATGTGGTGTTGGAGCTCTGAGGTTAACCATGTCATTACTGGGGCGGAGAATATTGCATCTTCAGTACGGGATGCAATACCCTCCTGTGACGCACTAGTTGTGGGGCGCCACACCTGCTCCACTAGCACTTCACAGGATTTCTTCTCCTACAATGCCACCAACTGACCGACCATGAGCTGCTTGCTCAGAATCTAGAGAGGACATCCACACCATCTTCTTGGCTTGCTCCATCTCCTTGACTTCATCTTGTGGAGCATTATCATCACACTGTGTCACTTTCACCTCCATCATATTGTTGTTTGTCACTTCATCTTCCTTTCGGATCTCGTTAGTGTCTGGAAGAGAACTTCACGCATGGAATAGAAGCACACAACGTTATATTATCAGCAAGGGCCACTTGGGCAGCTTCTTTTTGGCGCTTGCTCCTTCTGCGATGGGAGAATTTGCCATCCTTGCTGGGACCTTCCTTACTGTTCTCCCTCTCTTTTTCAGGGTCACAGTCATCCCTGTGGTCTGTGTCACACCCCATAGCATGGTAAACCCCCAAATCGCTCTCTAACTTGGTCTCAGCTCCATTCTTTTTAGCTAACACATCACTATCAGTCATACTGTGGTACACTTCAGGTGATGTCAGGTAACTAAGTTGGGCAGACGCATACTTTTATCTGGTCACTTCTATGTCTGTACTGTCAATATTGGGAGGTATTACTTTCTTATTGTACACAAGCCCATCAGCAGAGAGCCCTTCATCCTCCTGTTGTAGAGGAGCTCCCTTCTCCCACAAGTCTGAGACAGCCTAGAGTCCCGGCCTTTTATCACTGGACAGGTTATGTTTCGGACTACAGCGACATTATGGCTTGCAATGTCCCTGGCCGTCTTGAGGACCACCTTGAACACCGATAGTCTTTAGTGCCCCCATGGATGCAGACGACCCCGATCTTCCGTTTGGGTATCAAATATACAGCTCTCACTAAAGTCACTGAGCCCCCTGCATCGACTAGTCCAAGCACGCCATCTGCGTTCATCTGCAAGGAACCCCCACATAACCCCTTGCCATGTAGGTAGTTCATATGGCAGATTGTACACATATAGTACACTTGTCCCAGACTACAGTCCATCTGCGCCACCCCATTGACTTCAGAATGCTCCGCCTATTTTTGGGTGACCACCATGTTTTGGGACTCCACCCCCTTTTGGGATACCGCCCCTTTTGGGATCCCACCCCCTTTTGGGCAACTACCCCCTTTTGGGCCTCCAGCCCCTTTTGGGCAACTACCCCCTTTTGGGATACCCCCCTCTTTTGGGACACCACCCCCTTTAGGGCCATCCAGTCTATAGATGATATTGTCTGTGGACACCCCACCAGCTCCAGCAGATGCTCACGGATCACAAAGTGATAGAACTCCTCGAGACTGTCACTGTAAGCGACCTCACACATGGCTGCTTTGCTTCCCACAGCTGTCGCTTGACCTCCTGGCACCTCCAGTTGTCAGACCCCTGCAGCTGCACACCGATCCATGCCAGGCTCTCTCCACAGCTCCTGCTGCGGTTGCTCTTGGTCCTTGCATGCTCCACTGCAAACTTGTGTTGAGTGCGTTGATCAGCTTCGTAACCCCGCCAAGTTACAGCCAGACTTTTTAATCTTCGTAGCGAAGCCGAGCCACAGCCAGATGTTTGCTTCCTAGTGTGCTGCTGCAGCTATATTGTTGCCCCAGCAACCAGGCTGCACTGCTGCAGAATCTAGAGACGTGCACCTCATCTGTTGCCCCTAGCAACAAGGATGCTCCTATGCCTGCATTCTCCACCAAATGTGACATAGCGATCACTAAGCGGGTCGGGGTACACTTGTTTGGCAGTGTCATTTAACTATTCAGCAATAGTCTCTTTATTTACATAAGACCAATTCTGGTTTATTTAGAAACAGCATAAACCGCTAATAGTACAGTCTATTCATTATTTTTCGGTGTTACTCAAACGCCATATACTGTAACGTCTGTTACTCCTGCGGATATGTCCACACAGTTTATTCACTGAGCCAGTCAATATATATCAGTCCCCATTCTCTGGGGTTACCTGCTCCCCACAGCTCTGCAGGCTTCTGACTGCTCCGTCTAGTCTCGATGTCCAGGAGTTCTGGCAGGCTCCGTTCCCACACATGGTTTTTCTCCCATGTGCTACAAACAGAAAGTATGCTGCAAGCTAAAATCACATCCTGTGACCTGGCAGAAGTCACATGATATCAGCCCTGACCACACCCCCGAGGAGGAGGGGTATGTGGATGGCAAGCCCCTCCCACACATCTGGCCAACCCTAAACCTGGCCCTAAACAAATATACAGGTTTGTGGGACAACAAGACCCAGCAAAACTGTCCTGTGCGATACTTACTCGTCTCACACGATACACTTAGTTAGTGCATCACACTTCCTATAGACAGTATTATGGTCCCATGGGGTCCCTATACACAGTTTAATGGCCCACAGCCCCCTATACACAGTAAGATGTTCCCATAGCCTCCTATACAAAACATGATTGTCCCCGCCCACTCCATTTATGCAGTATGATAGCACCTACACAGTATAATTATCTGACAGGCCATATACACATTGTGATGGCCCCACAGCTTCCACATACACTGGCGATCAAAATTCGAGAACAACACACAACTTCCATAATGTTAAGCTCATTGTGTTGTCCTACCGTGTTTCCCCTAAAGTAGGGCGCCCCCGAAAGTAAGGCATGGTGCGGGTCTTAGGGGGGTCGGGTAATGTAAGACATACCCTGAAAGTAAGAAACTGTCTTACTTTCGGGGTCGCCCCACTGGTATATACAGCTGCAGCCCCCCCCCCCCATGAGTATACAGGCGTCCCCCCCCCCCCCCCCGCGCTGCCGCCAACCTGTAAAGTAAAATATCATTCTACTTATTCCCGCTGGTGTCCCGCTGCTGTCCCGCCGCCATCACGCTCTTTATCCGACTTCCTTCTCCGGCGCACAGACTGACATCATTGTCTGTGCGCCGGAGATGGAAGACAGATGAAGGCGAAGGAGCGTGATGTCGGCGGGACAGCAGCGGGACACCGGCGGGGATAAGTAGAGTGATATTTTACTTTACAGGTTGGCGGCAGCAAGGGGGGGGACGCCTGTATACTCATGGGGGGGGCTGCAGCTGTATACACCACTGGGGGCTGCTGCTGTATACAACACTGGGGGCTGCAGCTGTATACACCACTGGGCGCTGCAGCTGTATACACCAATGGGGCTGCTGCTGTAACACTGCTGGGGCCTGTATATACCACTGGGAGGTTGCTGTATACCACTCTGCTAGGGGCTGTATTTTATGGTTAAAACAAAAATCGACATTTATTTTCCCAATATAAGACATACCCCGAAAGTAAGACATAGTGGGACTTTTTGGGGTAAAAAAAATGTAAGACAGTGTCTTACTTTCGGGGAAACACGGTATGTGAAAATATCCTAACATGAGTAAAATAGCAGTATTTTTCATGGAAAGCGATCCTGAAAAAATTGGGTCTACCATAGAAAGTGTCCAAGTACTTAAACCCCTGGGCCCAATCAAATTTCCGGCTAGGTAGAGAGAATAAACTATTCCAAAAGTGGCAGAAAAGGGCGACCAGCAAATGAAAGATAGATCTGATGCATGTGGATGAGAGGAGATGGATGACAGAGAGAGAAGTGGTGGAGAAATATGACCTTAGTGCATTCCAGAGCCTACAATACTCGCAACTAAAGGCCCTCGTACTGCGAGACCTGCAGGATGTCTCTAGAGAATTATTCAAAAATGAATTTGATGAGCTGATTGAGTGTGATCTCTCCAACCTGAATGTATCAAAAGTATATAGTATTATGAGAGAATGGCTGACCCCGACAGGTAATCAAACATGTGCGAAAGCCTGGGTTAGACAGCTAGGAGATCCGGATGCTATGGGAAAGATTATGCAGGGTTGGAGCATGTTCAGGAGTAATGTGATTAATGAGAGGTGGAGGGACCCCCAATTCAGAATTATTCACAGGGTGATATATGGCTTTAACCTCCCACACCGCCAACCCAACTCAGAAAACAATTGCGCTTTTAGCAAAAAAATGTATCTTGGGTCATTGGATCACGAACGAAAGCCCATCTAAAAATGAGCTGGTGAACAGAGTTAAACAGCTACTACACCTGGAAAAACTGGAAGCAGAAAGGGACAAAACCAAACCAATGAAGCAGTTTTTCTATAAATGGAAAAAATTAATTGATCAGAAATGCTCCCGAGATGAGATAGAGCGAATAGTGACCCCGTTTACACAGGCAGAGTGATTCTTGATAAGCGACCTTCAGGGTACTCTGGGGAAACTAAAAATACACGTCCCCTGAACGAAATCAATGTAGACTAGGAGTGGGGTGCTACCTAGCTTGGGGTTCTGAGGGGAGGGGGGGTTATCTGGAAAATTATGTATTCAGGAGCCGATCTACGAATGAGTAATATCAATCTGTGTAACCACAGCATATCTGCACTGATATTTGATATAGTTTGAATTAGTGATGATAAATAAAAATGCTAAAAAAAATAGCAGTATTTTAAGCTTATTTCATAAATTGAATATATTCTAAAGCACAGAATAAAAATGTTAAAAAGATAAATGAAAAAGAACGCTGATCAAAATTAAAGAACACTTTCAGATACCTGCAAATTATTGGGGTTAATCTGGCACCTCGTGCTAATTTCCTTAATTATCTGAAAAATCCTATTTAACTGGCAGCCTAATTTTTCAGTTTGTACTAACTTTGCAAAAATGGGGTGCTGTTCCAAAATGACTGAAACCCTCTGGAAGCAGCTTGTCCCATATGAAGGCCAAAGGGGTCACCACCTTATCAGCCATAGCAACAGAAGTTGGTCGTTGTCTGTGATTTCTACAATATTGCATCTTTACAACATCACAAACTTTTTCAAGTCCCCAAAGCAAGCTGGTCGCCCTCGAAAGACAAATGTAAGAAAGGAAAGCATAATGTGGAGAATCTCAATGGGTAATTGTTTCAACACTGCAGCTGGAATAGCTCACCAGTTCAGGGCTGAACAGAGTAAGGATCTGTCTCGTCATACAATATTTAAAAGCATTTGGACTGAAAGCCCACTAAACTCGCCTTTGGTGAGATGCATGTTTTTGGCAGAGAAGAAGTGGTCCATAGTTCGTTTTAGTGATGAAAGCAAGTTTAATTTATGGGTCTGATGGGAAACATTTTGTTCATCAAGAAAGACTGAACCCAAAGTGTGTAAAGAAGTCAGTGAAAGGTGGTGGAGGAAGTGTCATGGTATGGGGAATGTTTTCTGCTGCAGGGGTTGGGCCTCTCATACAGCTATATGGCAGAGTGAATGCAGGTTTGTATCAAAACCTTTGTCATCAACTCGTGGTTCCTTACCTGCATTTAGCACTCAATCAGGCAGCAATTTTCATGCAGGACAATGCGCCCCATCACACAAAAAAACGGGTAAGGCTAGGGTCACACTAGCGCCAAGCATCCACAAAAAGGATGCGTTTTTTTCATCTTAAAATGTCTGCAGACGGATGCATTAATGCACCCATTGAGTCCAATACAAAAATGTATGGCCAAATTGGTATGCATTTGGCACTATGCGTTTTTATAGGGCACATCATAAAGCAGTCTGCAGCGTTTTTTGGCCCGTTAAAGCATGCTACATACATGTATACATATTTAATGTGTATGTGAGGGAAAAAAATGCATCCTTTAAACGCATCAGTTTAGCGGATGCCACAACCCGAGTGTGACCCTAGTCTAAAGCAGTTCTTTAAAACAGATAACATTGAAACAATGAAAATGGCTGCCCAGAGTCCTGATCTAAACCCAATAGAAAATTTTGGGAAAATCCTTGGTGACAAAGTTATGGCCAAGAAACCCACAACAGTTACAGAACTTTGAAAGAGACTGGAAGAAGAGTGGACCCAAAAATCACTCCAGAGCAGTGTGAGAAACTAGTGAAGTCCTGTGGGCGCAGACTTGCTGAAGTCATTCAAAGCATCAAAGCAAAGGCCTGTACAAAGCAAAGGCCTGTACACTTCCTACTGATTGGTGACTGTTGCAACCATCACAAAATGTAGTTTTAATCTTTCTCTGCCTTACAGTCATTGCTGTTCTCTGTTTATGATCATCAAATTTTGTGTAAAATAGAGGTTTTAAGCTGATAAACTTTGGTTATTTTGGAAAACACTTCTCTAGTGGCATGGTGTGTACCCCTTACATAAAGACCTTCACATGTTAATTAATGTAGACTACATTCTACATTACAAGTGATCGTACATTGTTCTCTAATTTTGATCACCTGTGTACAGTATATACTCCCTGACAGAAGTTATGTCGCTTATCCATGTTATGTAAATAAAAGCTTATAACCTGACGTTAAATTCATCCATTGGTTGTATAAATTACTCTTTTGAAAGCTGAAACCCTCCGAAATGTGGTTTAGGTTAAGAAAATAAATTGGCATCAATGCTGAAATATTGATCATTTAATGAACACAGAATGGTCAGATGTTGGCAAGACAAAAGTTTTGTCTCCCACAGAAAGTAATGTGATTTTCAAACAAATAACTTAAAATACAAATATATGTTGCATAACATTGGTGAATGAAGTAGTGGTGCTATTAGTCATATTTAATATTTTGTGTGACTTCCATGAGCTTGAAGGACTGCATCCATGTAGTTCAACAATGATTCATACAATGTATTAATGAAGTCATCAGGAATAGGAAAGAATGCAGTCTTACATGCCTCCCAGAGTTCATCTAGATTCTTTGGTTTTGTCTTCCAAGCTTCCTATTTCATCCTACCCCAAACATGCCAATGATGTTCATGTCTAGTGACTGGGCTGGCCAGTCCTTGAGGCACCTTGTTTTTTTTTTTGCCTGGAGGAACTTTGTTGTAGATATGGATGTATAAGATGGAGCACCATCCTGCTGCAGAATTTGACCCCTTTTATGATTTGGAATATAAGAGGTAGCTAATACTTCGTGATATTTTAGGCTATTGATTTTGCCTTCCACCCTGCAAATGTTTCGCACACCCCCATACTGAATGTAACCCCAGACCATGATCTTTCCACCACCAAATGTAACTGTTTTCTGGGTGTATTTTGGATTTGTACGGGCCCCAGTAGGTCTCCTGTAGTATTTGCGGTGGCTGTGGTGTAATTCTACTGAAGATTCATCAGAGAAATCCACCTTCTGCCACTTTTCCAGCGTCCATCTGTTTAGCAGGCTGTGGAACATTGCAAATGCCACACGGTTTTTTATTTGCCTTTTGTTTAGTGCTGGCTTCTGGGCACTGATTCTACCATGGAGGCGATTCCATTTCGAGACAGAATCCTACAAACTGTTCCAGTTGACACAGGGACATGAGGTGACCAGGCCTCTTGAAGCCCTGCTGCAGTGGAAGAGGGGCTTGCTTTGGATTTTCTAAACAACAAACGTTCCTCCTGAGCAGTTGTCTTGCGGGGTCTGCCGGACCTGGGCTTGTCAAACACATCTCCAGTCTCTTCAAAACTTTTTTAATTCTTTGTACTTGACTTGACCTCTGCAGTGGATCTGGTCTTCAGCCTCTTGATAATCAAGTCTTTGGTTGCAGGGTGGATTTTTGACATGTTGTCAGTGCTCAAGTTGCAGTTCAAGTGAAGATCTGGGGTGCTGAGTTACTTTTTATACACACCCACTAATTAACCGATCATTTACTGAGCACAGGTGAGGATGTAAACTAGGATTGGGTGCATTATATGACCAGGCGACAAAACTTTTGTCTTGCCAAAATCTGACTATTCTGTGTTCATTAAATGATCAATATTTCAGCATTGATGCTAATTTATTTTCTTAACCTAAACCACATTTTGGAGGGTTTCAGCTTTCAAAAGAGTAATTTATAAAACCAATGGATGAATTTAACATCAGGTTATAAGCTTTTATTTACATAACATAGATAAGCGACATAACTTCTGTCAGGGAGTGTAATGCCTTCATAGCCTCCTATGCATAATTTAATGGCTCTCCATAGCCCCAATACACAGTATAATACCCCACAGCCACTTACATACAGTATAAAAGGTTCCACAGCTCCCTTTATGCAGTATGACAGCCACACAGTCCTCTATACATAGTATGAGGGCACCACAGCTCTGTATATACAGTATGATGCCTCTACAGCCCACTATACACAGATCATGGCACCTCAGCTACCTATATACAACATGATAACCCCACAGCTTCCTATATACAATATGCAGCTCTCTCAGCTCTTTATATAGAGTATGGTGTCCACATAGCCTCTATATAAGATTTGATGATCACTACTACCTCTATATGCAGTATGATAGCTCCACAGCCCCATGTATATAGGATGATTGCCCTACAGCTTCCCTATATACAGATGTCTCCACAACTTTCTATATGCACACAGTATGATGGCCTCCACAGCACCTTATACATGAAATAATGGCTCAAACAGCTTCATTATATACAGTATGATGGCCCCTGCAGTGCTCTGTATATAGTATGATAGTCCCCATAAATACATATATACAGTATAATGGTCCCCACAACTCTCCTATATTCAGTCTGATTGCCCCCACATCTCCCTATACACATTATGATGATCCCTACAGCACTCCACACAAAATTTGATGGCTCCACAGCCTCTCACTGACTCCCAGGCCACATGATGAAAAACAATGTAAACTTACCATATCCTAGTACCCCGTACAATCATCATAGCCTCTTCTTGCTCAAAATACCTTACATTTTCTGAATTGTAATAAAATTTCGAGAAAAATGATTTTGTGTAAAATAGAAGTACATGAATATAATTATATAGGGCAGCACAGTGGCTCAAGTGGTTAGCACTGTAGCCTTTGCAGCACTGGGGTCTTGAGGTCCTGGGTTCAATTCCCACCAAGGATACTAAGGACAACATCTGCAAGGAGTTTTTATGTTCTCCCCGTGTTTGCGTGGGTTTCCTCCGGGCACTCCGGTTTCCTCCCACATTGTAAAGACATACTGATAGGATGTTTAGATTGTGAGCTCCAAGAGAGACAGCATTACTGATGTATGTAAAGTGCTATGGAATCAATAGCGCTATATAAAAAAATGAATAAAAAAAAAAAAATATAAAGTATGGGCTCCTAGCAAAATGTGGACATCTAATTATACTTCTGTACAACACAAATCTATACAGTGCCTTGTGAAAGTATTTGGCCCCCTTGAACTTTTCAACCTTTTGCCACATTTCAGGCTTTAAACATAAAGATATAAATTCTAATTTTTTTGTGAAGAATCAACAACAAGTGGGACACATTCGTGAAGTGGACTGAAATTTATTGCATATTTTAAATTTTTTTAACAAAAAAAATCTGAAAAGTAGGGCATGCAATATTATTCGGCCCCTTTACTTTCAGTGCAGCAAACTCACTCCAGAAGTTCAATGAGGATCTCTGAATGATCCAATGTTGTCCTAAATGACTGGTAATGATAAATAGAATCCACCTGTGTGTAATCAAGTCTCCGTATAAATGCACCTGCTCTGTGATACTCTCAGGGTTCTGTTTCAAGTGCAGAGAGCATCATGAAGACCAAGGAACACACCAGGCAGGTCCGAAATACTATTGTGGCGAAGTTTAAAGCCGAATTTGGATACAAAAAGATTTCCCAAGTTTTAAACAGCTCAAGGAGCACTGTGCAAGCGATCATTGAAATGCAAGGAGTATCAGACCACTGCAAATCTACCAAGACTCGGCCGTTCCTCTAAACTTTCATCTCGAACAAGGAGAAGACTGATCAGAAATGCACCCAAAAGGTCCATGATCACCCTGGATGAACTGCAGAGATCTACAGCTGAGGTGGGAGAGTCTGTCCATAGGACAACAATCAGTCGCACACTGCACAAATCTGGCCTTTATGGAAGAGTGGCAAGAAGGAAGCCATTTCTCAAAGATATCCATTATCTGGCGTTTTTTGCGTGCGCTATTTACTCACCTTGCCGCGCTCCCCCGGTGATGTCCCCTCATCAGTAGCGTAGCTAGCGGGGGGCAGGGGGGGCGAGCGCCCCGGGCCCCCCCGACATCAGGGGCCCATTGTCCGCCCCCTGGGGGGCCACCGTGCCCCGTGCTGCCAGCCGGCTGCCGTGCCGGCCGGAGAGGAGGGAGGACGCAGACGGGACTTCCTGTCTTGCAGTCTGCCCGCCCCTCCTCACCTCCTCCTTACAGCAGACGCACACGGCAGCCGCGGTAAGTCTGCAACGCCCCCCCAAGAGGTGTGTGAGAGAGGGGTGCTGAGGGTGTCAGGCTGTGCAAGGGTGATGAAGGATACAGGGAGGCTGGAGGATGGGATCTGCAGGGGGACAGAGGATGGGATCTGCAGGGGGACAGAGGATGGGATCTGCAGGGGGACAGAGGATGGGATCTGCAGGGGGACAGAGGATGGGATCTGCAGGGGGACAGAGGATGGGATCTGCAGGGGGACAGAGGATGGGATCTGCAGGGGGACAGAGGATGGGATCTGCAGGGGGACAGAGGATGGGATCTGGAGGGGGACAGAGGATGGGATCTGCAGGGGACAGAGGATGGGATCTGCAGGGGAACAGAGGATGGGATCTGCAGGGGGACAGAGGATGGGATCTGCAGGGGGACAGAGGATGGGATCTGCAGGGGGACAGAGGATGGGATCTGCAGGGGGACAGAGGATGGGATCTGCAGGGGGACAGAGGATGGGATCTGCAGGGGGACAGAGGATGGGATCTGCAGGGGGACAGAGGATGGGATCTGCAGGGGGACAGAGGATGGGATCTGCAGGGGATAGAGGATGGAAACTGCAGGGGATAGAGGATGGACACTGCAGGGAATAGAGGATGGAGAGCGCAGGAGGATGAAGAGCGCAGGAGGATGGAGGATAGAGAGCGTAGGAGGATGGAGAGCGCAGGAGGATGGAGAGCGCAGAAGAATGGGGACTGCAGGAGGATGGGGAGTGCAGGAGGATGGAGGACAGGGAATGCAAGAGAGGATGGAGGATGGAGAGCGCAGGTGGATGGAGCGTGCAGGAGGATGGAGGGTGCTGCAGGATGGTGGATGGGGAGTGCAGGAGGATGGAGAGCGCAGAAGGATGCAGCGTGCAGGAGGATGGAGGATAGAGAGCGCAGGAGGACAGAGAGCGCAAGAGGATGAAGAGCGCAGGAGGATGGAGCACACAGAAGGATGGCAGGAGGACAGAGAGCGCAAGAGGATGAAGAGTGCAGGAGGATGGAGCACACAGAAGGATGGCAGGAGGACAGAGAGCGCAAGAGGATGAAGAGTGCAGGAGGATGGAGCACACAGAAGGATGGAGCGCGCAGGTGGATGGGGAGCGCAGGAGGATCGTGAGTGCAGGAGGATGGAGAGCGCTGAAGGATGGAGAGTGCTGAAGGATGGAGGGTGCTGGAGGATGGAGGGTGCAGGAGGATGGAGGGTGCAGGAAGATAGAGCATGGGGAGTGCAGAAGGATGGAGAGTTCAGGAGGAGAGTGGCCATTTGGCCCAATTCTTAGGGGCGGCAGCTGCGGCAAATTTTTCCACCGCCCAGGGCGCCACAAACACTTGCTACGCCACTTGGGGTGGCACGAGAATTCTCTGACAGCACCCCCCCCCCCCCCGCTCTTCACATGGGGGCCCTGGGTGCAGATCTCGCCCCCGGGCCCAGAGCAGGCTAGCTACGCCACTGCCCCTCATACAAAGGTCGCAGGACCTGTGGGAGGACCTGGGACTGCACCATGTGACTGTGTAACATCACCTGGTCACATGACAAGGCCACGGGCCCAAGAGGCAGCTCGCTGCGGCCTCCAGGGATGACAGGACACCACTGGAGATCACCGGGGTAAACGCAGCAGATTAACGCAGCAGCGTTCATACACAGAAGGCTGCACTTTGTGAAGATCCATTCTTGGTGCAGATTCTGCACCAAAAACGGATCCTCACAAAACGCAGCAATAATGCTTTGTGTGAATGTAGCCTTATTCTATATTACTGTGGCTTTAGTCTATTTACCTATAAGATAAGTACAAGGAAGAAGGAAAAGACATAAAACTGGCTAAGGCCAGAGTCAGACTACCATTTTTAGCATATGTCACGGACATCCGCTAAAAACTTAGTCATTTTTTGAGCAGCGCATATGCACTAGTCATCGCGGCTGCAGCTCAATGCTGTCCCTGGTTACCCGATGTTCATCGTGGTAACCGGCCACACACCACGCTGAATAGTGTCCGCTTAAGCAGAGCGGACAGGGAAACACTGCATGCAGTGTTGAGATGCAGCCGCGATAACTAGCACATATGCGCTGCTGAAAATATTACTACATTTTTAGCGGATGTCCGTGACATCTGCTACAAATGGTAGTCTGACCCTGACCTAAGCCTGGTTTTTGGCACCACTGTTTTTTTCTCATCCTTGATATAAAGTAAAAAGATCTTCTTTGATATAATTTTTTACTTAGTGAAAACAAAAATAGTTAAATTGGGCTAGAGATAGGTAAAGGCATAAACAGCATGAGAAAAACAAGTCTAGACTATATAGAAAATAAATAATGAAACACATTTGGTACCTATTAAAACTAAAGTGTCAAAATTCTCACCCATATATAATGGAAGGGAACGAATTCACTATGTGTGTAAGAAGAATGTTAATGGCTGTCTGCCCGAAATAATGGGGCTTCAGATGACAGTGTGCTGCAAGCACCAAATGCTATTCTCAGATCAGATCAATTAACTGTTGTAAATTATATGCCAAAACAGTAAAAAAATATCAAGAAGCCTAACTAGACTATGCTTTTTATGGAAAAAACAAAGGGTACATGAGAACATGACACAAAAATATGTCACGGTCTGCATGCATGATTACCGTATTTGGCCATTTGATATATACATCATTCCAAATAGATTGCATATACACTGTGTGCAGAATTATTAGACAAATTAATATTTTGATCACATGATACTTTTTATACATGTTGTCCTACTCCAAGCTGTATAGGCTTGAGAGCCAACTAACAATTAAGTAAATCAGGTGATGTGCATCTCTGCAATGAGGAGGGGTGTAGTGTAATGACATCAGCACCCTATATAAATTGTGCTTAATTATTAGGAAACTTCCTTTCCTTTGGCAAAATGGGTGAGAAGAGACATTTGACGGGGTCTGAAAAGGCTAAAATTGTGAGATGTCTTGCAGAGGGATGCAGCAGTCTTGAGATTGCCAAACTTTTGAAGCATGATCACCGAACAATCAAGTGTTTCATGGCAAATATCCAATAGGGTCGCAAGATGCATGTTGGGCAAAAAAGGCACAAAATAACTGCCCATGAATTTAGGAAAATCAAGCGTGAAGCTGCCAAGATGCCATTTGCCACCAGTTTTGCCATATTTCAGAGCTGCAACGTTACTGGAGTATCAAAAAGCACAAGGTGTGCCATACTCAAGGACATGGCCGAGGTAAGGAAGGCTGAAAAACGACCACCTTTGAACAAGTAACATAAGATAAAAAGTCAATAATGGGCCAAGAAATATCTTAAGACTGATTTTTCAAAGGTTTTATGGACTGATGAAATGAGAGTGACTCTTGATGGGCCAGATGGATGGGCCAGAGGCTGGATCAGTAAAGGGCAGAGAGCTCCACTCTGACTCAGATGGCAGCAAGGTGGAGGTGGGGTAATGGTATGGGCTGGTATCATCAAAGATGAACTTGTGGGACCTTTTCGGGTTGAGAATGGAGTGAAGCTCAACTCCCAGACCTACTGCCAGTTTCTGGAATCCAACTTCTTCAAGCAGTGGTACAGGAAGAAGTCGGTATCGTTCAAGAAAAACATGATTTTCATGCAGGACAAAGCTCTATCATATGCATCCAACTACTCCACAGCGTGGTTGGCCAGTAAAGGTCTAAAAGAAGAAAAATAATGACATGGCCCCCTTGTTCACCTGATCTGAACCCCATAGAGAACCTGTGGTCCATCATAAAATTTAAATCTACAGGGAGGAAAAACAGTACACCTCTCAGAATAGTGTCTGGGAGACTGTGGTGGCTGCTGCTTGCAATGTTGATCGTAAACTGATCAAGCAACTGACCGAATCTATGGATGGAAGGCTGTTGAGTGTCATCATAAAGAAAGGTGGCTATATTAGTCACTAATTTTTTTGGGTTTTGTTTTTGCATGTCAGAAATGTTTATTTCTAAATTTTGTGCAGTTATATTGGTTTACCTGGTGAAAATAAACAAGTGAGATGGGAAGATATTAGGTTTTTATTAAGTTGCCTAATAATTCTGTAAAGTAATATTTATCTGCACCAACAGATATCCTCCTAAGGTAGCCAAATCTATAAAAAAAAAAAACACTCCAACTTCCAAAAATATTAAGCTTTGATATTTGAGTCTTTTGGGTTGATTGATAACATAGTTGTTGATCAATTATAAAAATAATCCTCTACAATACAACTTGCCTAATAATTCTGCACACAGTGTAATATTTCTAGCCCAATAACACAGCTAAAGGAGGTTGAGGTCTTGTAAATCGCTGCTACATATAAACCTAATTTGTGTAGGCTCTTGATCTCTTAAAGCGAACCTGTCACCCCCCCCCCACCCCGGACATCAAAAGCTAAAATATCCACCTTCTGCAGCACTAAGGGGCCCTTTACACGCCGCTACTGGAGGATGGATACAACCAGCTACAGGCTACAAATGTAGCTTGTAGCGGCAAAATACCCCGTAGTAGCGGCGTGTAAAGACGGTAGGAGGCACCCGGCAACAGATACATCTGTTTCCGAGCACTGCCCGGAAACAGGTGGCTACACAGGCGATTGTAGCGAGCTGTATCGGCGTGTAAAGAAGCAACAGAAGGGATGTGTCGACACCAGGCAATGTACCTGGTATGTAGCTGGGGCGTGACACAGGCTCCGGGATACCGCCCCCCTTCAGCGATCATTGGTGGAAGCTCCTGCGTTACGATTGGTAGACGCTGCATAGGGAGGCATATTTAAGGAGCTGACCAGTCACACTACACAATTGCTCGAGCGTCATGTATTAAACAGCCTCCTGCAATGCCTGGCCAATCATGATGCTATTGCTCTGTCCAATCATCGTACGAGCGTCTCGTAATCCACAATTGTGGCACGCCTATGTGTTTTCCCTGCTGCACCAGGTCCGCCCATATTAGCTGGTTGTAGCGGTGTGTAAATGAGGTAAGATGAGCTACAGAAGGTGACTTGAGGCACCCGGCGGTGTATCCAGAGATAGATGTCACGTAGCGTAGCGTAGCTTGTGGTGGCGTGTAAAGATGGTGCGTTTACCGTTTGTAACCGTTTGTGCGTGCTCGTGCACGTGAAGTAGCTGGATGTATCCATCCTCCAGTAGCGGCGTGTAAAGGTACCCTAAGGCTGCATTCAGAGAAGGTGTCTATAACCCTTTGATGCCCTATATACAATAAAATATGCACTTTGATAAATGCTTACACTTAAGAAGACCAGTGACCGGGAGGCGGGGTTTCGTGCTCCTCTGACCCACCCCCTCTTGTCAATCATCGTGCTCGCCTGCTGCTGCCTCCCCTCACTGTGTAAAATGAACACGCGCCTCCGTTCTCCTATATGGCACCGCGCATGCGCTGTGCGCGCTGCCCGATTACTTCCTGGACACCCGGCGCACAGCGCATACAGGAGAACGGTGGCACGCGTTCATCTGACAGTAAGGGGAGGCAGCAGGTGAGCACAATAATTGACAACAGGGGGCGGGTCAGAAGAGCGCAAAACCCTGCCTCCCGGTCATCGGTCTTCTTAAGTGTAAGCATTTATCTAAGTACATATTTCATTGTATATAGGGCATCAAAAGGCTATAGACACCTTCTCTGAATGCAGCCTTAGTGCTGCAGAAGGTGGCTATTTTAGCTTTTGATGTCCGGGGGGGTGACAGGTTCGCTTTAAATATCCTGTGGCAAGTGTTATGAGCATCAGTTAATGTTTTGTTGGTCACAATTTCTTAAAGGGAACCTGTCACCCTGAAAATGCATTCTAATCTGCAGGTAGAGCAGATTGATACATAGTTTTGTGAAAGAAGATTCAGTATAATCTGTGTTTTCATCATTTAAACTTCTGCTCTACCTGGGATTTTGGGTCCAGTGGGCGGCCCTATCAGTGATAGTTGTCTTTATAAGTGTGCATACAAAATTAGCTGTCAATCACTGATAGGAACGCCCACTGGACCCAAAATCCCAGAAAGTACAGGAGTTTAAATGATGAAATCACAGGTTATACTGAATATTCTTTCACAAAACTATGTATCAATCTGCTCTATTCCTCCTGCTCTATAACATGGTGCCTGTAGATTAGAATGCATTGTTAGGGTGACAGGTTCACTTTAAGGTGCCCATACACAGGAGATAGCGGTCAGCCAACTGCTATTACTCTTGATTCTATGATATACATAAATTATTAGCTGGGTTTATTGAATGGGCAGTAAGTCACTGCCAAAATCATGTGGTAGTGCCAATTTTTTCTGCAGAAGAAAAATGAAATTCAAACCACCCGATATTTATACACTTTGAATTATTGTTGTGTCCCATGACTTGGAATTATTCACTGTTATATTGCTATGTATTGTTTTACTTTATGTTGTACTATAGGTTTGCCTTCTTTAATATTTTGTTCTTTCCCTGTAGCTCCTATGATGTCAGTAATCCCTCCCTTCTATCTCATGTTAAGTTGCTGCCAGCCATATAAGATGTAGACACATGTCTTTCTGCTTTATAAGAAACATCCTTTTTACCTGCTGTACTGAGCATAAATACAAGATATTCAATTGAAAACAACTATGCGCTTTCCAGTTCAGTTTAAAGCGTAATGTGGCGCCCCGCAACGAGTGCTTCACAGGAGGGTATTGCATCCCTGACTGAAGATGCAATATTCTCTGTCTCAGTAATGACATGGTTAAAACTCAGAGCTCCATACCCTACATTCACCATTAGAATAGAGGGCCAATCAGGTCCTGGTGGGCGGAGTGTAGGAGTAGAGTGTAGGAGAATGTAGAAGAGGAGAGAGAAAAGTAGTGATCGGGAGGAACGTAGGAGAAGAGGGCTCTGCTCAGTTCCGTGCAGCCCTGCAGACCACCTACCGGTTGGCGCCATTACCCGGTGCCCCAAAACCGGAACCTGGGCGACCATCTAAACGGGTCAAAATACACCCGCGCCCATCAACAACTGGATCACTGGTTCCGAAGCGAGTAAGTCATTCATCGCTGCCTAGCAAACCAGAAGTGGAGGGACTGCTCTCTAGGAGCACCTCACTGCAGCCGCGATTAGAGCCGTCTTGCCAGCTGAGTACCCACTATAAGGAAACAGGCTCCCCTCACATTGGGCTGTATACACCGGCAGGGAAATTCAAGTAGCCCCCTTGTACCCGAACTGGCGCACTAAGGCGACGTCGGCAAATAGACAAGTTAAGAACGGAGGAACACCGCGGAGCTCTGAAACAACATCGGTCATTGTTGGGACCACCCAGTCTGTTACCCGTTAACTGTATACCCTGTATCATCTACCGGTTACAGTAAAAGACCCGTTACAGAGAACACTGGTGTCTGTACTTCTTCAGAACTGTTTAACTTCGCATGCTGAGAATCACCAAGCTGCCATACAACAACAAGTGCAGCTCCTGGCCCCGGGGACTCCCGCTCGTCCTGTGGGGAGCTTCCCATCTTGCTGCCGTACATCCCCCGGAGGCCCAAGCAGCGCCGGTGAAATCACCGGAATTCCCGCAGGTGGCGTCACGACAATAAGAATCAAACCTTATCCGTTCAGCCAACCCTTTTGATCTGGACCACCGGGCCCCACAGCCTCGGGGTCGGAACCGTGACAGGGAGAAGCAACGCCCGAAACGTGAAGACCCGGCTACGGTGAGTCAGTAACTACCATGTACATTTTTATCTAATAGTAATGTAAAGCAAGTGATTATAATACACTTTCAAATATACTTTATAAATTAAATATGGAAGAAAACCTTTCAAAATTTTTCTAGAAGAGACCTTCCCTATGCTGTTTCTAAACCAGCCATATGTTCGATGTCCGAGAAATCCGTATTCTGCTCCACACACTGAATACGGCCTTATAATGGTGGATGCGTGGCCTAAACAGCTTGCCCATGTAGCGCGGCTACACCTGATCAGAGTATCTCACATCTGCTCTGCTCCATGTTATCAGTTGATTGCACAAAGCAGAGCAATGAGAATGCAGAGGAGATAAGATCACAGGAGCTGTGTGTACTGCTGACAGCTTGACAAACTCAGCACTGTCTCTTAAGCCCCCATCACACATAACGAGATCGTTAGCGAGATCATTGTTAAGTCCCAGATTTTGTGACGTAACAGCAATCTCACTAACTATCTCGTTATGTGTGACACTTAGCAGCGATCAGGCCCCTGCTATGAGATCGCTGATCGTTACAAAGTGTTCTGGGTCATTTTTAGGTCATTGGTCTCCCGCTAGGAACACTGCATCGCTGTGTTTGAAAGGGACAACGACCAACGATCTCAATACTATGCCCAAGAGTGACAATTCCCAACGACCTCCTATCATTCCGGATCGTTGCTGAGTCGCTGGTGAGATCTGACTGTTTGGCATCTCGCCAGCGATCCCAAAGTGACACACCAGCGATCCCTAGGGATCGTTATCGGTATTGCTGTTGCGTCGTTGTGTGTGACGGGAGCTTTAGCTAGAGGTAAACTGACAATACACAGGTCAGCTATAGCCAGGCACGCTGTGTAGGCTCTGCCCCCACCCTTATAAGGCCATATTCAGTGTGTGCGGATGAATATGTGTTGGCAGCAGATCATTCAGGATACACTGAAAGCATGTTGACAATAGAACTTAGCTTTAATTAGCAACAAACAAGTACAGATATGAAGGGCTTTGTGGAAACAGGAATATACATCTTAAATGTCCCTTTGCAGCATCAGCAAGCTGCTGTGCTTCTATTCACATGCACAGGCACAGGAAACTGGTTACAGTCCCATGGTATTTGCTGTTTGTGAGCCTCTTCGAGTGTTTCACTTTTTTTTTTCTAAACTAACTTTACTGATAATGCACGAACCTAGCAATTTAACACTTACACATACAGGTTTAGAGTTGCTGCACTTAACATATTCCAACAATATGGATATCCTTACCAACGAGCATATGTGTGGTTCAGAAACAGCCTAGTGGGGGCATCTTCCAGAAGGTTTTTGAATGGTTTTCTTCCAAATTTCATTTATAAAGTATATTGGAAAGTTCATTGTAATCACTTGCTCTACAATATTATTAGATAAAAATTTACATGGCGGTTACACTTTACAGCTATCTGATGAAATTTTACATGTGAGTACATGGTCCATATGAATATCAGAAGAAATGATAGTTCAAGCACCTAATACAAGTAATGTATTTGTGGAGTCAAGAAACTTATATGTTGGGGGAGAATCAAGAGGTCCTTTTGCATACTAGATGACTAATAGAGATGAGCGATGTTCGATTCGAATAGTTCGCCAATCTCAAATTCGAGTTGATTTTGGCGCTATTCGAGTCATTCGCCGAATTCGAACAATTTGGTTCAAATTCGGCGAATTTCGAACATGTTCGATTTTGGTTCGAAAATGCGGCAGATGCGGTCAGAAAACCGCATCTGCCGCATTTTCAGCCAAAATAAACATTCCCTAAAAGAAAAGAAAGTGTTAAAAATAAAAAAATAATCAATGCTCACCTGTCCGCGGATCCACCGAAGCCTCCGGCAAGGTCCTGTGGCTTCTAGGACCTGTGGTGACGTCATGTTCTCGCGCGAACTACGGTCACATGACCGGAGTTCCGCGAGAACATGACGTCACCACAGGTCCTGGAAGCACAGGACCTTGCCGGAAAGCTTAAACATAGATATTTTTATGTTTCGGACACTTTCTTTTACTTAAAGAAAGGGTCCGAAACATAAAAATATCTATTTTAAGCTTTCCGGCAAGGTCCTGTGCTTCCAGGACCTGTGGTGACGTCATGTTCTCGCAGAACTCCGGTCATGTGACCGGAGTTCGCGCGAGAACATGACGTCACCACAGGTCCTAGAAGCCACAGGACCTTGCCGGAGGCTTCGGTGGACCGCGGACAGGTGAGCATTGATTATTTTTTGTTTGAACACTTTCTTTCACTTTTTTCACTTCCACAATGTATGTATATACATTGTGGAAGTGAAAATGCCCCACAGGCCCGGTTTGCTCGTTTTCCGGGGTGTTCGACGGTGTTCGTCGAGCATTCGACGAACATTCGTCGAACACCCCGTCGATTCGACAAATCGAATCGAATTCGAACACCGGGGTGGTGGCTTCATCTCTAATGACTAACTAATCCAAAATTGGAAGATATGGTCAATGGACTTTAGGATGGCCATTCACATTAGATAAAGGTAGTTCAAATAAATAACCATTTAAAGCAGATAAATAGTTACACTGACACAGTCATAAACATTTTAGTCCACCATGACTTGTAATGTCTTTAAAGCCTCATTCAGATATCCATATAGAACGGTCAGTATACAGACCATGATGCATGTACTGCCAGTGAGTCTCCCAACCTGAACTTGACAACCTTATTTTGGTGAGCCATGGAGAAGATGCCAGACATTACAGAGGGACCAGCTGGGATATGTGTTTTCACTGTCAGCACTTCCCTTGTGTCCACAACAATTGTCAAAGCAGGATGGTTGCACCTATAGAAATGGTATATAAACCCCTGGGGGTGCTATTGTGGTGATATCTGGGTGCAGGTGTTGTAGCGCCCGTGATGTTCATACAATTATAGGCAGCCAGACACATGGGTAACTTGAAAACATAACACTTTACCTCAGGTAATAATATGACATGGTCTGTCAAATCAAAGTGCTGTGGTTCACCGTATAGGATACACTGGTGTTTTCTCCTCATAAAACAAGCATACTTCAGGCTTCTCAGGCGGCTGGAGGAAAAGTCTCTTCTGCTATCGGAGGTAATATTATGCACAGTCCAGGTAATACTATGCTAAAGGAAGGACCTTCACAGGATGGCTCCCTGTGGAGACACGCCAGTGGTATGGAACTAGTCACGATTTTGGCGTCTAATTTTCCCTATTGTAGGGGGGCAAAGTTTGTGGTATAGAAGCCACATTGCACTGGTTCTGACTGGAAGCCAATATAAACCAGCAAGAAGGAAAGTGTGGTGCCCCACCAGGTAGGTCGCCACCAGAGGTACTGCACTCCTCCATTAGAGGGAGAGTAGTGCCTCTGCTCTCCAGGTGCTGGGATGGCGCAGTCGAGCCATACATACACACAACACTTCGGATCCTGTGAAGGTGGTAGGACCCAAACGTAGATGGGAGGGAAAAGAGAAGTGCAGCAAAAGAACAGAGAAGGAGAGGAGTGGTGGAGCAGCAGGAATAAGGAGGAGGAGGTGTTGGCTCCCACAGGCTCGAGCACGGTCACAACCAACGTGTGTGGAGGAAGAACAGAGCCCTTGGGGTACGGAGTGAGAAGTAGATCCCCGTACGCCCGTATCTGGCGAGGATATAGAGGAGCCGGTGGACGACACAAGGAACTGGCCCTGAACACGACACGGATGCTGTATGCCCAAACCGTTGAATCGGAGGCCCCAAGTTCCTAAGAGGGGCTGTGGCTGAACACCCGACACAACTTGGAGAAAGCGGCCAAACTAGGGAGCAGTATCCAGGAGGGGTACAACTGAGCATCTCTCGCTGTCGGTACCTGAGCTCTGTTGTGGAGGCGCTGAGAGTCTGGGGGTCAGAGCGGTATCACGCTCGCCCCAGAAGAGAAACTGGCTTATAGCGCTGAGGGACCACCAGAGAAAGAGACACCCAGTAAGGGAGAGAGAGACAGGTACACCTAAAGAGACTAGACTGCACTGTCCAGATTCTGGAGACAACGCTGAACTGGAGGATGGCAAGGGAAGCACCCGGCGGCCATGCTAAAACAACCGAGTAAAACTAACAGAACTCCAGCTGTGGTGTGTGAGACTTTCTTTAGTGGCGACCACCAGCCGCAGAGGCCGCATGAGACATCGGGGTGCCGATGACCTAATGAACATCTGTCAAGGTACGACCTAGCCCTCCTTACAGCTGCCCTGGGGACAGCGCTCCGCCTGCAGGGAGCGAAGCCATCCAAGCTGTAAAGAGACTATGTGCTGGCCCAGGGGCATGCCTCGGCCCCTCAGCATACATGGGCCATCCAAAAGGCGCCAAAAATTCTCCCCACCCCCTTTGCTATCAAACAACCAAGGGGGGGATCGAGCGCCAGCCCACACCAGTTCGGGACTATAAGAACTAAGCAGGGTGCGGCCGGAAGCAAAAACGGGATACCTGGTCAGGCTCCGGACCCGTTACCTGTAACCGGCTGTGAGGCAATGGCAGTCCCCGTTGCTGAGTCCCTGGAACCCGTTGCTATATCACCTGTGGAGCCCGGAGAGGAGGATATCACCGTGGTGGAGGATGCTTATCCAGTTCCCGCAGGAGCTCGAGCTGACAGAGGAAGGAGCCGGTTGCAAGTGAGAGCGGCAAGGTCAGTGTCTGAGGAGGAGGAGGAGAATCTGGAGGTAGTGGTAAACCAGCGTTGGTTTTGTTTGCTGCAGCTGGAGAGAGGAGAATGACTCTATCTCAGTACCTCAGGGCCACCCGGACCAGGACCTGTATCTGGGGATATGTAAACGTATGAGCCCACGCAGGTCCCCGCGGGTGATTGCGACCGGGTCAATAAAGCTGCTAAATGAACACATAACCCGGTATTGCATTGTTGAAAATGAAAACTGTGCCTTTAAGTGTGTATTTTGTTTGCACTTCCCCATTATTTTCTTTTAGTTCTGATGGACATTGGTCAGAGACTTGATACCCGGTCCCCGTTGGGCCGATGTGGACTAATATGTCTGTTCATGTTAATTGCAACGTTACAAGAAATGCACCTCCCGCAAGGGAAGACCTGAAATGAATCTTATTGTTTATATGTGTTTGAAAGTTACCCGGTTAACCTCTTAATAATAAACCCATTTATACCTGGTTTGGTTTAACACCCGTGGACGGGTGTGTTTCACCAAGGGGGTGTGTGGCTCCCCTCTGGCAAGGCGCCACAGGGAGGTATTGCAATATGACAACCAAATGTGATATCTCTGTGAGTTGCCAGTTCAGGGTTAAACCTATGGAGTCTGTTCTTGCACACACCTAGGACTAGGCCAGTTAGAGTAGGGGGGGACCGATAATTTAGTAGGTCCCAAAAGGGGGTGGAGCCTAGGGTAGAGTTAGTGAGAGAGTGAAGTTTAGAGACAGACGGGCTGGGAAGGCAGTCAGGAAGGACAGGCATGACAGCACAGCCTACAGGAGGGACCCTTTAAGTGGGACCCCAGGACAGAAGGCAACGGGCTAGAACTGGTTGGAGCCAGCTGGTCACGTTGAGGGAAAACACCGGCAATGAGGGAAGCCGAGGCGGGCAAAATTTTATCTCTGACCGCAGACCGACGAGCTGCAGGCCCCTAGTAACCGGGTTGCTGGCAGTGCCCCCAGGTACCTCGCCCCTCAAGACTAAGAACCCGTTCAAGACACTAGAGGAGAAGGGCCACAAGTCCTGTGGTGGCGGGAGGCTTTGCTTACTTGTGCCCCCCATCCGGGTCGGTAAGACACAGACCTTGCCTACTAGCTACAGACCGTAGGACTGGTGGGAGAGCTCTGCAAGGGTGGTATGGGAAGAGTGAAGTAAACCCTGAAAGACAAAGAGAGCAAACATCCAGAGACTCCATAAGGGAAGTCAAACTTGAACTTGTCTCTGTTGCTCTTCCTGCCGGTGCCCCGAGGGCCCCAACACCAACATCAGCAGCTCACCAGAGGGGTAAGAACTGCAACAAACAACTCCCCTCACCCCCCTCATCCATCAGCGCTTGCCCTGAGGTAAAAGCTCCTCCTGTGGGGAGCTGTACCACTCTCTGCTGCACCCACCATCACCTCAGCGGCCGGCTTGCAGCGCCGCTACCTGTATTACCGAGATCCACAGGTGGTGTCACGTTCCCCTGTAAATACTCCCTTCTCCCCCACCATCTAACAAATAATAACCAGGGCACAGAACGGGATCCCAACCACCCGTGATTCCCCCATCCAAGCAACCAGCAGTCCCGGTGTCCGAGTACCTCTAGCCCTGGCCGCATCAATTATACTTATACATTGACCATTAGACGGCAGCAAAGTACAATGCAGAATATACATTTATCAGTCCTCACTGTACAGAAATGACATCACAACATATATGATAGATTTCTAACTCATCAAAGTCCAAAGTATTTCTGACACACTGGAACAAATCTACTGCCACACGACAGCTGTGTCACTCAGCAGCAGTAGAACAGGTACGGGATGCCACATTATATATTCCTATAAGGCTATCAAGTTCAGGGCAGGAGACCCATTAGCAGTACATGCATCATGGTCTGTACACTGACCGTGCTACACGAGCATCTGAATGAGGATTTAAACTGGTGACACATGGTCAATGACACCAGGTGATCAACAAACAATCTTTCTGAGAACATTCCTTCATTGTTTCTTCTTTTTATAGTTTTCCGTTACAGAAAGCCTTGTCCCTCCTGGTGTCTATTATTGACTCCACATAGTGCTAATCAGTGAGCTCAGCGGCTCTGCATGGCTGGTGCTGGGGACTTGGGTAGAACTACTAAATTCATTTATTAGCCATAGACAAAGGCACATTGGTCAGTGGCGGAGACTCTGTTGGACCCTGGTGACTAAAGCAAAGTTTTTACCAGAAATGATCTTTGTTTTACCTGCACCTGATCATTTTGCTTGATATCATTCATTTTAAGTCAACTAAAGTCTAAAACCTAAGGGCGCCTTTAGGACATATTTTGATGCAGAATGCAAGAATTCCATACATCTAAGTGCAGCTGGCAGAAATTCACGCTCATGCTGGAAAAACATCATGTAAATGAATGGAGCTGATTTCCTTTTGATGATGATGAATGAGATGCTGTATTTAAAAGATCCCTCACCTAAAAGTGAGTCTGCAGGAGACAGATTAGGACTCCCTTGTGTAGAGGAAATAGGGATTGTTCTACTGTACTGTAGATTATGTCACTGGTGAAAGCATTGTGTAATCCTGCCCTGCATGGTATGTGGTGAAAGGCATGTGCATAGTGGGAATGTCTCCTAGGAAATCCACTGCGCAAACAAACTTGTAGTACAATGAAGGGTCTCATAAACCACACTGTTAAAGTATACCATGGCTTGCAGCCTGTGTGGAATCTTCAGTAGAGTACTACACCCTGAAATATACACCATGAATAGCGCTCTAAATGCCTACTGCATACCATACTAAACCAGGGGCTAATGAAAATAAACTAAAAATGGGCCCAACTATACTGCGTGAAAACTCCATAACTCTTATGTCCTCTCGTTATATACAGGTGCATCTCAATGAATATCATCACAAAGCTAATTTTTTTTCAGTAATTCAATACATAAAGTGAAATGCATATATTATATAGAGTCATTACAGAGGGCTCCAGCTCATGTGTTTATTTCTGTAAATGTTGATGATTATGGCTTACAGCCAATGAAAACCCAAAGGTCATTATCTCAGAAAATTAAGGTAGGGAAGATGAAGGGTCTGAGAGATAAAATATGACTTAAATAGGTATCAGAGGCTTCACCTTGTGTGGTTGTGAGAGTCACAACCACTATAAAAGCATATCACAGATGCTGCAGTCCTCAGTGTGATGCACATAGAGTATAGAGGATGAAGGGTTAAAAACTGCACTGCTGTATTCCAGGAGACATCAAAGGGTGAATATAATAATGATTTATTACTCAACACATTTCAGGGCTCCTTGGCCTCTTTCTCAGGACAAATAAATATCATATTGCCATGTTTCAGGGAGACCTGAAACTCGTTGACTAATAAATCAATATTCTATTCACCCTTTGATGTCTCGTGGTATATGGCAGCGCGGTTTTAACCCTTTATCCTCCCTACTTTTAATTTTCTGAGATAATGACCTTTGGGTTTTCATTGGTTTTAAGCCATCATCATCAGCATTTACAGAAATAAACACTTTAAATAGATCACTGTGTCTGTAATGACTCTATATAATATATATGTTTCACTCCATGTATTGAATTAGGCCACTTTCACATCAGCGTTTTATGCTGATCACGGCAGATGCGGCGGATTTACCACATCTGCCGGATCTGCCGCTGCTTACTGCGTTTTTTTCGCGGCCGCAGCTGCCGCATGTGCCGAAACCGCAACTATACCGCACTTGCCGCACCTGCCGCAAGCCCCATAGACATTACATGGGGCTTGCCGCAGGTGAACCGCAAGTGTGACGGTTAGGTGGCAGATGCGGTAAATCCACCGCATCTGCCGCGATCAGCGTAAAACATTGATGTGAAAGGGGCCTTAGTGAAAAAAAGTCACTTTTTGATGATATTCTAATTAATTGAGATGCACCTGTATATCACATAGTATTCACTAATTTGGGGCTTCCCTCTAAAATTATTAAATTATAGAAAACATCCAATTCCTCTTAAATTGATCACTCATTCAGTAGTCAGCAAAAATAGCCCATAAACTAAAAATGACCTCTGCCATTTAAAGGGTTAATACCGTCCTCTCATTCAGTAATACATCCATCCCCAGCTTCCTGATTTGGGGAGAGTGGGTTCCTACGTGATTGACAGTTCAGACCTGCGGTATTGGTTCTTTCCTGGGTCAAACAATGTGCTTACTGAACTATGTCAAACTATTCAACCATATGAGGCAGCCATGATTCTGCAGCAGCGGAGGACTACAATTGCACTGAAGATGACTAGGATGAAGAGCTAACAGTTCACGTAGTACAGTGCTTGCAAGATTAATAGAAAATAGCTTGCAAGCACTGTGCATATTAATTAACAGTTCTTGACTGCTGCAGTGGTTGGTAACCTAGAAATAGGTAGGAAACAATAAAAAATGCATGCTATCTGGAGAGCAAAGTCAAATTATAATAAAAAACTAATTGGACAGCTCTTTACAATTGCCAATTATACTCATCTGTAAGGCTGGGAATAACGTTTTAAATCAACACATTTGCCAGCTGTCCAGGATGTCATGGGGGCGTGAGCAATCCTGGGAGGGTCGGGACATTCTTGGGAGGGGTGGCAACATTCCCACAAGGGTCAGGGTTGGGGGAAGGACTTAAATGTCCTCAGAAAGTTTATCAATGAAAGAAATTTGCAGATTTTATGTGATAAACACCACAGCCTGCAGGCCACAATAAACTTTCCAGTATAAAATAATGAAATCATGAATAAATATGAAATATGTATTAAATCTTTACCTTGATAATTAAAAGTTTGTTTGTTTCTGTCTTTTAAAAATACTGTCTTTTAAAAAGGATCACAAGGATACCTAATATGTACATTGGACATTGACATTAGGTCTATCTGCATAGTATAATGGGGAAAAGAGACAACACTACAAAAGATATAGAGTCAATTATTTCCCTTTATTAACATGAATCTATTGCATATTTAGCCTTATAAATATGATAGAGACCATATTTAGCCTTATAAGTATGATACAACACATATTTAGCCTTATAAATATATAACACCTGCCAACTAAAGCGTGCAACACCTGCCAGCTGGAGGACACCAAGGTAGCTCTATACCTCCATAGATATACCTGTTGGTGCCCGGTGCCTATCTTTCTTACTTTGAACCTTATAAATATGATACAGCACATATTTAGCCTTATAAATATGATACAGACCATATTTAGCCTTATAAGGATGATGCAGCACATATTTAGCCTTATAAATATGATACAGACCATATTTAACCTTATAAATATGATACAACCATATTTAACCTTATAAGTATGATACACCCCTATAATACATACTAAGTATGATACATCAAAAATTAAGTCACAATACTTCTTAGATAAAATTGCTGCTGCAAATCATGTCTCCAGCACTGTTCTACACCCTGACGTGCGTTTCGCCTATCTTCTTCCTGGGGACATGGGCAATGGAGGGTGGGTCAGGACATGGAAACACAAGGCTGAGCTGACGTACAAACACACTTAATTTTAAAATAAGAATGGACACTACAACCAAATGGATAAACAAGGCCGTGGGCTTTATTAAGATTAAAATAAATTATTAAATCAATAATAACTTTTTATTCTCCATTTTCATAAATGAACCCAAGCTATATTTTAATAGCTATTACATCCATATCAAACGTTCTTATATAAATACCATTAAAACATACCAAAACCATCCCAACACATATTGGAACATTTTTACTCCTCTAATAATGCCTCACGACAATTAAAAATTAATGACGAAACACATCTAATAAATACCTTCGCGAACACAGCCTCAATAATATCATCGGCCATCCGTTACAAAAGGTTTTAAAAATCTTTATTTTTTTTTTTTTACAAAACAAACCATAAGTACAGGGAGGCAGGGTGGGTCTCACATTCTGTCAAAGGTCTGACTGACCCTCTGACAGAAAGGACCTATTTATAGTCACAATGCCCGCCAACATTGTTGGCCAATCAGTAAACACTAGCCCTCAGGCAAGACCATTGGCTGGACTCCAGCCAACCAACACCAGTTGCCATCCACTGACCCTAAGTCCATGGCAACCCATAACTAAGTTAATGACTAACACCAATAGGGTATAGCAGCCTGTGTTTTGCCATGTTGTCCCCCGCAATCTGCTCAGGGGACATTACATTCTTGGAAGGAGAGGCAGCATTCCCACTGGGGCTAGGTTTAGGTGAAGGACTTAGATACCCTTAGAAAAGTTGAAAACTAAAGAAAGCTGTTTATATGATAGAAGGAGTCTATGGAGGTGGTTGAAGGCAGTAAATCTGCAGTATTGCATTGCATTGGTGGACCTTAGATGCAGGTGTCAGTATTTTGTGTAGATGTGGGGGGAGGAGCTTTTAAATGTAGCACCGTACATGAGCAATAAACTGAATGCAGCAAAATTCCCTTTCATACAGAATCAATCCAGCGTAATAAGTGCTGAGTTGTTATGTATTCTGGATCATTATTGGATGGTCAACATTCAGTCCGCATTGGTTCCCTGCTATATAAGGGAAGGGATATAAGGGATATAATAATGCTATTTAACTATTGCACTTTGCAGGAAAAGTAGATGGTCTACCAACAACAAAAGAACATAAGTAGATGGTCTACCAACAACAAAAGAACATAAGTAGATGGTCTACCAACAACAAAAGAACATAAGTAGATGGTCTACCAACGATAAGAAAACATATTAGCACCCAATCTCTCCAATTAAGCTGCGGGTTTCAAATGCAAACATTCCAACGATCAACGTCTCAAGGGGCACTTCTAGATAATGTCAGCCTTCACATGAATGGTAAAGATGTACTTCGAACACTGCAAGGCATAGGACAGCATAAAACTAAATACATCATCCATCTGGGCTATGTTAGATATGGATTCTATGTAGTCAGAACAGTCAGAACAGCCAACCAAACAAGAGCAAACAATGCAACGGATCCAGAGATCAGTGCACTACAATAGAAATCAGTCGATCTGTGAGTTACTATATGTCACTATCTGCTCTATTTACTTTTCATTTTTGTTTTAATTTTTATTTATTGCCAATTATAAAACACTTTTAATCTGATAAAAGGATTGCCATCTTTTTTTTTCTTGGCCATGCACATCACAATATCCCGCCACCATGAAGGAGATTGTCTGTGGACACCTGCTTTATCCTTATGTATATTGGTGACATCTGTGTCTTTTGTGCTGCCTCCATTGTGGCAGAATCATCCAGGTCAGGTTTGTTGTACTTGTTGGATAATAGATCCTGGTACCACATGTAGAGCGCGGTCTGTAATACAGAAACACATAAAATCTGACAATTGTTGACAAATGTCCAGCATCCAGTCTTACAGCTCATAAAACGCAATGTTATTTTGTAATGTACTGATTAATGCCACTATTCATGTTATCATTGATATGACTTGTATCTATCACACATATATAGCATAATCTATGGATAAAGGTTTGAAATAATATTCGTTTGAAAATTACTTTTTTTAGTTTTAGTTACACCTTTTTCTGGAAAGGTGGGTGACAGTAACATAATTGTTATTGCAGTATGGTATTATAACCCAGAGGAGTGGATAAAATAAAAGGAAATATAGAGGAAAGAAAGGCTGATAGTTCTATATTTAGTATGAAACAATATGTCAGAAAAGCCTTTTCATGCAAGTATATGGAGGTACCATAGAGACATAGATCTCATAGGTGACAGGCCAGATATATTTCTGTGCACGTTGGAGCTGTAATATGACTATAGTATAACTACACATACTTGACATTCAAAAGTCTGATGAAGCCAGAAGATGAGGTCAAAAATGTTTGTACCATTTTAGCCAGTAGAAAGAAAAATATTAAGGCTGGGTTCACATTTGCGGACCCCTCCGCAGCGTTCTGCGGAGGGGATCCGCAATGTGACCGCAGCGGCCGCCAGCTCCTATCTTTATAATGGGAGCGCACGGTGCTGCGCTTGACTGCGCATGACCGTGCGCACCCATTCACTCCCATATGTGATCTGTGCACAGGTGGATGCCTGCGCACAAATCACCCAGTCTCGTCTGCACCAGGAATGCAACATGTCGCGTCCCTGGTGCGGACAAGACTGTGTGATTTGTGCGCAGGCATCCGCCTGCGCACAGATCACATGTGGGTGGGATTGGGTGCGCACAGTCATGCGCAGTCAAGCGCAGCACCGTGCGTCCCCATTCTAAACATAGGGGCTTGCGCTGGCTGCGCACACATGGCGATTCCCCTCCGCAGAACGCTGCGGAGGGGAACGCCAGTCTGAAACCAGCCTAAAACCTGAGAATCCTCAGTGGTTGATACCTTTTAACGGCTGAGAAGATGGTAAACATAGCAAGCTTTGAAGGACTCTATGGCCTCTTCATCAGGCTTAATAATGACGCAACCTCTGAACACAGACATATGTACAATGCAGGGTTGGATAATGCAGTAAATAAGATAGGTGACGTGAAACAGATAATAGTGGTCAGCCCCCACTACAGGGACTCGCTACCCCCGAGTAATTCCTAAGGAAACTCGGTGAGTAGCTAGTCCCCCGAGTCCGCTACTATTCGGGCGAGTCCCGAATAGTAGCGAGTAGATTTGCCCATCCCTAAGTATGATATATTATCCAGTATAATACTCTGTGATATGACGTCCTTTATAAATACTATATGATATCACCTCCAGTTTAATGCAGTATGATATCACCCCAGTGTAATCCTTTACGATATACTACATATCAACACTACTGTAACACTATGTAACATCACCTCCAGAATAATAATGTATGTCATCTCCACTATAATACTGTATGGTATCCCCTCCAGTGTAATACTGTATTATGTAACCCCCAGGGTAATACTGAGTTATATATACACTGCAGTATTTCACAGTATGAGATGACCTCCAGTGTAATACTATATGATATAAAATGCGTTGTAATAATGCATGATACAAACCACAGTGAAATTCTGTAGATCATCTAAACTGTAAAAAAGTGAAAAAAAAACTCCAGTGTAATACTGTATGATATAACATCCAGTGTAATGTAATATAATATAATATATAACTTCCAGTGTAATACTGCATGATAGGATCTCAATAATGTCATTTAACATCTAGCAATACATTATGATATCCAGTGTAATACTGTATATTATCTCCAGTCAGGGGCGTAACTACAACAGGTGCAGGGGTTGTGATCGCACCCGGGCCCTGGAGCCTAGGGGGCCCCAAAAGTCACTTTGTCCTGTAGAAAAAGGCTATTGCTATTAAAGATTTGCGATAATTGGGGGCCCCGTTGGAGCTTTCGCATCGGGGCCCATGACCTTCAAGTTACACCACAGTCTCCAGTATAATACAGCATGATATAAGTCCACAGTAATATTCTATGACAGTGATGACCTTTCCGAGACCGAGTGTCCAAACTGCAACCCAAAACCTAATTCTTTATGGTAAAGTGCAAACAGGGCAATGCAACCTAAATTACAGCCATCACAAGCGCTGCACAGGGGGAGAGGCAGCAGATGCCAACTCTCTTCCCTGTACAGTCCTTGCAGTCCTGAAAACCTGTTCATCAAGTCTATTATTGTAACAATTAATTGACTTTAAATTTACCTTTGCAGTCTTCTCTTCAGTAGTGGTCATCCAGTTCCTGTGTGCTTACTGCACATTGAAGCTGAGCCGCTCCCACTGCCATTTCCAGACACAGCAGGTGGATTGATCTGTATCTGTATGGAAAAAGAATTGCAGTATATTAGATAGGTAGGAAATAGATTTTAGCATGGAATACAAGCAGATTCCACACTGAAATCCTGGTCCTTATCTTGTAGTAGTGTCACCATCCTGACCCTCTCCTTGCAGTTATGCGCTCCATCCTGACCTTCTCCTTCATGTAATGTGCTCCATCCTAACCTTCTCCTTCAAGTAATGTGCTCCATCCTGACCCTCACCTTGTAGTTATTTACTCCATTCTGACCCTCTCCTTGTAATTATTTGTTCCATTCCAACCCTCTCCTTGCAGTTATGTTCTCCATTCTCCATTCTCCATTCTGACTCACTTCTGGTAGTTTTGTTTTTATCCATCTTGCTCCTCACCTTGCTGTTATGTCCCCATCCTGACCCTCTCCTTGTAGCTCCATCCTGAACCTCTACTTACAGTTATGTGCTCCATCCTGACCCTCTCCTTGCTGTGATATTCCCATCCTGGCCCCCTTCTTGTAGTAATGTCCACATCCTTGTCCCCTTGCAGTAATGCCCCATCTTGTAGTAATGCCCATTCTTGTCCCCCTGCAGTAATGCCACATCCTGCCCCATCTGGTAGAAAAGCCCCATGATCCTTGTTCCCCTGCAGTAATGTCCACATCCTGCCCCATCTTGCAGTAATGTTCCCATGCTGCAGTAATGTGCCCCATCTTTGTCCCCTTGCAGTAGTGTCCCCATCCTTGTGATAATACCCCATCATGCCTCCTCCTTGCTCCTTGTACTAATGTCCCATCATGCCCCCTCCTTGAAAGTAATGCCCCATCCTGCCCCCTTATTGTAGTAATGCTCCATCATGCCCCCTCCTTGGAATAATGCCCCATCATGCCCCCTCCTTGATGTAATGCCCCTTCATCCCCCCTCCTTGAACTAATGCCCCTTCATCCCCCCTCTTTGAACTAATTCCCCATCATACTCCCTCCTTGAAGTAATGCCCCATCATGCCCCCTGCTTGTTGTAATGCTCCATCATACTCCCTCCTTGCAGTAATGCCTCATCATGCCCCCTCCTTGTAGTAATGTCCCATCATACCCCTCCTTACAGTAATGCCCCATCATGCCCCTCCTTTCAGTAATGCCTCATCATACCCCCTCCTTGTAAAAATGCCCCATTATACACCTTCCTTGTAGTAATGTCTAATCCTGGTATCCTTCTTGTAGTAATGCCCCATCATGTCTCCTCCTTTTAGTAATGCCACATCATGCCCCCTCCTTGCAGTAATGCCCCATCATACCCCCTCCTTGTAAAAATGCCCCATTATGCACCCTCCTTGAAGTAATGCCCCATCCTGGTATCCTTCTTGTAGTAATGCCCCATCATTCCCCCTCCTTTTAGCAATGCCCCATATTGCCCCTCCTTTTCGTAAAGCCCCATTATGACCCTTCTTTGCAGAAATGCCCCATCATGCCCCCTCCTTGTAGTAATGACCCATCATTTTATCTCCTTGCAGCAATGCCCCATCATGCCCCCTCCTTGTAGTAATGCCTCATCATGCCCTCTCCATGTAGTAATTCCCCATCATGCTCCCCACCTTATAGTAATGCCCCATCATGCTCCCCCCTTGAAGTAATACTGCATCATGCCCCCTCCTTGCAGTAATGCCCCATCCTGGTATCCTTCTGTTAGTAATGCCCCATCTTGCCCCTCCTTTTCGTAAAGCCCCATTATGACCCTTCTTTGCAGAAATGCCCCATCATGCCCCCTCCTTGTAGTAATGACCCATCATTTTATCTCCTTGCAGCAATGCCCCATCATGCCCCTCCTTGTAGTGATGCCTCATCATGCCCTCTCCATGTCGTAATTCCCCATCAAGCCCCCGCCTTGTACTAATGTCCCATAATGCCCCCTCCTTTGAATAATGCCCCATCATGCCCCCTCCTTGCAGTAATGCCCCATCCTGGTATCCTTCTTTTAGTAATGCCCCATCATGCCCTTCCCTGTAGTAATACCCCTATCATGCCCCCTCCTTTTAGTAATGCCCCATTATGCCCCCTCTTTGCAGTAATGCCCCATCATGACCCCTCCTTGTAGTAATGCCCCATCAAGCCCCCTCCTTGTAGTAATGCGGCATCTTGCCCCTTCCTTGCAGTAATGCCCCATCATGCCCCCTCCTTGAAGTAATGCCCCATCATGCCCCTTGCTTTTTGATATGCACCATCATACTCCCTCGCAGTAATGCCCTATCATGCGCCCTCCTTGTAGTAATGCCCCATCATACCCCTCCTTACAGTAATGCCCCATCATGCCCCCTCCTTGCAGTAATGCCTCATCATACCCCCTCCTTGTAAAATGCCCCATTATGCACCCTCCTTGTAGTAATGCCTCATCCTGGTATACTTCTTGTAGTAATGCCCCATCATGTCTCCTTCTTTTAGTAAAGCCACATCATGCCCCCTCCTTGCAGTGATGCCACATCATACCCCCTCCTTGTAAAAATGCCCCATTATGCACCCTCATTGTAGTAATGCCCCATCCTGGTATCCTTCTTGTAGTGATGCCCCATCATGCCCCCTCCTTTTAGTAATGCCCCATCATGCCCATCCCTGTAGTAATGCCCCTATCATGCCCCCTCCTTTTAGTAATGCCCCTTTATGCCCCCTCTTTACAGTAATGCCCCATCATGCCCCCTCCTTGTAGTAATGCCTCATCAAGCCTCCTCCTTGTAGTAATGCCCCATCTTGCCCCTTCCTTGCAGTAATGCCCCATCATGCCCCCTCCTTGTAGTAATGCCTCATCAAGCCCTTTCCTTGTAGTAATGTCCCATCTTGACCCCTCCTTGTAGTAATGACCCATAATGTCCCTTCCTTGCAGTAATACCCCTTCATGCCCCCTCCTTATAGTAATGCCCCATCATTTCCCCTCCTCTTAATGTCTTCAGTCTCAGACATGTGACTGCGCTGAGTGTGTGTAAACTTCTGGTTTCAACTGCATGTCAAAAATGGTAACAGGGTTACTCAGTGTTTTGCATCAGTATGTCCATTTTTACGATCAGTGTGGCCTCAGTGGGTCATCAGTGTGTCCGTTTTTACCATCAGTGTTTTTTATGGTTGGATAAAGAAATAAATTCATTTCAAATCTTTTCGTATCCTTTGCAATGCAAAACACGTGCAGCACACAGATGACAAATGGACGCCATCTGTATGCTGTACATGTCTTTAACGGACCCAAAGACTTGTATTTGCCCCTGTCATTGTCAACCGTGCTGCCACAGACAAGCGACTAGCTCCATAGGTTATAATGGGTAAGTGTGGTATTTTATAAAAAAAATTGATACCACGCGTATTTGAACACACAGACATGTGAGAGAGGCCTAATACTTTATGATATAACCTCACCTCATCGCTTTTTCCTTAGACCCTATCTCTTCCCATTATCTTGTAATTTTGGGGCCTTTTTGCTAAAGTTCCATTCTCTGAATCCTGGGGCCATTTATTAGAAAGTTGGTGGTCTCTAGCTTCAGCGTTGTTTCGCATTCTGTTTCTCTGTCAACACTTCGGTCTCCTCCCTCCTTTTGCTGCCCCAGGCCACCCACTGCATGCAGCTTTGATGATCTACAGATTATACAAGTCTGACACAAGCAGGGCCCAAATTGAAGCACCACAGGAAACCACCACTCGCTGTAGATGCTAACCTCTTTCATTTTGGACTAGTCCCAACACTTAAATATTGCTTGCCCTACCGTCTGGCAAGCACACACATGATATTACAGTATGTTACCCATAATGAAATACTAACAATGACAGCACAGTATTCACATTTAGAGATGAGCGAACCTTCCACAAACAAGTTTGTCAATTTCAAATTTGGCCGAACATGGCTTGGGGATCGGAAATCCGAACACTCTTCACAAAATTTGGTGGACATGGCTATGTTTGTAAAATATGTTAGAAATTTAAAATGGCCCTAAAACTTTCCTTGTTTGTTTGGGGCCAAAACGCTTGCTGGAAGACCCACTGACTGGGCACAACAGCTAACCATATGGTTAGGAGTGTCCCCAGCCATAGGATCTACCGGCTTATATCAAGGTGTAGAATGTTTTGGAGCTTTGAATTACATTTTTTCAGCTTCCTGGAGATTGCAGGTGTTTCTGACACCTGCAGGGTCTGAATTTTAAAACAGTGCCATATGTGGCAGCAGCTGTGAAGTCCAGGAAGCTCACAATGTCCTTAAGACTTCAGTTTATTATTTTTTTAGGATTTTTTTTAAGTATTTTTATTTAACGTTTATATTTTTGGTAAGAGAAAACCTTTATTATTGCAGAGGGTCAGCAGCATGCGAGGCCATCTGTTGTACACTTATGTAATATCAATTCATATAAAAATAGCATATGGATGTTATATGCTTCATATCCATGGTATTATAGGTCTAGTCACACTGATTAAATACCATAGTATGGATATTGCTTCTTGAAAATTTGCAATCACTATTTCATGTCATAATAATATTAATATTTATTCATTTATATAGTGCTATTAATTCCATAGTGTTTTACATACATTTGCAACACTGTCCCCATTATGACTCACATTTCATGCCATACATTTACAATTTTGGCAAGTGCATAACTATTTTATATGTATAATTCATATTTAAGTTATCCTTGCATTGCTGCAGTGCCACTAGCCTTATTCAGCATTCCAGATGAAATGGTGGTGAACAATGATCGTCACCTGAATAAACTTATCCATTTTCATCATTATTTCTCCTACAAGATGTCATACTTCAATAATCACTGCACCTAACTGCAACTCAGTTGTAAGGCTGGCTTCAGACTTGCAGATGCATCTGCAGCATTTTGCAGATGCATCTGCAAGCATCTGCATGCAGACCGCGGCCCCTATGTTTATAATGGAGCGCACAGCGGTCTGCAGATGCTTGCGGACCGCCGTGCGCACCCATTCACTCCTATATGTGATCTGTGCGCAGGCGGATGCCTGCGTACAGATCACACACTCTCGTCCGCACCAGGGACGCGACATCTCGCATCCATGGTGCGGGCGGGAGTGTGTGATTTGTGCGCAGGCATCCGCCTGCGCACAGATCACATATAGGAGTGAATGGGTGCGCATGGCGGTCCGCAAGCATCTGCAGACCGCCGTGCGCTCCATTATAAACATAGGGGCCGCGGTCTGCATACAGATGCTTGCAGATGCATCTGCAAAATGCTGCAGATGCATCTGCAAGTCTGAAGGCAGCCTTACACCTTGTGGCCTGGGGAACTGGATTTGTGTCAGACAGTGACGTTAGTTCTGCAGCCCAGCCAGCACATAGACGGGTTAATTAGAAGCTAGACAAGGCAACAAGATTGTGCAAACATTAAAACCTGGTATTGATTGCTTAGGCCTGAATCCTGTCAGTGGAAGACAGTAGAGAGACGGGCCCCTTAGGTAAAGCAAGCACACAAAGCCACAGGCTTTGGGCCTCATCTGCAATAACCTGTGGATTCAATCCTGGGCTCTGATGCCAGACCAAGACCTGAGGAGCTCACAGTCAAGAGGTCACCCTTTCCTTATGCTATCCGGGACTGAAAGCACCAGATGTCAGACTGCATATGATTTTGCAGCATGCCTGGCTGGATTCCACGTACAGCCAGTGCCGCAGCTACTGGATTTCCAATACCACCAGGAGTATGAGGAGGAGGTCGAGGAGGAAGTAAAAGAGGCAGAAGGCCCTGTTTCCCAGCCATGTGTAGCACCCCCACCAGAGGCCATGGCCTTGGACAATGCCATGTGAGGTCCCCTACCCTCTCCAAGCAACTATCCGATAAGGCATGAACCACCTCGTCCTGTGTCTTATATTGAGGAGATTCGGCTCGTGGATGCCATTGCCCAGGACTAGCTGCATGGGCCAAAGGCTATGACGTCTATGACCAGTGCACCCAAGGCAAGGTGGTGGCATTCTTGCAGGATAAGAGGTTTGGTTTCATAGTGAAACAAGGTACGGATCAGTGCTATGCCAACCAGTCCACCCTGCTGCATGACAATCTTCCCCAAGACTATGCACCATCTTTGTTGGGGAGGAGGTCACTTTTATGAAGGTTTGGGGCAGCAAGGGGTGGGTCATGGTTTGCATAAGTCGGGTTGGCACTGCAGATGACTGCAAAGTGGAAGGAGGAGGACTGCCTGAACAGAATGTGGCATCAGGTGTAGAATAGATCTCTCTTGGTTAGTAAGCCAGCTGCACCCAAACCCAGAGGGCCTGTTGGTGTTCTCCAAGCTGGTCCTGTCTGTTCTATAGGGTATGGTTGTCCATTAGTTCTTATATCGTCTTCTCCACTGGTGGCCTTGATGGAGTGTGCTGGGGGGCAGGTAGTGGTGGAGAATACCCTGGCAGAAGTAGCCCAAGTGACCCCCCTAGACTATCTGACAGTGGAGTACCATCCCCAATGCCAACTTTCAGCTCGGGCATGGTTGAGAATGCTGCAAGAGAGTTTGTATGCCAAGTACACTGGATATTCCTAAAAAAAAAAAAGCATCAATGACCCATTCCTTAGTTGGTATTTTGGTTTGAGGACTTTTCTGAGTTGTTCTATTTTCAGTTCTTCCTTGACCAAGGTCTGTGTATTTGTTAAACTTTGTACTTCCCCCCACTGGGCATGCATGTAGTCTTTGGGGTCCAACTCAAATGACCTTCATGGACCTTTCATGACCTTTCTGCCACTTTAACAGTTTGTGTACTGTTGATCCACGTGGAACTTTCGTTATCTTATATACTATCCTCATGTAAAGCGCCATGGAACCTAATGCGCTATATAAATAATAATAAGTACTATGTATTTTGTTATTTTGTGTTTGAGACTTATAGTCTGTGTTATAGTAAAGTTTTTTTTAGTTCATTCCTTGTGAGCGGGACTGTTTCTACAAACAGGTGCTTTTATAATGCACTACAGAGACTGGTAAACAAGCTGCAGGCCTCTGGCTTGAAGATCTGAGGTATGGAAATGCAAGACACTACACACACTCCAGTAAAACAGGGCTGGCCAAGTGCAATTCTCAAGGGCCGCAAACAGTGCATGTTTGAGGATTACTTTAGCATTGCACAATCAATCATCCATGACCTCTGCAGGTGATGAAATTAGCACCTGTTTGAGGCTAAGGAAATCCTTAAAACCTGCACTGTTTTCAGGCATTGAAGACTGTAGTTGGCCACCCTTGCCCTAGAGTCTCTGTGGAAGTAGCCAGGGGCAAGAGAATCCTTTCACCACAACTGTGGCTCTCACTGGACCCTCTAGGGCCTGTGCCCACGGTGCGTTGTTTGATGTTTCATTTTAAGCAGATTTTGAGACACTGCATCAAAATCTGCATGTTTATATGGGGTCAGCAGTGTCTAGGTTGGTTTTTATCCTTGCACATGTGGTTCAGATTCCTTTTTTCTGCCCCAAAATCTGCAACGAAAAAACAACAACACAGCACTAGAGTTGGCTGGCCTCAGGATAGACATGCATATTTTAATGTAGGTTCTCAAAATCTGCTTAAAAGAAGCATCAAACATCATACCCTGGGCAAAACGAATTCCTTGCTGTGTGCTACTCGCTGTGTAACCTGAGACAACTTCAGAGAAGTCATGATCAGGATATCTGAGGTTCATCAGCAGGTCCACAAGCATGGTGAGTGTGATAGCTGCTCTGAAGCTTGCTAAGTAATAGCGGAAGTGTGAGGTAGTGCTTACGTAGTGTGTTGGGGAACACTCACTTTCTTTTTCTTTTCTTTTCAATGATCTTTTTATTGAAAAAGGCAAAAGAAGTTAACAAAATTGTTATAATGAGAAACAATTTTCAGACAATATAAGCTTAAGTAAGGTAAACAATGAGAATGCTCGCCGGCTGTTCATCTCCTCGGTGAGGTTAGGGTATAACGAAAACACATGCTTTAATCAGCAACTAAACGTGCCTCTAAACAAAAGTTGCTCAGGAGTATATGATATGAAAAACTTCTAAACTAGTAAATTAAATTTTAGCAGACAGCCGGTGTAGCAATAGAGGAACAAAAAGAAAGCAAAGAAGCAAAGGGTGGGGGATCAGAATAAAAAAGATAAAGAGGGGGGAGCTGGTTATAGGGCAGGCACCATGTGGAGTACCAAGCTCTTACGCCATTAGGTCGCCATTTCTAAAAGATATCGGGGCTATAGTGGATCTGCATCAATGGTGTCCGGATCTCACTGAAATTCGCCCATGAGTGGTTGACTGAAGATACTAGTTTGGCCATGTAGTAAATTTGGTCAATTTACTTTTACAGTTGTGATGTTGTAGGTGTGGAGGTCGACAGCCAAAGTGTGGAGACTAGACTTTTTGCTGCCGCAATTATGTTGCTTGTGAGTTAACAGGCGTTTCTATGATTTGGCCAAATTGAAAAGTTCAATAGGGCTAACTCTGGTGTTAGTATAGGTTTTTTGTGGCGTACTTCCTGTATTGTTGTAGCCTCCAATTGCCAAAAATGTTAGAGGATCGGACATGACCATCACACGTGGAGGTAGCTGCTTGCATTAGATTTGCATCTCCAGAAGCTTATTGAGGTATCAGGTTGCCATCTACAGTTTTGTAATGGTATGTTGTACCATCTAGTGATTTTTTTAATGAGTTTTTCTGGGTTCATACATGGTTGGATGCTGCTGGGTAATACAGTGCCAGTTCCTATCAGTCTGTGGACCAAGGCACTGCTCAGAGCGGCAATGTTTGTTTAAGTGCCGCTTGCTGGGACGATCGGCTATTCTCCCCCTCCCCAATCAGTCTTCCTACTGGGTACTGGTGTGGAGCTGCCTGCACAAGTGTCGCTGGTGCCTCAGACAAGCGGACCTGGGTCTTTAATTTAGGCTGCGGCTGCACTGAAAGTATAGGCCCCGCATGTGTAGCGTTCACTCCCCGGGACCCCACAGGGGTAAATGAATGAGGTCTATGGTGGTTGCGGGGGAGCAGTGAAAGACCCACGCTGCCTAGGATGCGGCCAACATTTAGTCCTGCGTTGATGGCTGGGGAGGCGGGGGAGGGAGACAGACCTGCTGCTAGCTGCTCCGTGTGTGGACACAGGACCACGATGGTTCATCTGTTGGTCTCAGATGATGGGGGCCAGATGTTGTGACATCTTTTATGTAGAAACAGAGCCCCTCGGGTCTGGATTCTGCTGATGCACTGGTGGTGTTGGATAGCCTTTAAGCACGTCCACTCTGCTCTTTGGCCATCTTGGATCTCTGTGGAACACTCGCTTTCTAGCAAATTGATGCACACAGCACTGGTTTTCTACATAATCAGTCCATTTGATTTATTGCACCTATAAACCACATAGGCCCAGAACCGACAGACCATTACAATCTGCATACATCCTTTAACTTCAGCAGGTAATAACATCAGAGTGTGGCGCCCCGCCAAGCAGGCGTCACAGAGGGGTACTGCACCCGTCGAAACGGTGCAGATATCCCAGCTGCAAGTAGATTTCAGGATGATGGGTGGAACCCATACACAAGCACCCCCACACTAGATCACACGGTGGGAAGAACACAGGAAGCAATATAAACCACCTCTAGGGGGAGTAGTCAGAGGAGTTCGGGTGAGTCAGCTCAGAAGGAGCCAGACAGTGAGCCTGGGGAGGAAGGAGGGTTCCTCGGCTGAGGGACCAGGAGAATGAAAGCCTCCCAGGCACAGCCAGCCAGCCTGGGGGAGAAGAGGGACTTCAGAGAGTCCAACCCCGGCAGCTTACCGGGCACCGGAGCCCGCACCTGTGGAATCCTCCAAGGACCACAGAAAATCCGGAGATCTTGGGGTATATATATATATATATATATATATATATATACTGCCCAGACTCTTAAGTGACCAGAAGAGGGTACCAGGCACCGCTTGATGGTTCGGCGGTCGGCCAGCAGAAGGTAACCCAATGGGAGCGAGAAGAGAGAGAGACAGCAGGAGGCCAGATCTGCTTTATGGGGTCAGACTTCACACAAACTACTGGGAAGCAGGGAAGAATTGAAAGAGAAAAGGCACACGCTGAGAGTTCCATCCTACCACCTGAGATCCGCTTGTAGCCACCCTTTAGCTACCTGTTATTTAACATCTTACTGCACTGAGAACTGTAATAACACTGCTAAAGTTCCAGTAAAGTACCCGGAGTGAAGTGACTTCGACTCTGCTGCATCTTCTTTCCATGAACTTATTCCTTTCACAGGATTGCTGCCCCGGAGGTTCCAGTTCTGCCTGCGGAGGACTACACCATCTCAGCCACAATACCACCGACCTCCGGCGGACTGTGGCGGCGCTGGTGCTACTTCACTAGAGACTGCAGGTGGTTCACGACAACTAACTTTGTAAATAGTCCCTTGTAAATATCCCCCTTTTCAAAAGAACCGTCCCCCGGGACACGGGATCAGGCGCGGCCGCCATTCCCCGTGACACAGTTAATCACCCTTTGCCGCCTGATACCCGAGTACCCCACACTCTGGGGCGACACAAGAGTCCATTACCTTTGCTGAGTCTGGCCTCTTTAGTGTTACAGAGCAGCTCTACTCCGTCAGAGCTGAACCACAAAGGCTCTGAAGTCCATCTCCTGCTTGGACCTCTCAAGGGGCCATAACAGGCACCCTTCACTCTGTCTCCAGACAGAGTATGGCTTCAGAAGCTACACCAGACTCCAAACACCTGAATCATTTCCAGTGTGTCTCCAGGAAAAAAGGCGTTTCCAGTCACTCTCAAACACACAGAGCCCTTCCTTGCATCAGAGACAGACTAATCCTTTTCAAACAGAGATTATATTCCCTCAGCCCCACGGTGTGTTAGGAATCAGTTTTAGCCAGACACTCCCCTGACTTTTAGCTCACCTGCAGTTTAGCACTTGTAATGCGTTACCTGATCTTGTGGAACCTCAAGTCCCTGCATACACAATGACAATGAAGCAAGCCGCTGCACCACAGAACATAATTTCTGTGTCAAAACAGCAGGGCTCCACTGTAAAACAGCTTGAGCTGTGTTTTGGCAGCTTTTGGGCCCCTATCAAGGTGTATTCTAGGCCCTTTATTTGCCTCCCATTGATACAATGGGGGAAAAAAGTATTTAGTCAGCCACTAATTGTGCAATTTCTCCCACTTAAAAAGATGAGAGAGGCCTGTAATTGCCATCATAGGTAGACCTCAACTATGAGAGACGAAATGAGAAAACAAATCCTGAAAATCACATTGTCTGATTTGGAAATAATTTTTTTTTAAATTTTGGTGGAAAATAAGTAAATCCTGTCTGGGACCCAAAGAACACTGTCCTCACAGTCAAGCAAGGCGGTGAAAACATTATGTCATTATGTTTTGGGGGTGTTTCTCTGCTAAGGGCACAGGACTACTTCACCGCATCAATGGGACAGTGGATGGAGCTAGGTACCATAAAATCCTGAGTGACAACCTCCTTCCCTCTGTCAAGACATTAAAAATGGGTTATGGCTGGGTCTTCCAGCACAACAATGACCCAAAGCATACAGCCAAGGCAAGAAAGGAATGGCCCAAAGAGAAGCACATTAAGGTCATAGAGTGGCCTAGCCAGTCTCCAGACCTTAATCCCATAGAACATTTTTGGATGAAGCTGAAACTCTGAGTTGCCAAGTAACAGCCTCAAAATCTTAATGATTTAGAGATGATCTGCAAAGAGGAGTGGACCAAAATTTCTCCTGACATGTGAGCAACCCTCATCATCAACTACAAAAACGTCTGACTGCTGTGCTTGCCAACAAGGATTTTGCCACCAAGTATTAAGTTTTGTTTGCCAGATGGATCAAATACTTATTTCTCTCTGCAAAATGCAAATAACTTTATATAATTTAGACAATGTGATTTTCTGGATTTTATTTTTGATATTCTAACTCTCACTGTTAAAAATTAACCTACTCTTAAAATTATAGACTGTTCATGTCTTTGTCAGTGGGCAAACTTACAAAATCAGCAAGGGATCAAATACTTATTTCCTTCACTGTATCAGCTACATTGTAATACTACATTATATAATATCCACTATAATACTGTATAATATTACCTCCAATGTTATACTAGATTATATATATTAGATTAGCTGTAGCACCCTGCAAATAGTAACTAACTCTTCTTAGTCAAGAATTGTCAATCCATCAACGACATCCCCAACTCCTACACTTATAGGAATATAGGTGCCATTAACATCCAGAATCTTATAAAGAATTTACAGACTTCACTGGCCCTAATCTCCTCCCTCTCTTGTCCTGACTTCACTCTAAAATTCTATAATGAAACACTGCAAAGTCCCCTGGATAAAGCTGCACCTCCTACACTTAAAACAACTCGGCACCAACAGCGGCAACCCTGGCAAACACGATTTCTCCAGCGGTGCTCCAGGTGTGCAGAACGCCTGTGGAGAAAATTCAAACTCGACGAAGATTTCATCCATTATACATTTATGCTGAAAACATACAATGCCGCCCTTCACCTCTCCAAACAAGGTTACTACAACACCCTTATCACATCACTAGCCAACAATCCTAAACAATTATTTGACACTTTCCACTCCCTCCTAAGTTCAAGAGTACAGGCCCCAAACATCTACCTCATAGCTGACGATCTGGCCAACTATTTTAAAGACAAAATTGACCACAGATGACTGGAAATTTCCTCACAACCTCAGAACATCATGTATTATCCTCCCTCCTGCACTTCATCCAACTCACATTTGGTCTTTGATTCGGTCAGAGGAAGAAGTCACCCGGCATCTTGCATCTTCTCGCCCTACTACCATACCTGCACCTATTCCCTTACATCTCCTACAATCCCTTTCCCCAGCTGTCACATTTGACCTTACTAAAAAATTTAATCTTTCGCTCTCATCGGGTGTTTTCCCCTCCTCCTTCAAACATGCCAGCATTCACCCATTATTAAAAAAAACATCCCTCACCCAGAACTCTGCTGCTAACTACTGACCTGTCTCTAATCTCCCCTTCATCTCTAAATTCCTGGAATGCTTGGTCTATTCCCATCTGATCCGCTATCTTTCTAACAATTCTCTTCTTGACCCTCTACAATCCGGTTTCCGCACCTCACACTCTACTGAAACTGCCCTCACTAAAGTCTCTAATGATCTACTAACAGCTAAATCTAATGGTCACTACTCCCTACTGATCTTCCTGGATCTCTCCACTGTATTCGATACTGTGGATCACTAGCTCCTTCTCCTCCTGCCTCCCTAACCTTTCCTTCACTATATCTTTCGCCAGCTCCTCTTCTTCTCTTCTTCCCCTCACGTTTGGGGTTTCTCAGGGTTCAGTCCTAGGTCCCCTTCTCTTCTCTTTATACACTGCCCCTATTAGATAAACCATCAGTAGATTTGGTTTTCAGTACCATCTCTATGCTGACGACACCCAGTTACACACCTCTTCTCCTGACATCACCCCCATATTACTACAAAATACCAGTGATTGTCTGTTTGCTGTCTCTATCATGTCTTCTCTCTACCTTAACTCTCTTCTCTCTACCTTAACTCTCTTCTCTCTACCTAACATCATGTCTTCTCTCTACCTTAAATTGAATCTGTCAAAAACTGAACTTCATCATGTCTTCTCTCTACCTTAAATTGAATCTGTCAAAAACTGAACTTCTCATGTTTACTCCATCTACTAACCTTCTGAAATGTAATATTTCCATTTCTGTATGTGGTTTTACCATTACTCCTCAGAAGCATGCCCACTGTCTTGGGGTTATATTTGACCCAGATCTCTCCTTCACTCCCCATATCCGGCCAGTCGCTTGCTCATGTCACCTACACCTCAAAAACATCTCTAGAATTCAACCTTTTCTTACTGTTGACTCTGCAAAAACTGTAATTGTCGCCCTTATGGTACCTTTACACGCCACTACTGGATGGTGGCAACAACCGGCTACTTCTAGTGCACGAACACGCACAAACGGTTGCAAACGGTAATCGCACCACCTTTACACGCCGCAACAAGGTGCGCTACGGTAGGTTACATCTATCTCTGGATACACCGCCGGGTGTCTCAAGTTACCTTCTGCAGAGCACCTTACCTCATTTACACACCGCTACAACAAGCTAATATGGGCGGACCTGGTGCAGCAGGGACAACACATAGGCGTGCAACAATTGTGGATTACGAGACGTCCATATGCTGATAGGACAAAGCAATAACATCATGATTGGCCAGGCAGCGCAGGAGGCTGATTAATACATGACGCTTGAGCAATTGTGGAGTGTGACTGGTCAGCTCCTTAAATATGCCGCCCTATGCAGCAACAACCAATCGTAATGCAGGAGCTTCCTCCAATGATCGCTGAAGGGGGGTGGTTTCCCGGAGGCTGTGTCACGCCCCAGGTACATACCAGGTACATAGCATGGTGTAGAAACAACCCTTCTGTTCCTTCTTTACACGCCGATACAGGTCGCTACCATCGGCTGGGTAACCACCTTTTTTAGGGCAGTGCTCTGAAACAGGTGCCGCCACTGGTGGGTGGCTACAACCGTCTTCACCCGCCGCTGCCTCGGGTTGAATTGGCGGTGCAAGATACATTTCTCTCATGTACCCGGTTGTTGCCACCATCCAGTAGCGGCGTGTAAAGGTACCATTATTCATCCTCGTCTGGATTACTGCAATTCTCTACTAATTGATCTCCCTCTTATTAAACTCTCTCCTCTCCAATCCATCCTGAATGCAGCAGCCAGGATCATATTCCACTTCAAGCACTTCACCGATGCCTCTATCCTGTGCCAGTCATTGCACTGGCTGCCCATCCGCTACAGAATACAATATAAAATTATCACTCTGACCCACAAAGCCCTCCACAGTTCTGCACCACCCTACATTTCCTCCCTCATCTCTGTCTATCGCCCTACATGTGCCCTCCGATCTGCAAGTGACCTAAGACTGACATAATCTATAATCCAAACCTCCCACTCCTGTCTCCAGGACTTCTCACGAGCTGCACCAATTCTCTGGAATGGATTACCAAGAACAATTCAATTAATTCCCAATTTCAATAGTTTTAAGTGAGCCTTAATAACGCATCTCTTTAGACTAGCCTACCACCTCACCTCATCGATGTAATTATTCCCATTCTGCCCTTCTCCAAATCTGGCCTCTTGTATCATCTTTCTACTCCCCCATGCATTTTATAGCACTTTATCTGTACTGTACAAATCCTGGCTGGTGAACAGTTCATGTAGCATTATGTGAATCCTTTATTTATTATATTGATAGCTGGACCATATATGACAGCATTTGTTGCTATTACCTTTTGTGTCTCCCCTATTTCCTCATAGATTGTAAGCTTACGAGCAGGGACCTCACTCCTAATGGGCTCAGTGATGTATTTATTTTTTGTCTCATATGATCTGTATTATATTAGATTTGTATTGTCTAATACTGTATTGTATTTTATCTTATTATTGTATTGTATTTTATTATATGTTATTGTACTGTATTGTATTGTATACCCTCAACTGTGAAGTGCTGCGGAATATGTTGGCTCTATATAAAATAAAAAATTATTATTATTATTAGATGTAACAAAATAAAATGGGTTAACAAAAAATTATTTTGCATATAAGTCAAAAAGAAAATGTGTTATTAAAAATCACAAAGTACAAGGCGTGGCCTAGCGGCATGTGAGGGAGGCAGCAGGACCGCAGAGCTCCCGCACTTAACCCGAATTAGAAGCCGTCTAGTCCCCGCAGCACGGCTGAAACTCACCCGGGTGTTGTGCAGAAGGAAGCGGGAGTTGCCTGGAGCGCTCGGACACGCTCTCTGGACCGAGGCCATGGTGAAAGGCAGCCGACGCCGAGTCACTGGAGAGGCCGGGAGACTTGCCCAAGATGGCGCCGGGGCCGAGGCGCGCTCCACAGCTGAGGCTGCAGAGGAGAGCGCAGCCAGAAACAGAGCAGTGGCAGCCAGGCTACAGCAATATGCCAGAGTGGAGGAGGTGGAGAGAGAAGCGGCACAGGAGACGGACGAGGAGGACAGAAGTGAAGGTACACATGGTGCTCAGGAGGCTGGAGAGGAGGGGGAGGAAGAGACTGTGACCACGAGGCAGCAGGAGGCTGGGGCAAGCTGGGGAGAGCTGGTGGATCATAATCGCAAGCAGATGCAACAGTTACAGATGCAAATGCCAGCAGACCCCACCATAAAAGACGTGTTACTGGCTGTTATGCAGTGTGGCTCAGCTATATCTAATGTGTTGACCCAGCTCGGTCACATGCAAGAATCTTTACAAACTGTGAAGCACGATCTGCACAGGGTTAAAGACCGCACTGGGGAGTTGGAGAAGAGAGTTACTGCTGCTGAAAATACCCTGTCCACTGCAGTGAGATTCCAGGCAGATGCTAAAAGAGACAGCTCTGCTTTGTGGGCCAAAACTGACGATCTGGAAAACAGATCACGCCGAAACAACGTGCGCATTGTGGGAGTCCCCGAACGATATGAGGGGAGAAACCCCACCGAGTTCTTTGAGGCATGGATCAAGGACAAGATAGGGGCAGACAACTTAACACACTTATATGCTGTGGAACGCGCACATAGAGTCCCTGCTCGCCCCCCTCCCCCGGGGAACCAGCCACGCACGGTGTTAGTAAAGATGCTGCACTACAGAGACAGAGACAACATTCTCCGTTTTTCTAAGGACCATCCTGATATTTCTGCAGATGGGTCCAGAGTCTCGTTCTACCCAGACTACTCCTTGATAGTCCAGAGGCAGCGGGCCAAATTCAGTGAAGTCAAGAAAAGGCTGAGATCACTCGCACTTAAATACTCTATGATATTCCCAGCAAAGTTGAGGGTTGAGGCTGGTGGCAAGACACATTTTTTCCTGGACTCCATTGATGCGATGAACTGGATCGAAGGGAACGAGAAGCACCTGCGAAAAGAGCTAGGGGAGCAGGAACATGGATGAGGGAGATCCGTTCGTCATATTCGGTTTCTTAGAAACTTTCCATGTTCTTGTGCGGATCGCAAGATACCTGGGTTATTGAGTCTTGGGTTGATAATTTTCTTCAGTTTAGTATTTCTCTATTGAATGTATTGGGGGGGGGGGGGGGAAGAGCGCAATGAATCACTATAATTTCATGTGAGTAATGGATGGGATAGAGCTGAATGTTTATGCCATGCTGCGGGGTGCTATCCTAAAAAAGGAAAAGGGAAGCATAAGGGCATTGAAGCGCTCATTTTACAACCTGTGAGAAAAAGGGCAATGATATTGTTTTTACAGTTACTGGTTCAAATTGTTTTTCGGGGAATGTTTTGGGGGGAGGGGGGGAGGATGGGATCCAGGTCTGGTGGAGGCGTTGGTGTTTCTAAGCTCAAAGATTACAGATGTGATACAAAGGGTCGGTCTCGAGCTCTGATGATATTATACCATAGTAATGGGGTCTATTAAGGTAATCAGCTGGAACATCAGGGGCTTAAAATCTCCAGTAAAGAGACAGGCAATTTTTGCCTTCCTTATGGCTCAGAAACCGGCATTAATATGTCTGCAGGAGACTCACCTCACTGCCGATACTGTCCATTTGCTGGAGAAGAGATGGGTACAGGAAGGATACCATTCTACATACTCTGAATATGCTAGAGGAGTGAGTATTCTGGTATATTCAGGGAATCAATTTGTGTGTCACAAAGCGGTCACAGATCCTGAGGGACGGTTTGTTTTCCTACACTGTAGTGTTCATAATGTACAATTTGTGATTGTATCCGTATACATCCCCCCGCCATATAGCAGTAGACCTATGCAACAGATACTCCACTTGTTAAAGGATTTTCCAAACACTCCATATTTACTGGTGGGAGATTTTAACAACATACAGGACTCTCATTGGGATAAGGGGAATCGTGGGCCACTCAAATTGGGAGGCAATGATACATCATTTGGTATACTACTCAAGGAAGTTGCGTTGGTGGATGTTTGGAGAAGCCGCAACCCGAACACCTACCAGTACTCGTGTTTTTCATCCAGCTATATGTCTCTGTCGCGTATAGATATGGCCCTGGGGGATTGGTCTATGCAAGAGAAAATCTTGAATGCTGAATATCTGCCGCGTACGGTTTCAGACCACTCGCCCATGGCTGTTGAAATAAGGGGCAAAATTGCAGGGGGAGACGTAAGACCTCAGTGGAGGCTAAATCCATTCTGGTTGCAAATAATTGATAAAGAGGATCATTTTGCTCTAGAACTAAAAGAATACCTCAACTTCAACCAAGGCACTGCTTCCGGTCTGGTGGTGTGGGATGCATTAAAAGCTTATCTGAGAGGCATGTGCATTAGGGAAATTTCAAAGGCAAAGTCGAAAAATAGGGCACATACTGAGCGGGCCATGGGGAGCTTGGGGAGGCGGAAAGGGCTGCTGCACTGGACTTCACTCTTCCCGCCAGAAGGCGACTGAAAAGAGCCCAACAGTTAATGACGAAAATAACTATGCAGGAGGCGGCTCAGAAAAGATTATTTAAATCAGTACAGTCGTACCAGGAGGCAGAGAGTGTGGGACATCTGCTTTCCGTTATTACGGCGGCTCAAAGGGGGTCCTCTTATATAGCTCAGCTCCAAAACTCTGAGGGAAGGTTGGTTGGGAATACACCCGACATTTTGAATGTCCTGAAAAACTTCTACACAGACCTGTATCTGTCACACACTACAGCCACGGCGGAGGATATTATTAGATTTCTAGAATCTGCTGACCTTCCTAAATTGACTAAATCCGCGGAACGTAGCCTTGACAGACCCATAGGTCTGGAGGAGTTAGATGACGCTCTTAGCTCCATGCCTAATGGTAAAGCACCGGGTGTTGATGGGATGCCGGTGGAAATATATAAGAAATACAAGAAGTTGTTGCTTCCAACATTGTTGGACATGTATAATGAGAGTCTGTCCTCCAGCGTCCTCCCACCATCCATGCGAGAGGCAAATATAGTACTAATATTGAAAAAAGATAAGGATCCAACACTACCAGCGTCATATAGACCTATTTCCCTTCTAACGGTGGATACTAAATTACTAGCCAAGGTTCTGGCTAACCGCCTATCAAAGGTGATCGAATCCCTGGTACATTCTGACCAAACAGGCTTCATGCCCAAGAAATCGACGGCCCTCAATATCAGGCGTTTGTATCTAAATATACAGGTACGGGCGGATAACGCGGGGCGAAGGGTGGTCCTGTCTCTAGATGCCGCTAAGGCCTTCGACAGTGTCGAATGGAATTATTTGTGGGCTGTCCTTGAGTGCATGGGCATCGGTCCGGGCTTTATAGACTGGATCAGGCTTCTGTATTCGGGCCCACAAGCCAGAATACGAGCTAATGGCTCAATGTCTGACCCCTTCCAACTGTACAGAGGCACGAGGCAGGGCTGCCCTTTGTCCCCGCTCCTGTTTGCCTTGGCAATCGAGCCGCTGGCAGCGGCTATAAGACGGCATCCGGGTATTGTGGGCTTTCGATATGGGACATCTGAGGAGAAGGTAGCGTTGTACGCGGACGATTTACTTTTGTTTTTGGCTGACCCTGATAGCTCTTTGGCAAACACTATGACTCTTCTGGATGGTTTTGGGAAGGTATCGGGGTTGGTCATTAACTGGGATAAGTCCGCTGTGCTCGCTCTGGATCCAGGAGTGGAAATACCTGTTCAAATTCCAGAAGTGACCAAATTTAAATACTTAGGACTGACAATATCCACCGATCTGGAGGATTTCGAGAATTTGAACCTGACTCCGCTGATGGCAAGGGTCAAACAGAAAATAAGAGCCTGGGCTAAATTGCGTTTGTCGGTGGTGGGAAGAGTGAATTTATTGAAAATGGTAATTATGCCGCAGCTCATGTATGTACTCCACAACTCCCCTATTTGGCTGCCTCTAGGCAGATTCCACAAAATTAATGCTATATTCAGGGAATTGATATGGTTGAAGGGTGGAGCCAGGATTAAGCTGGAGCACTTGCAGAGGCCTAAAGACGAAGGGGGACTCGCGCTCCCAAATCCATGGCTTTACTTTTTATCATCCCAATGTCAACACCTGGCAGGGGGGATGGAAAACATCGAGGGCGGACTGGAGGGAGGCGGGAGACCCATTCTTAGTTATTTACTGGGAAGGGGTTCATTGTTGACTAGCTTAGAGGCGGGTAAGCTTCGCCCTCTAGCTTCCAGATTCCCGACTGTGGCCCTTATGCTGAGGGTATGGGACAAGATCAAACAGATTCGGGATATTACGGCCTTTACAAAATACTCTCCTATCTGGGACAACAGCAATTTGCCGGCAATGAGGTCACTAAAAGGGTTTGCACAATGGAGAAGGATTGGTATATGGTGGCTGTCGCAACTATTGGGGAAAGAATCTTTCAAGTCCTTTGAAGAGCTGAGGCAGGAGTACCCATTGCAGCACTGCATGTTTTACCAATATCTACAGCTGCGACATGCTTTTAATATTCAAAATAGAAATTCCCCTATTGTTATCCAGCAGGACTGCGTGGTTAACATTCTGGGTGTCTCCTCAACTAGAGGTCTTATATCGTATATATACAATGGGCTGTCCAGCTCGGTTTTGTCAAAACATCCAATGGGAGCGCAACAGAAGTGGGAGCGGCAACTGGGATCGATTTCAGGGGAGCAGTGGGAGCATATCCTTCAGATGGTTCCTAGATTGTCTCTTAGTGAACCCAGTAGATTATCCCAGATATACGTGCTGCATAGGGTGTACAGGACGCCTAAGTGGCTGTGGGACGTGGGACTGCGACAAGATTCGTGCTGCCCCAAGTGCTCAATGGAGGGGGCAGATGTCCTACATATGCTGTGGACGTGCCCCTGCCTGCAGGCATTTTTGATTATAGTACTCAATCTTATCCATATGACTACAGGGCAGGAAATTCCCCGGGACCCTGTGGTGTGTATCCTGGGATATGTAGATGATGTTCAGGGGGATGAGTGTCTTCAAATAACGGTTGCTAGAATGCTATTTGCTGCCAGAAAGCTGATTGCGTCCACTTGGATATCAGATAAAGCACCTACTAGACAAGAATTTATTAATAGATTAAATTATATTTTGTTTAGAGAAAAATATATATACATGAAAAGAGGTAGGCCCGGAATGTTTGAGAAGCTTTGGGGGGGATGGCTTACACTATTTGATGTACCAACGGAGGAGCTGAGTGATAGAACTTAACGTGTTTACGGCTAGAGACGGCTCGAAAAGACCTATTTACCTGTTTAATTGTTCTGCAACTGTAACCATTTGGACCTACCTACCAGACCTGTGGGGTTGGGGGGGGGAAGTTGGGAAGGGGAAGAGGGTTTATTTTTACATGTCTTGACATTATGTGTTATTCTTTCGTACATCCTAGCATTTATGTGTCATGTACATTACTTAATTTTGTATGCTTTTTCAAAACCAATAAAAATAATCTGATTTAAAAAAAAAATCACAAAGTAAAGTAATAGACGCATTTCATATCATATATTCAACATCACAGATATATAACACAAATTAACTAAATGATGACTAAAGTGATGTGAAGCACTTAATCTGCAACTCCTTATTCAAGAGCCATTTGATAAACAACATTCTTCATTTTTCCTTCCGGTGCAAAGACGAACAGATTTTTGACAGTTCCAACTCTTGAACAGCCCACGTAGAGTTGACAATGAGAAAAGCATGGAGATTGCAAATCAATTCCTGCTACTTTCAAGGACTGTGCCTGAGCCTTGCTAATGGTCATTGCAAATGCCAGTGGAACTTGAAGCTGGAGGTATTTAAAATCAAAATGCAAATCAGATGGAATGAGAGGAATTGTTGGACTCAACATATCCTCCCCTTTGGCCTATCCTGTCAAAATGGTTGTTTCAATTACATGTGGAAACAGGTTCTTAATCAAGAGTTTTGTTCCATTACACAGCTTTGGTGGATCTAAATTTGTCAATGGCAGAATAGGTGCTCCAGATTTTAGAAAGAGGTTATGCGCAGGAATTCCTTGTGGTTTCAAGGAGTTGAGGAACTTGTTTAGAATAATGCTTGAGCAGGGTCTGTCACTGTGTACTCCGACTTGTAGGTCCTGCACACACTTGGAAGCAGACTTAGAATTTGAAGATTGATCTTGTTGATGCTAGCATTTTTTGAAGTTAGGAATTGTATGTGGTCTACTGCTGTATACAGGGGCTGTGTGTGACTTCCTGATGTAGTCTGGGGGCTATGTGTGGGCTCTTCATTTAATACAGGGTCTATGTTTGTGCTCCTGCTGTAATACATGTGTGTGACCTCCTGATGCAATACAGGGGATCTGTGGGGCACAGGTTGTAATAGAGGAGGCTATGTGTGGCCTCTTGTAATACTAGGGCTTTGTGCAGCCTCCTGCTGTACACTGGGGGCTGTGTGTGGACTCCTGCTGTATACTGGGGGCTGTGTGCAACCTCCTGCTGTATACTGAGGACTGTGTATGGCCTCCTGCTGCATACTGGGGGCTAGGTGACTACGCACACCACTGTTGTTCTTCTTTTGCCTTTACAGATCCGTCACCATGTGCTAATGTTTCAAGAGTTGATGATGTGACATGTGGTTGGGGGGACTCTCATTTTCTGAATGCCCCCCGGCCTTGGCTACTCTTAATCCACCCCTTGTACTCATTGAGATCAGTTTTGTACTCTCCAGGAGATTTGAAATATTACAGGCTGTTAGAAGAATAGCAAAGATGTACCTTAAGGGTGTGTGCCCACATAGTGGTTTAGTGACGTTCAAATCGTCAGTAAACCACTGGAAAATTCAAGGAGCCTAGACTCCTGAGCTCAGAAGTCACCAGCAGTTTTCCGGCGTTTTTTTTCAGCGTGTGCACAGCGGTTTTCAGTCGGTTTTTCCAGCGGTTTTTCCGGCGGTTTTCTATGGAGGATTTTTTTCATGGAACTGATCAAAAACCGCTGAGAAGAACTGACATGCTGTATGCTGCTAAACCGCTGGGAAACCGCTCAACCGCTGGCGGATCCGCTCACATAAACCCACTATGTGTGCACAGCGTTTTCTAAATTACATAGGGTTACTTGTAAGTCCTAAAGCTGCTAAGGATTTACATCAATTTAAATAAAACCTATGCTAAACCGCCGGCGGTTTTCGCTGCTAAACCGACGTAAAACCACTATGTGGGCACACACCCTAATTGCTTTGGTGTTTGTGTAGCTGCTGCTTCACTCATAGTCATATCCCAGTGTGTGGCATTTTCTAAAAGTCCTTGTCTTTGGCAAGTTTCCCTTAATGTTTCACATATATGCTTCAGCTGTCTTATAGTAAGAATTGTCTTCGTTGCCCATAGCAATCAATCAGAAGCTGAGCTGTGATTGGTTGCTATAGGCCACCTGATAAACATCCAGGCTAACTGTCAAAACCGGCAAATCAGTATCTATTACTGCACATACACAAACTGTTAATAAGCCTTTTTTTTGGTGAATGACTGTAAAGTGTGGGGTTAAAATTTCCCCGCAAAACATAGTCTATGACGCTCCAGGAATCAAATGAGGTGTCTGTGCAAAATTTCGTAATTGTAAATGCGACGATGTGGATGTGCAATTCAAGCGCAATTAAAATGCATGCGTTCGTGCACCCATTATATCCTATGGGCGAACGCATGCAAACGCATTGAAACGCACCCCAAACGCAAGTGCAAAGTAGGGTTGCATTTGAACGCATGTGTTTGCTCTAAAACACAGAAAAGGTCTTCAGAGACGTTTTCTAAGTGCTACAGCAAACGCATGCGTTCAAACGCAACCCCACTTTGCACTTGCGTTTGGGGTTGCATTTCAATGTGTTTGCATGCATTCACCCATAGGATATAATGGGTGCACGAACGCATGCTTTTTAATTGCGCTTAAATTGCATTTGCATGCTTTTGCATGGCGTTTGCATGCCTTAACCCAATGCATGCAAAACACACTAGCACACAGATGTGAACTTAGCCTAATACTTTAAGCTGGTTTCAGATTTGCGTTCAGCACTGCAGCGTATGCTGCGCATACCCATACGCAGTGCCGAACGTAAACACTTTCATGTGAACGCAGTGGAGATTGTCTGCATGCGTTCACATGAAATGGCACTGTGAATGTGCCCGGCCACCCAGTATGCGGCGGCGATCAGCAGCGGAGATCATCTCCTCCTGACCGCCGCCGCTGATCTCTTCCTGCCGCCACTGGTTTAAAATAGCCGGCGGTGAAAACACTTCACCGACGGCTTTCCCGCCGGCTATTTTAAACCAGCGGCAGCAGGGAGGGAAGAAGAAGAAGAAGAAGAGGAAGTAGAAGAGGAATAAGAAGAGTAAGAAGAAGAGGAAGAGGAAGAAGAAGAGGAAGAAGAAGAAGAAAAGGAGGAAGAAGAAAAAAAGGAAGAAGAGGAAGAAGAAGAGGAAGAAGAAGAGGAAGAGAAAGAGGAGGAGGAAGAGGAGGAAAAGGAAGAGGAAGAAGAAGAGGAAGAGGAGGAGGAAGAGGAAGAAGCGGAAGAGGAAGAAGAAGAGGAAGAGGAGGAAGAGGAAGAGGAAGAAGAAGAGGAGGAAGAGGAAGAAGAAGAGGAAGAGAAAGAGGAGGAGGAAGAGGAAGAAGGAGAAGAATTAACCTGCAGATGACCTCGTCGGAGGTCATCTTCCGCTGCGTCTGTGCGCTTGCCAGCACATAGCAATGCGCACAGATGCACTTCCATTCATTTTCTGTGCGCAGCTGTCTGCTTGCGCGTGAAGCAAGCACACAGCTATGCTCAAAAAATGCAGCATTTTGCGTTCGGCATGTGCATAAATTATGCACAGCTGAATGCAAACACATCTGAGCGCAGGTACGCACAGTCACTATGTGTTCCTATGTTAAACATAGGAGTGCATAGTGCCTGCGTCTTGCTACGCTCAGGTATGCTGCGTTCACAGTGCACACCGTGCGCAAATGTGAAGCCAGCCTTATATCATCCCCATGTTAAAATGTATGATATAAATCCTTGTATAATACTGTATCATATAACATCAACATTAATACTGTATGACCTAACCTCCAGTCTAATACTTTGCTATTACCTTCTGTATAACATTGTATCATATACCATTCAGTGTAATATTATATCATATCACCTCCAGTATAAAACTTTGTTTTATAATAACCTCTAGTGTAGTACTACATATCACCTAGTGTAACACTGTATAAAATAAAATCTAGTGTACTACTCAATGTCATCTCCAGTGTTCTACTGAATCATATAACTCCCTGTGTAATACTTTATAATATCAGCTCCAATGTACTACTGTATGATATATCATCCATTATAACCTTATATCATATCATATCATATCATATCATATCACTGCGAATGTAATACTGTAAATCACCTCCAGTGTAATATTTAATGATACAATCCCAGTATAATACTGTTTGATATTACGTACAGTGTAATAATGTATGATAACTCCTTCAGGTTAATACTATATGAATGTAATCCCAGTGTACTACCGTATAACATCCAGTGTAATACTGTATATCAGATCAGTGTATTACTGTATGATATAACATACTCTGTAATATAACTTCCAGTGTAATTTAATAAATAAGAAGGAAAAGAAGCGCACATAGAGTAATACCTTCGGGTTTGATGGTCACACAGACTCCCACAATACAGACTCACCTGGTCTGGTTGTGAATGGTCACAACTCCCTTGGACAAGCACGTATGGTTGCAGCAGGCTCCCGGCGAGAAGTAAGGATCCACTTGGAGAAATTAGAACCGGATGGATAGAAGCCGTACTGATCACAATAAGAGTAACAGAGTAACACACACACTACGTGTGTACACTACTAAGTGGCCTGTTCGCCTATGCGTTTACATGTATTTTTAATGTATTGTAATCAATGTAATGGGCATTTTTATACATGTTTGACTTATAGTGGGCGTTTTCACCGGAAGTGAAGTCAGAGGGGGGTGGGGCGTCATTTTTTTGTGATTTTTTTTTTTTTATTGTTCCTGTGTGTATATATAACTGGATGTGCTGTTGAATCTTGATACCCTGATGAAGTGGCCTGTTCGCCACGAAACGCGTAGGCTGAATAAACAGAGTGTGCGTTACTCTGTTACTCTTATTGTGGTCAGCGCGGCTACTATCCTTCTGGTTCTAATTTCTCCAAGTGGAGTGTAATTTTATATGATAACACATCCAATGTAATACTGTATGACATATAACTCAAATGTAATACCACTTGTATATAACATCTAGTGTAATATTGTATGATAGCCAGTGTAATACTGTGTGATGTCCAGCTAAATAATGTATGATATCCAGCATAATATTGTATGATATCCAGTGTAATACTGTGTTGATATCCAGTGTAATACTATATGATATCCAGTGTACTACTGTGTGATGTCCAGAGTAATACTGCGTGATATCAATCATAATAATGTATGATATCCAATATATTACTGTGTGATATTCAGTGTAATACTGTGCAATATCCAACGTAATAATGTATGATATCCAGTGTAATACTGTGTGATATCCGATATCCAGTGTAATACTATGTGATATCCAGAGTCAGTGGTGGACCTTGAGCCCAGAGGGCCCTGGTGCAGCCATGCTGGCGGCCACCGTTGAGAATTGGGGGGGGGGGGTGCTGGCGGTCGCCGTTGAGGTGCGGGGGGGGGACAGATATTGTTGATGAGACTCTCCTACCTGCTGAGCCGCGCCGCCGAGTGCATGCAGAGTGCGGTGGAGGGGCGGGATCAGGCTTCCTGCTTCCCTTGCCTGACCCTCCTCTCCTCTGACATTGGGTTACGGCTTGAGGGGCCCCCTAGCCGGTCGGGGCCCTGGTGCAACTGAACCAGCTGCACCACGGTAGGTCCGCCCCTGTCCAGAGTAATACTGTATCATATCAAGTATAATAGCCAGTGTAATATCATGTGATATCTAATGTAATACTGTTTGATATCCAGGGTAATACTGTATGATGTCCAGTGTAATACTGATCGATATCCAGTTTTATACTGTGTGACATTCAGGATAATACTGTGTGATATCCAGTGTAATACCGTGTGATACTGTATGATATATAGTGTAATATAATGTGATATCCATTGTAATACTGTGTGATATCTAATGTAATATTGTATGATATCCAGTGTAATACTGTGTGATATCCAGGGTTATAATGTGTGATATCTAGAGTAATACTGTGCGATACTGTATGATATCCAGTGTAATACTGTGTGATGTCCAGTGTAATATAATATGATATCCAGGGTAATATCATGTGATATCCAGTGTAACACTGTGTGATATCCAGTGTAAAACTGTGTGATGTCCATTGTAATATCATGTGATATCCAGTGTAATACTGTGTGATATCCAGTATAATATCATGTGATATACAGTGTACTACTGTGTGATATCCAGTGTAATACTGTGTGATGTCCAGTGCAATACTGTGTGATGTCCAGTGCAATACTGTGTGATGTCCAGTGTAATATCATGTAATATCCAGTGTAATACTCCATCTCACCCCCTCCTGCTGCTCCTGTCCCCCTGTCCCCTGCCTCCATACCAACCCCGGCTGCACCTCCTCCTCTCAGCTTCTGTTGCCCCCGCCACCACCACTCCCCATGTGAACCTCACCCTCCTGCTCCACCTCTCACTCCCACTGAATCCTATACCCCTATGCAATGTTTTCCCTTCTCTTCACACTTACTCCTATCCTACTGCACTTCCTACAACCCCCCTCTGTCCCTCCTCCCGACAACACAATAACACTCTCCCCTTCCATCCTAACTAGCCATCTCACCCACCCCTCTGAATTCTTCCTCCACACCCAAGCCTTTATCTCCAAACATGCCCTCCTGCCACGCAAGCTCTCATGCCCCCACCTCCTGACCCTCTCCCTCCTTCTCCTACTTGCTGGTGATATCTCCCCTAATCCCGGTCCCCCCCAACACATCCCCACAATCACCCCTAGCCCACGCCCACTCCCAACCATTAACATCCGCAACCCCTACAACCTTACACACATCCTCCAAGCCGTCCCTTACCCCCAAACCCCCTTTCTGGCGCATTCTGAAATGCCCGCTCAGTATGCAAACTCTCTTTCCTTGGCATCACTGAAACATGGCTCACCCCCTCTGCACAACCTCCCCGCCACCCTCTCCTATGGCAACTCACCCTCTCCCACACCCCCCGCCCCAAAAACTCCCGCGACGGAGGTGTTGCCCTACTCCAGGCCAACAGCTGCTACTTCACCCCAATTACACCACCCCCCTCTGCCTCCCTCCCCTCCTTCGAGGCGCACTCCGTCCGTATCTTCTCCCCCTGCAACCTCCAACTGGCTATCGTCTACCGCCCTCCAGGATCCCCATCCACCTTCTTCGACCACTTCGCAATCTGGCTTCTCCCACCTCCTCTCCTCCGACATCCCCACCATCATCATGGGCGACTTCAACATCCCCATTGATAAACCCCACGCTGCTGCCTCAAGACTCCTCTCTTTAACGTCCTACTTCGGCCTCTCCCAATGGTCCTCCTCAGCCACACACAACAAAGGTCACACACTAGACCTCGTCTTCACCCACCTCTGTTACCTTACTGACCTCGCAAACTCAACCCCCCTCCTATTCGACCAAACCTGCTGACCTTTTCCGCCCTCTTCCCCCCGCCACGCTCCCCCCTCTCCAGAAACTCCCTCACCCCCGAAGAAACCTCAAGCTCATCAACTTCCACTCACTCACCGAGTCGTTCCTCCTCTCTCTGACTTAGCCTCCTCTCATGACGCCGACGCTGCCGCCACCCTCTACAACGCCACTCTCGCCACAGCCCTTTTACCAGGCCGCCCCTCTCTCATACAACAAAACCTGTGCACACAGAAAACCCTGGCTTACCGCCAACACCAAAAAACTTCGACGGACGACCAGGGTAGCTGAATGGAGGTGGAAGAAATCCAACTCCGCAACACACCTCGCCATGTATAAACAGTCTCTCAACGACTTCAAGACAGCACTGAGCAATGCAATACAAGCTTTGTTCTCGTCTCTCATTAGCTCCCTCTCCCACAATCCCAAACAACTTTTCATAACCTTTAATGCCCTACTCCATCCCCCCGCAACCCCTCCCTCTCCCCTCATCTCCGCCGACGACTTTGCCAACTTCTTTAAACAGAAGATCGACAAAATCAGAGGAAGCTTTGATTCCCAATCCCCTCGGCCCTCCCTCTCTATCACCCAAACCCCCTCGACCAAAACTAACTTCTCCTCCATGACTGAAGTGCGTCTCTCCTCCCTTCTAGCATGATCACACCTCACCACTTGTGCCCTCGACCCTCTCCCCTCCCATCTCATCCCTAACATCACCACTGTCCTCATTCCCGCCCTAACCCATCTCTTCAACATATCACTTACTACTGGCGTCTTCCCGTCATCCTTCAAACATGCCCTCATCACACCCATCCTCAAAAAACTCTCCCTCGACCCTGCAACAGTCTCCAACTATCGTCCCATATCTCTCCTCCCCTTCGCCTCAAAATTACTTGAGAAACATGTCTAGGGTTAGGCTATGGGTTGAACTAGATGGACTTAAAGTCTCCCTTCAACCTTAAAAACTATGTTACTATGTCTACTCAGAACTGTCCTCCCATCTCTCCTCGTGCTCCCTCTTGACCGCCTGCAATCTGGTTTCTGAGCACACCACTCCACCGAAACAGCCCTAACCAAAGTCACCAATGACCTACTGACCACCAAGAGCAAGCGACATTACTCCATCCTCTCTGCTGCCTTCGACACAGTTGACCACTCCCTCCTGCTTCAAATTCTAGAATCCCTTGGCATCACTGACCTAGCCCTCTCCTGGATCTCCTTGTACCGAGTACCTAACAGACCGGACCTTCAGCATCACCCACTCTCACACCTCCTCCTCACCCTACCCCCTATCTGTTGGAGGTCCCCAAGGCTCAGTCCTGGGACCCTTACTCCTCTCCATCTACACCCACGGCGTAGGCCAACTCATCGAATCCCATGGCCTCCAATACCACCTCTACGCCGATGAAACCCAGCTCTACCTCTCCGGCCCTGACATCACCTCCCTGCTATCCAAAATCCCACACTGCCTGTCCGCCATCTCATCCTTCTTCTCCGCTCATTTCCTCAAACTCAACATGGATAAAACCGAGTACATCGTCTTCCCCCCAAGTCGCTCTTCCCCCCTACCCGACCTAACCATCACTGTCAACGACTGCACACTCTCACCCGTCCCCCACACCAAGTGCCTCGGTGTAATCCTCGACTCTGCCCTTTCCTTCAAGCCACACATCCAGGCCCTTGCCACCTCCTGCCACCTCCAGCTTAAAAACATCTCACGGATCCACTCCTTCCTTGACCATGACACTGCCAAAATGCTTGTCCATACCCTCATTATCTCCTGTCTCAACTACTGCAACCTCCTGTTCACCGGCCTCCGCGCTTCTTTCCTTGCACCCCTCCGAACCATCCTCAACTCCGCTGCCCGACTCATCCACCTGTCGCCCCATTACTCCCGGTCTCCCCCCTCTGCCAAGCCCTCTACTGGCTCCCTACTCCCCAGAGATCTCAGTTCAAAACCCTAACCTTGATATACAAGGCCATCCACAACCTGTCCCCTCCATACATCTCTGACCTGGTCTCCAGATTCCACCCCTAACGCAATCTGCGCTCCTCTCAAGAACTCCTTCTCTTCTCCCCCCGCATCTCCACCTCCCACAACCGCATACAAGACTTCTCTTGTGCATCCGCCATACTCTGGAACTCTCTTCCACACCACATCAGACACTCCCCTACCCTGGGAACCTTCAAGAAAAACCTGAAGACCCACCTCTTCCTTCAAGCCTATAACCCACACTGAGACCTAATCCGCTGCACCATCTCACCTCTACCCCTTCTATTGTCTCCCACCCATCCCCTATAGACTGTGACCCCTCGTGGACAGGATCTCTGCCCTATTGTACCTGTATGATTTATTCGACGTTACCTATGTTCTCGTCCTTGTTCTGCCCTTACACATGTAAAGCGGCATGGAACCAATGGCGCTATATAAATAAATAATAATAAAATAATAATGATATCTAGTATAATATCATGTGATATACAGTGTACTACTGTGGGATATCCAGTGCAATACTGTGTGATGTCCAGTGTAATATTAAGTGATATTCAGTGTAATACTGTATGATATCCAGTGTAATACTGTGTGATATTCAGTGTAATACTGTGTGATATCCAGTGTAATACTGTGTGATATCTAGTGTAATACTGTGTGATGTCCAGTGCAATACTATGTGATGTCCAGTGTAATATCATGTGATATCCAGTGTAATATCATGTGATATCCAATGTAATACTGTGTGATACCCAGTGTAATACTGTGTGATATCCAATGTAATACTGTGTGATCTCCAGTGTGATACTGTATAATATCTAGTGTAAAACTGTGTAATATCCAGTGTACTACAGTGTGATGTCCAGTGTAATACTGTGCGATACTGTATGATATCCAGTGTAATACTGTGTGATGTCCAGTGTAATACTGTGTGATATCCAGTGTAATACTGTGTGATATCCAATGTAATACTGTATGATATCCAGTGTATTATCATGTGATATCCAGTGTAATATCATGTGATATCCAATGTAATACTGTGTGATACCCAGTGTAATACTGTGTGATATCCAATGTAATACTGTGTGATATCCAGTGTGATACTGTATAATATCTAGTGTAAAACTGTGTAATATCCAGTGTACTACTGTGTGATGTCCAGTGTAATATCATGCGATATCCAGTGTAATACTGTGTGATGTCCAGTGTAATACTGTGCGATACTGTATGATATCCAGTGTAATACTGTGTGATGTCCAGTGTAATACTGTGTGATATCCAGGGTAATATCATGTGATATCCAGTGTAATACTGTGTGATGTCCAATGTAATATCATGTGATATCCAGTGTATTATTATGTGACATCCAGTGTATTATTATGTGATATCCAATGTAATACTGTATGACATCCAGTGTAATACTGTGTGATACTGTATGATATCCAGTGTATTATCATGTGATATACAGTGAATTATTATGCGATATACAGGGTAATACTGTGTGATGTGATATCCAGTGTAATACTGTGTGATATCCAGAGTAATACTGTGTGATGTTCAGTGTAATACTGTGTGATGTCCAGTGTAATACTGTGTGATATCCAATGTAATACTTTATGATATTATGAGGCTGGGGTCACACTGATCCGGTTTTGAGCAGTTAAAGTGCTTAAAACCGGATCATAAACCGCATCCCATAGGAGCCCATTATAGTAACCGGAATGCACTACATGCAATCCGGTTACCGCATGCGGAATTGCAGCCTGCGGTAAAAATCATGCGGCTGCCGCAAGGCACATATGAATGCCTGCGGCTGCAGGGATACACAAAGGGTTAATCTTAATAATAGATGTGGGCAACATGTCTCTAGAGGGTGCCCCCCCAGAGACGTGCTGTCCACTCAGGTGGGCATGTGAGGGGTTAATCTTGTCATTTATAGTATTGCAGGCAATTATCTGCATTTGCTATTTTATGAATGAACCCGGCGGCTCAGCGCTGTGTAGAAGATACAGTACGTAATGTACGTACTGTATGAGCCGCTAGCCTTGGTCCTAAAATCATTAACATTAGGTCTATGGTGATGCGCTGCCCATAGACCTAATGTTAATGATTTCAAGACAAAGGCTAATGGCTCATACAGTACGTACATTACGTACTGTATGTACTACACAGCACTGAGCCGCCGGGTTCATTCATAAAATAGTAAATGCCGACAGCAGCCGGCAATACTATAAATAACAAGATTAACCCCTCACATTCCCACCTGAGTGGACAGCATGTCTCTGGGGGGGGTGGGCACCCCCTAGAGACATGTTGCCCACATCTATTATTAAGAATAACCCTATCTTCGTCCCTGCGGCAGCAGAGATTAACAAAGTATACGGTAACCGGATTGCTCCGAAATACACATCCTGAGCAATCCGGTTACCGCATTCCGGTTTGCAGGACCCATTTTGTCAAAAAATGTGTCTGAAGGCAATTGCGGTTACCGCATCCGGATCTGGATGCGGTAACCGCAATTACCTGTCCAAATGTGACCTCAGCCTTATTATTATTATTTATTTATATAGCGCCATTCAATTCCATGGCACTTTACATGCTAAAAGGGCAGACAAGGGCAAGTACAATAAATGTGGACAATTTGGTCGTTCAGATACAAGAGGGGAGAAGATCCAGTGTAATACTGTGTGATATCCAGGGTAATACTGTATGATATCCAGTGTAATACTGTGTGATACTGTATGATATCCAGTGTATTATTATGTGATATCCAGTGTAATACTGTGTGATATCTAGTGTAATATTTTATAAAATTCATGTAATAATGTGTGATATCCACTGTAATACGTAATACTGTGTGATATCTAGTGTACTACAGTGTGATCTCCAGTGTAATACTTTATGTTATCAGTGTAATACTGTGTGATATGCACTGTAATACTGTGTAATATCCAGTGTAATACTGTGTGATTTCCAGTGTAACACTCTGCGATATCCAGTGTAATACTGTATGATATTCAGTGTAATACTGTGTGATACTGTATGATATCCAGTGTATTATTATGTGATATCCAGTGTATTATTATATGATATCCAGTGTAATACTGTGTGATATCCAGTCTAATACTGTGATATCTAGTGTAATATGGTATGATATCCCGTGTAATTTTGTATGATATCCACTGTAATATTGTATGATATTCACTGTAATATACTACTACTACTGTGTGAAATCTAGTCTAATACTTTATGATATCCAGTGTAATACTGTGTGATGTCCAGTGTAATACTGTGTGATATTCACTGTAATATTGTATGATATCCAGGATAATATTGTGTGATATCCAGGGTAATACTGTGTGATAGCCAATGTAATACTGTGTGATATCCAGTGTAATACTGTGTGATATCCAGTGTAATACTGTGTGATATCCAGTGTAATACTGTGTGATATCCAGTGTAATTCTGTGTGATATCCAGTGTAATACTGTGTGATATCCAGTGTAATACTGTGTGATATCCAGGGTAATACTGTGTGATATCCAGTGTAATACTGTGTGATATCCAGTGTAATACTGTGTGATATATAGTGTAATTCTGTGTGATATCCAGTGTAATACTGTGTGATATCCAGTGTAATTCTGTGTGATATCCAGTGTAATACTGTGTGATATCCAGTGTAATACTGTGTGATATCCAGGGTAATACTGTGTGATATCCAGTGTAATACTGTGTGATATCCAGTGTAATACTGTGTGATATATAGTGTAATTCTGTGTGATATCCAGTGTAATACTGTGTGATATCCAGTGTAATACTGTGTGATATCCAGGGTAATACTGTGTGATATCCAGTGTAATACTGTGTGATATCCAGGGTAATACTGTGTGATATCCAGTGTAATACTGTGTGATATCCAGTGTAATACTGTGTGATATATAGTGTAATTCTGTGTGATATCCAGTGTAATACTGTGTGATATCCAGTGTAATACTGTGTGATATCCAGTGTAATACTGTGTGATATCCAGTGTAATACTGTGTGATATCCAGTGTAATTCTGTGTGATATCCAGTGTAATACTGTGTGATATCCAGTGTAATACTGTGTGATATCCAGGGTAATACTGTGTGATATCCAGTGTAATACTGTGTGATATCCAGTGTAATACTGTGTGATATCCAGGGTAATACTGTGTGATATCCAGTGTAATACTGTGTGATATCCAGTGTAATACTGTGTGATATCCAGTGTAATTCTGTGTGATATCCAGTGTAATAACTGTGTGATATCCAGTGTAATACTGTGTGATATCCAGGGTAATACTGTGTGATATCCAGTGTAATACTGTGTGATATCCAGTGTAATACTGTGTGATATCCAGGGTAATACTATGTGATATCCAGTGTAATACTGTGTGATATCCAGTGTAATACTGTGTGATATCCAGTGTGATACTGTGTGATATCCAGGGTAATACTGTGTGATATCCAGTGTAATACTGTGTGATAGACAGGGTAATACTGTGTGATAGACAGGGTAATACTGTGTGATATCCAGTGTGATACTGTGTGATATCCAGGGTAATACTGTGTGATATCCAGTGTAATACTGTGTGATATCCAGTGTGATACTGTGTGATATCCAGGGTAATACTGTGTGATAGCCAGTGTAATACTGAGTGATATCCAGGGTAATACTGTGTGATATCCAGTGTAATACTGTGTGATATCCAGGGTAATACTGTGTGATATCCAGTGTGATACTGTGTGATATCCAGGGTAATACTGTGTGATATCCAGGCATAGTCCTTGTCAGCAGTGAGGAGATGACAGGCAGCCCACACTACACTGAGCAGTGAAGCCGCACTCGTGTGGACAGGCACTGGCAGCTCCTGATCTGCCCTCTTCACTCCTCCTCCTACTTTCCCTCTCTCCTCTTTCCCCTCGTCCTGGAGCAGATAGACCCTTATCCCTTCTTTCCCTCCACTTCCAGTGTTGCTCCACACAACTGCGCTGCTCCTGTGAACTTTTCCTGGGACATTAGGAGTTTCTGTACTTGGCTGAAGAGCAGAAGAGAAGGAGGAGGAGGAGGCGGCCAGAGCTGAGGAGAGAAGGCACGATCCGGCCGGCTGCGGCTCCTATACAGAGGCACAATCACCTATACAATAGCACAACCTGCAGATCACCTATATAGAGGCACAATCAACTATACAATAGCACAACCTGCGGATCACCTATACAGAGGCACAACCAGCCGGCCGCGGATCACCTATACAGAGGCACAGCCAGCCGGCTGCGGATCACCTATACAGAGGCACAACTAGCCGGCTCCGGATCACCTATACAGAGGCACAGCCAGCCGGCTGCGGATCACCTATACAGAGGCACAACTAGCCGGCTCCGGATCACCTATACAGAGGCACAGCCAGCCGGCTCCGGATCACCTATACAGAGGCGCTCACCTATACAGTGGTGCTGTGGCTGCTCATCCGCTTCCATGGCTCAGCACAACAGGTGGGGACTTGTACTGTGCGCTGTGCTCTCAGCATCTACCGTGCTGGCCAATATAGAGCGAGTCAGGAGGATCACTTATGTGGTGCACCCAGGACCCCCGGGCATCTACCACCAGCAACCTGCGCCTATTAGCCGGAGCAACATTGTAGTGAGCAGCAGCAGCGGCAGTGCCCTGGAGCGGAGCCGCAGGGTGAGCAGAGTCTCCAACCCAACTGTGGTGCAGAGACCGCAGCCGCTCACTGCAGAGAAGGCGGCGACTGTCAGCGCCCAGAGCCGGAGCGGAGCGGGGCCGGACGGGGCCAGGAGCACCGGGATACAGCACAAGCTGCACATGCAGGGGTGAGACAGACCGCTACTACTGATACTATGTACAGGACAGGGGTGAGACAGACCGCTACTACTGATACTATGTACAGGACAGGGGTGAGACAGACTGCTACTACCACTGATACTATGTACAGGACAGGGGTGAGACAGACTGCTACTACTGATACTATGTACAGGACAGGGGTGAGACAGACTGCTACTACTGATACTATGTACAGGACAGGGGTGAGACAGACTGCTACCACTGATACTATGTACAGGACAGGGGTGAGACAGACCGCTACTACTGATACTATGTACAGGACAGGGGTGAGACAGACTGCTACTACTGATACTATGTACAGGACAGGGTGAGACAGACCGCTACTACTGATACTATGTACAGGACAGGGGTGAGACAGACTGCTACTACTGATACTATGTACAGGACAGGGGGTGAGACAGACTGCTACTACTGATACTATGTACAGGACAGGGGTGAGACAGACTGCTACTACTGATACTATGTACAGGACAGGGGTGAGACAGACTGCTACTACTGATACTATGTACAGGACAGGGGTGAGACAGACTGCTACTACTGATACTATGTACAGGACAGGGTGAGACAGACCGCTACTACTGATACTATGTACAGGACAGGGGTGAGACAGACGCTACTACTGATACTATGTACAGGACAGGGGGTGAGACAGACTGCTACTACTGATACTATGTACAGGACAGGGGGTGAGACAGACTGCTACTACTGATACTATGTACAGGACAGGGGTGAGACAGACCGCTACTACTGATACTATGTACAGGACAGGGGTGAGACAGACCGCTACTACTGATACTATGTACAGGACAGGGGGTGAGACAGACTGCTACTACTGATACTATGTACAGGACAGGGGTGAGACAGACTGCTACCACTGATACTATGTACAGGCAGGGGTGAGACAGACTGCTACTACTGATACTATGTACAGGGCAGGGGTGAGACAGACTGCTACCACTGATACTATGTACAGGACAGGGGTGAGACAGACTGCTACTACTGATACTATGTACAGGACAGGGGTGAGACAGACGCTACCACTGATACTATGTACAGGACAGGGGTGAGACAGACTGCTACACTGATACTATGTACAGGACAGGGGTGAGACAGACCTGCTACTACTGATACTATGTACAGGACAGGGGTGAGACAGACTGCTACTACACTGATACTATGTACAGGACAGGGGTGAGACAGACGCTACCACTGATACTATGTACAGGACAGGGGTGAGACAGACCGCTACACTGATACTATGTACAGGACAGGGGTGAGACAGACCGCTACACTGATACTATGTACAGGACAGGGGTGAGACAGACCGCTACCACTGATACTATGTACAGGACAGGGGTGAGACAGACTGCTACTACTGATACTATGTACAGGACAGGGGTGAGACAGACTGCTACTACCACTGATACTATGTACAGGACAGGGGTGAGACAGACCGCTACTACTGATACTATGTACAGGACAGGGGGTGAGACAGACTGCTACTACTGATACTATGTACAGGACAGGGGTGAGACAGACCGCTACCACTGATACTATGTACAGGGCAGGGGTGAGACAGACTGCTACTACTGATACTATGTACAGGGCAGGGGTGAGACAGACTGCTACCACTGATACTATGTACAGGACAGGGGTGAGACAGACTGCTACTACTGATACTATGTACAGGACAGGGGTGAGACAGACCGCTACCACTGATACTATGTACAGGACAGGGGTGAGACAGACCGCTACCACTGATACTATGTACAGGACAGGGGTGAGACAGACTGCTACTACTGATACTATGTACAGGACAGGGGTGAGACAGACTGCTACTACCACTGATACTATGTACAGGACAGGGGTGAGACAGACCGCTACCACTGATACTATGTACAGGACAGGGGTGAGACAGACCGCTACCACTGATACTATGTACAGGACAGGGGTGAGACAGACCGCTACCACTGATACTATGTACAGGGCAGGGGTGAGACAGACTGCTACTACTGATACTATGTACAGGGCAGGGGTGAGACAGACTGCTACTACTGATACTATGTACAGGGCAGGGTGAGACAGACTTCTACTACTGCTACAATATACAGGGCAGTGATGAGACAGACTGCTACTACTGATACTATGTACAGGGCAGGGGTGAGACAGACCGCTTCCAATGATACTATGTACAGGGCAGGGGTGAGACAGACTGCTACTACTAATACCATGTACAGGACAGGGGTGAGACAGACCGCTACCACTGATACTATGTACAGGGCAGGGGTAGACAGACTGCTACTACTAATACCATGTACAGGGCAGGGGTGAGACATTCTGCTACTACTGATACTATGTACTGGGCAGGGGTGAGACAGACTGCTACAACTGATACTATGTACAGGACAGGGGTGAGACAGACTGCTACTACTGATACTATGTACTGGGCAGAGGTGAGACAGACTGCTTCTACTAATACTATATACAGGGCAGGGGGTGAGCATAAATCATGTGATCCACACTGGAAAAATTCTGCAATATCAAAACCCCTGCAAAAATACCACAAAAATGCCTTGAAAAAAGCTTAAAAAGGGGCATCTTAAACTGAGTATTTTTACTGCCAAGAGATCAGATTTGGCTGCAGAAAAAATAACATAACCATTGCATGTGAATATTGTCTACCACTACATCTAGGTGTAGGGCAGGTGTGAGCTACTACTATGACTACTATTAACCTTTATAAAACTACTACTGCTAGTATAGGGTATGGGTCATACACTACTGCTACCAATGCAGTTATTACTATTAGTAACACTACTACTAGGTATATCACAGGGTTGTGACGTTAATGGTACCTCTACTGCTACCTCTCCTGTTAGTAATACTACTCCTACTAGGAGTAGTGCAAGGGTGAGACACTACTGCTACCAGTACTACTACTCTTATTTCTAAACTACCAACAATAATACTATGTATATTGTTGAGGCACTACTACTAGCACTACTATTATTAGTACTAGTAATGTTATTACCAGTATGGCAGCCACTGTTCATGGAGTAGAAAGTGAAATACTACCACTACTATTGATGAGCACTAATATTCTCTTTTGAGAATGCCAGTTTCACTCTCTTTGGGGCAGGATGTGTGACGGCATTTAGTTTGAGAGACAGATTCTATTGTCTATGGGGCAGATTCTAAAACACAATTACAGTTGTGTGGCCCTGCAGGTTGAGACATGACCACTGTCTGCTGGCACTACTGTGTCTTTTTGGATAGAAGGTGCTACTACTCTCTTTGAGGCAGCGGGTGTCATAGTATTTGTTTTCTATGGGGTAGAGTGAGAGCCAGTTCTATTTTCTATGTGTGTGGTATTTACCGAAGTTAATACTCTCAGTAGGAGCAGGGCATGATGCACGATTACTCTCTGTGGGGCAAAGTGTAACACACAACTATTCTCTGTGGAACAGAATATAACACACGACTACTTTCTGTGGAGAACAGTGCAACACATGGCTACTTTCTGGAGAAGAGTGTAACACATGACTACTCTGTTGGGCAGATCGTAACACAACTATCTTTGGGGCAGAGCCAGGGGCGTTAGTACAAAAGGTGCAGGGGTTGCGATCGCACCCGGGCCCCGGAGCCTAGGGGGCCCCAAAAGGCCCTTTGGCCTATAGAAAAAGACTATTGCTGTTAAAGATTTGTAAAAATTGGGGGCCCTGTTGGAGCTTTCGCATTGGACCCATGAGCTTCAAGTTGCACCACTGGGCAGAGCCATGGCTGTGGAATCGGTAAGCCAAACATCTGACTCTTGACTCCTCAATTTACCTGAATCCCACTACAACTCTACCAAAATGATTATTATTATTATTATTATTTATATAGCACCATTAGATTCCATGGCACATTACACATGAAGAGGGGAAAACATGGACAAATACAGTAAATTTGGACAATGACTCCCACTCAACAACCATGCCTGTGAAGTCAGAAAGCCAAAATCCAACTCCTCAATTTCTCTGAATCTGAGTAAAGCAAAATGGACACAGACTTCGGCTCCAGAGCTCTGGTCAGAACATAACACACATCTATTGTCTGTGAGGTAGAGCATAAAACATGACTATTTTGGTGGGGTAGAGTGACACAACTACTCTTGGTGGGTCAGAGTGTAACACACAACTAATTTTTGTGCAGTCCAAGGGTTTATTTTATTTTACCTGTCCTTCTGAACTTAACAAAAAAAAAACTTCGAAAGCTTCTGACCCCAGATTGTGGGGAGGATGACAACCTGAGCGTATGTATCTCCTCCACATGTGCATCTCAGTTTTTTTAACTGCAGAGGTGGTCTTACTTATGAAAACTGAGATCATTTCAGTCCTCTTGGATAATGGGGCAGGGGCCAATGTGGTGGATTCCTGGTTTACTCAGATCTATGGTCTCTCCTGTAGTATTTTGGTGAAACCCATCCCCATTTTTGCTATTAACTCTGCGTCTCTTGGTCAGGGTCATTTTGCGTAAATTGTGCATAACGTGAACCTTCGCATATGGTCCATTACAATAAAAAAGATGGGGGTCTGTGTCGTTGTTTGGACTTTCATGTAGAACACTGCCTTTAATACTTCTGAAGGACATTATGAAAATCTTGTCATGTCTTTTGGTCTGACTATTGCTCTCGCCGTCTTTCAACATTTTGTCAATTATATTTCTGCCTTCTGGTGGGCAGATTTGTGGTTGTCTATCTGGATGACATTTTGATTTACTCACCTGAGTTTAAGACACATCAGGCAATCATTAGGCAGGTTTTACAGATATTACTTGTTCATAAACTGTTTCTAAACTTGAAAATGTGTATTCAAAGTACAGGAGGTTCAGTTTTTTGGTTATCTGGTTTTGTCTTTGAGTTTCTGAATGGACCCTGCTAAAGTCCATGCAGTACTAGAATGTGATGTTCCAGAAAATCTGAAAGCCCTACAACGCTTTCTGGGGCTCGTCATTTACTATCAAATGTTTGTTTGGATGTTTTCATCAATTGTCAAACCGCTTACTGCCAAAACTAAAAAGATTTTGCTCTCGGGCATTTTCTTCTCTGGCACCTGTACTCATTCAGCCTGATGTTTCTCAACTAATTTATATTTGAGATTGATGCATCCAAGGTGGGGGGTGCAGCTATTTTATCACAAGGGTCGTCCCCTGGTGAATGATATTCATGTGTCTTTTTCTCTAAACATTATTGTCGGCCAAAAGGAACTATGATATTGGTAATAGAGAACTTTTGGCATTTAAGGAGAGGTTTCATTTTTTAAAAGGGGCAGCTCTTCCTGTCATTGTGATTACTGATAATAAAAATCTGTTATATCTCAAACTTTCTTTGTCATTTACTGTCCTGAGTTTAAGAACATTAAGGCTAATGCGTTGTCCTTGAGTCTCCCTGGGGCAGGTAGTTCTGAGGACTCTGTTTCAATTCTACAAGAGAGGGTGGTCATCTCCACTGTGTGCTCAGATCTTGAGAGTGAGGTGTTGAATGCTCAGGGGGATGCCTCTGCTTCCTGTCCGTCAGGTACATTTATTTGTGACTTTGTATTTGCGCCTTCAAATTTAAGAACATAATAACTCAGTTCTTGCAAGTCATCCAGGTAATAATTCAACCTTGACCTCATTTCTCAGCGTTTTTGGTGGCCAAGTTTGCATCAGGATGTTGTCGATTTTGTTTCCAGCTGTAATGTTTGTGTGCAGTGTGATAATACTTCACATACTCGTCTGCCTGGGTCTCTTCTACTGCTGGAAAAAAAGTGGTGGTGAATAGGTTTAGTAAGATTTGGAACTTTATTGCCTTTTCTGATCTTCCCAATGCCAAAACTTTGGCTAAAGTGTTTGTCATTGAGATTGTGAAACATCATGGGGTTCCCTCCGATGTGGTGTAAGATCGGGTGAGCCAGTTGTATGTAAGTTTTGGAGGGCCTTTGGTTCTCGTCTGTGGGAAATAGGAAAGATTGGCCATCTTAATTTCCTTTGGCTGAATTCGAATTTTTGGTGCATACGATGTTCACCCTCTGCTTTCAGTAGAGATTGGTCTTCAGGGGTTCCTGTGGAGAACTTTTTTTGCATTGCTCTCTTCTGTTTGGCAAGGGTCACAGAATAATCTGAAAGTTATGGGGGACAGATATAAACGCCAGGCTGATAAAGAACTTTTTCTGATCAAGACCTGTGTATGAATAACTATGTATAGTTGTTTAACTTAAATATTAAGCTAAAAATCCCTTTGTGGAAACTGGGACCTAGGTTCATTGGTTCTGTAAGGTGGTCGCCGTCATTCATCCTGTGGCTTTCCGCCTTGAGTTAACATAAGCTCTTAAAATCCAGAATGTTTCCAAAGATCATTATTCAAAAAATCTGTTGAGCCATCTAAACCGTGACCCTCACTGCCTCATCCAGTCATTGTTAATGGTAATTAAAATTTCAAGTGCCAAAATTGTGGATTCCTGTAATTTCCACCGCTCTTTGCAATACTTGATGCACTGGAAGGTTTTAGTCCAGAGGAAATAATGTGGATACCACATTAGAAGTTATCTAAAGGGTTGAGAATGCGCAAATAGGGTCTTATCTTTTTTAGACAGATGTATGATGTGAATATTGGTATTGCTCACCTGATGTGGTTGTGTAGCACACAACCAGCGTAATCGGTCAGAAAAAACAGCTGCTGCAGGGACCATACTTCCACAGGATGCGGTGCTCAAATCACAAGGTTATTCGGATGAAGTACCTTTATGTGCGCGCTGCTGTCAGACCGGTATACCAATGACACTGGACGTCTAGGTATTTGGAGATATAGATTTATTTCCTTATTTCCAACGCGTTTCGGATCCACGTGCCGAGCTCGTTCACGTGGACCGAAACGCGTTGGAAATAAGGAAATAAATCTATATCTCCAAATACCTAGACGTCCAGTGTCATTGGTATACCGGTCTGACAGCAGCGCGGACATAAAGGTACTTCGTCCGAATAACCTTGTGACATTAGAAGTTAAACACTTTCAATTCTCTACTCCGCCTACCCATACCTCCTCCCTCTCCTCTTATCTCAGCCGAAGACTTTGCCTCCTTCTTCAAACAGAAGATTGACAACATCAGCGGCAGCTTTGATCCACTGTCCCCGCAGCCTCTCCTCACAACTAGACTGCCCTTTCCTTCCAAAGACTGCTTCTCCACTTTGTCAAAAGATCAGCTCTCCTCCCTCCTATTAAAATCACACCTCGCCACCCACTCCAATCCACCTCATTCCCAGCCTCATCTCCATCTTCATCCCAGCCGTAACCCATCTTTTCAACTTATCACTTACTACTGGTGTCTTCCTCTCATCCTTCAGACAAGCCTTGATCACACCCATCCTTAAAATGCCCTCCCTCGACCCATCATCTGTCTCTACCTATCACCCAACATTGCTTCTCCCCTTTGCCTCAAAACTACTGGAACACCACATCCACCTCGAACTGTCTTCCCACCTCTCCTCCTCCTCCCTCCTTGACCGCTCGCAATGTGGCTTCCGACGCACCACTCCACCGAAACAGCCTTAACCAAAGTTACCAACAACCTATTGACCGCCCAAAGCAGCAAACGACACTACTTTGTCCTCCTCCTCCTTGACCATCGTCTGCCTTCGACACTGTTGACCATTCCCTTTTACTACAGATCCTGGATTCTCTTGGTATCACTGGTGTGGCCCTCTCCTGGATCTCCTCATATCTATCTGACTGGACATTCAGTGTCTCCCTCTCCCACACCACCTCTTCACCCTGCCCCCTTTCTGTGGGTGTCCCCCAAAGCTCGGTTCTTGGACCCCTTCTTTTCTCTATCTATACCCTCGGTTTGGGACAACTGAGTCCCCCGGTCTTCAGTATCACCTCTATGCTGACGACACTCCGATCTATATCTCCGGACCCGACATCACCTCCTTGCTATGCAAAATTCTGCAATGTCTGTCTGCTATCTCATATTTCTTTTCTGCTTGCTTTCTGAAACTGAATATGGACAAAACAGAATTCATTATTTTCCCCCCAACCCACTCTTCCCCTCACCTGACCCTTCCATGACTGTCAATGGCTGCTCCCTTTCCCCAGTCCCCCACGCTCATTGCCTCGAGGTAATCCTTGACTCCGCCCTCTCCTTCCAGCCACATATCCAATCCTTTGCCACCTCCTGCTGACTCCAACTCAAAAATATTTCCCGGATCCGTTCATTCCTCGACCTCAACACTGCAAAAACACTTGTTCATGCCATCATCTTCCGCCTCAATTATTGTATCTCCTGCTCACTGGCCTAGCACTCTTGCACCTTTTGCAATCTATCTAAACTCTGCTGCCCAACTAATCTATCTCTCTCCCTGCTATTCCCCAATATCTCCTCTCTGCCAAGCTCTTTACTGGCTCCCTATTTCTCAGAGGTCCCGGTTGAAAACACTAACTATGATCCTACAAAGCCGTTCACAATCTGTCTCCTCCATACATCTGTGACATGATCTCCGGATACCAACCCTCACGATCTCTTACTCTGCTCACCCCTTATCTCCTCTTCCCATAACCGCATACAAGACGTCTCTCGTGCATTCGCTATACTCTGGAACTCTCTGCCCCAACATATCAGACTCTCGCCAACTCTGGAAACCTTAAAAGAAACCTGAAGACTCACCTCTTCCAACAAGCGTACAACCTGCTGTGAGCCTCGGTCCACCAAATCACCGCACGACCAACTCTACCCTCTCCAAATGTATCATTACCCGGCCCTTCGGAGAGTGTGAGCCCTCGCGGGCAGCCTTCTCACCCCTTCTGTATCTGTATGCCATATGTACTTGTCTTTGTATACCCTTCCATAAGTAAAGCACCATGGACTTAATGGAGCTATAATAATAAATAATAATTGTACTGTAATAAAATGCCAGTACATTGGTGCGTTCCTTTCATGCATCTCATCCAGATAAAGCTGGTCATTAGTCATCACCCTTACCACTTGCTCCAGTCATTGTTGATAGCAATTTAAAATTTCAAGTGGCAAGAATTGTGGATTCCTGTTTCAGCTGCTCTTTTGAATACTTGGTTGTTTGCGTACCTTCCGTGCATCTCATCCAGATAAACCTGGTTCTAAAGCTCCTTGGTTTTACATTTTCCCAGGTGTTCCCCTCCTTTTGCCCTGGATGCCAAGCATTTCCTCGCTGGGGTGTGATATGGGCAGAGTGTAACATATAACTAACCTTTGTGTTGCAGAGTGTAGCAAACAACTACTCTTTGTGGATAATGGATGAATACTGTCTGTGGAGTAGAGTGCAATACTCAGGGGCATAACAACCGGGGTCGCAGGGGTCTCAAGTGTGACTGGACCCTGAGATACAGGGGCCTGGCACCCGCCGACCCCTGCGACCCAAGCGCCTGCTTCACATGGATGTGCGTCCCCGGGGATGCACATCCATGTCACTGCGTGGCGCTCTGCCCGGCCTGTTCCCCGGCACTTGTTCACGGCTGCCGGAGGACTGGCAGGCACTGTACCATTTAAACTCCTGTGGTGGCCCAGAGTGCAGCACTGTGACGAGGTCATCACACTGCGACCTCATCACAGGACATATCTGCCGGTGTGAGCGGTAAGCGTGAGCTCCATTCAGGAGCCGAAGAGCCTCTTATAGCTTCTGGAGAGGGAGTATGAGGCTGTGTGTGTGTGTGTCTGTGGGTTATACAGTGGGCAGTGTGTTTGTTTGTTTGTGTGTATGTGTGTGTGGTTATATAGGGGGCAGTATGTCTGTGGGGGGGGGTTATTCAGGAGGCAATGTGTCTGTGTGTGTGTGGGCGTTGTATAGGGGGCAGTTTTATCTGTGTGTGGGGTTGTACAGGGGGCATTGTGTGTGTGGGGGGTTGTACAGGGAGCAGTGCGTCTGTGTGTGGGGGGTGTATATTCATGTATGTATGGCTATGAGGCTGCATTATACTATATGGAGGGCTGTGAGGCTGCATTATACTATATGGAGGGCTGTGATGCTGCATTATACTATATAGAGGGCTGTGAGGCTGCATTATACTATATGGAGGGATGTGAGGCTCCATTATACTATATGGAGGGCTGTGAGGATGCATCATACTATATGGAGGGCTGTGAGGCTCCATTATACTATATGGAGGGCTGTGAGGCTGCATTATACTATACGAAGGGATATGAGGCTGCATTATACTATATGGAGGGCTGTGAGGCTCCATTATACTATATGGAGGGCTGTGAGGATGCATTATACTATATGGAGGGCTGTGAGGCTCCATTATAGTATATGGAGGGCTGTGAGGCTGCATTATACTATACAAAGGGATATGAGGCTGCATTATACTATATGGAGAGCTGTGAGGATGCATTATACTATATAGAGAGGGCTGTGAGGCTCCATTATACTATATGGAGGGCTGTGAGGCTCCATTATACTATATGGAGGGCTGTGAGGCTGAATTATACTATACGAAGGGATATGAGGCTGCATTATACTATATGGAGGGCAATGAAGCTGCATTATACTTATATGAAGGGATATGAGTCTGCATTATTCTGTGTGGAAGGATATGAACATGCATTATAATATATGGAGGGATATGAGGCTGCTGTATACTATAATGGAGTACCATATATACCAGGATAAGGGACATATATACCAAGATAAGGGCATATTCCAGGAGGAGAAGCATATATAGCAGGATGAGGGACATTAATATATAATGAAGGGGAGAGAGGTCAATTCTAAAGTCTTTATAGGATTTAGAGTGTTACATTGGGCCCATACATTTGACCAATGTGGGTGCACGGGGGAGGTGGGGGTGGCGGTCCAGTCCAAATTTCACATCGGGGTCCTACAGACTCTAGTTACGCTACTGGCAATACCCATCAACTCTTTGTGGGGCAGAGTGTACCACACAACTACTCTTGGTGGATCAGAGTATAACACAACTACTTCCTGTGGGGCAGAGTATAACACACGACTAACTACTCTTTGTGGGACTGAGTGTGATATATGACTACTCCTTGTAGGGCAGAGAGTGGACATGACTACTTTTTGGTTCAGAGCATGAGGCATGACTATTGTGAGAAACAGAGGGTCAAACAATAGCTCTTTTTGGGACTCCGAGTCAATCATTGGTAGTCTGTGTGCAGAGGATTGTTCTACATATGATCATATCAGGCTGGGGGTTGGAAATAAGAGCTAGAGACATGCTTAGACTTCTTGGTTATAGCCCAGGGATACAGAAATGACAGTAGTGGAAAGTACAGAACAGAGGCAGGTGCTGAGCAGGTCACAATCCTACTAACAGCCTGCCGGGTGATTTATGAATGGGGAGTCTGCTTCTAAGCTGAGTGGTAGGAGAGCTGACTTATAAGGAGGCCAGGCACGGTATAAAGGGGAAACATATTAGTTTTTAGATGGGTGCATGTTTTTTATATGGTTCATGTATTATGCATTATTGTAAATATCTGTAACTATAACTGAGTGGTGTAAATAAAAGTTGTACCTGACGTCAGAAAATTGTAATAATTTGTGTCATTACTACAAGTGATGGCCGTCCTCCAATTTTTCCTTCTAATATTGTATTGATTGATTGAATATTCATATATTAATGCTCCTAACACTAGATAGATTGTCATGGTCTAAGGCTGCTGAGGGCACATAGATTTTACAGAGAAATTTCTGTGAATTACCGTATATACTCGTGTATAAGCCGACCCGTGTATAAGCCGACCCCCCTACTTTTGCCCCCAAAACCTGGGAAAATCTATTGACTCGCGTATAAGCCGAGGGTGGACCCCAGCACAGGTATGCAGCCCCCAGCAGTGGTATACAGGCCCCAGCAGTATGATATACAGCAGCCCCCAGTGGTATATACAGCAGCCCCCAGTGGTATATACAGCAGCCCTAGTGGTATTGCACTCCCTATATACAGCAGCCCCAGTGGTATTGCAGCCCCAGTGGTGTACACAGCAGCCCCTATATACAGCAGCCCCAGTAGTATTGCAGCCTCAGTGGTATTGCAGCCCCTATATACAGCAGCCCCAGTGGTATTGCAGCCCCAGTGGTGTATACAGCAGCCCCTATATACAGCAGCCCCAGTGGTATTGCAGCCCCAGTGGTGTATACAGCAGCCCCTATATACAGCAGCCCCAGTGGTATTGCAGCCCCAGTGGTATTGCAGCCCCAGTGGTGTATACAGCAGCCCCTATATACAGCAGCCCCAGTGGTATTGCAGCCCCAGTGGTATATACAGCAGCCCCTATATACAGCAGCCCCAGTGGTATTGCAGCCCCAGTGGTGTATACAGCAGCCCCTATATACAGCAGCCCCAGTGGTATTGCAGCCCCAGTGGTATATACAGCAGCCCCTATATACAGCAGCCCCAGTGGTATTGCAGCCCCAGTGGTGTATACAGCAGCCCCTATATACAGCAGCCCCAGTGGTATTGCAGCCCCAGTGGTGTATACAGCCCCTATATACAGCAGCCCCAGTGGTATTGCAGCCCCAGTGGTGTATACAGCCCCTATATACAGCAGCCCCAGTGGTATTGCAGCCCCAGTGGTGTATACAGCCCCTATATACAGCAGCCCCAGTGGTATTGCAGCCCCAGTGGTGTATACAGCCCCTATATACAGCAGCCCCAGTGGTATTGCAGCCCCAGTGGTGTATACAGCCCCTATATACAGCAGCCCCAGTGGTATTGCAGCCCCAGTGGTGTATACAGCCCCTATATACAGCAGCCCCAGTGGTATTGCAGCCCCAGTATACAGCCCCTATATACAGCAGCCCCAGTGGTATTGCAGCCCCAGTATACAGCAGCCCCAGTGGTATTGCAGCCCCACACAAATGCTGGCACACGTCCCCCCTGTTGTAAGGCCCCCCCTGCTGATTACTTACCATCCCTGGTCTTCAGCAGCACCCCGGCGCCGGTCCTCTGTGCTCCGGTCCTCCGCGATCCCGTCCTCTGTGCTCCGCTCCACGGCTGCATCCGGGTTCCCCGCGCGTCGCAGAAGCAATGACGTCATCGCGTCGGCGACGCGCGGGGAACCCGGATGCAGCCGTGGAGCGGAGCACAGAGGACGGGATCGCGGAGGACCGGAGCACAGAGGACCGGCGCCGGGGTGCTGCTGAAGACCAGGGATGGTAAGTATTCAGCAGGGGGGGCCTTACAACAGGGGGGACGTGTGCCAGCAGATTGGGGGGCATTATACACATATATGCACTGCTCCCCCTGCCGCTGATTGACAGGGGGATGCAGTGCATATGTAATGAGCGGCCCCACGTGACGGGGCCGCTCATACAGCAGCCTCCCCCCGCCTCCTCCTGCCTCCCCAGCACCCGGACAGAGCCCCCACCCCACTCACCCCGTATAGTGACTCGTGTATAAGCCGAGGGGGGGACTTTTCAGCCCAATTTTTGGGCTGAAAAACTCGGCTTATACACGAGTATATACGGCAGTAAAGCAGGCTTATTCTGCTTGCTATTTATTTTAAGTCTGTGTTTCCAAACCTCCATTCATACACATTGTTTTATGCTTCTATTGTGGATCTTCAGAGCAGAAGCCGTCCTGAAAGTTATACCATTTGTGAACATAGCCTATCTGTAAGTATATTAATGTCATGGATATTTCATGTAGATAAATCCAGGAGATTATAGGTAGTGATGAGCAAGCATGTTAGGCATCGGGGTGCTGGGGCATGGTCGTTGCTCAGCCACGTATCGCGGCTGCTCGGACATGTTTGTTGTTATGCCGAGTATCGCGGGTGCCCGGGCATGCTCGTTGTTTGGCCAAGCATCGAGGTGCTCAGGCATGCTCGTTTCTCGGCCGAGTATCGCAGGTGCCAGGTATGCCCATTGTTCGGCCAAGCATCGGGTGCTCGGCATGCTCTTGTCTCGGCCGAGTATCGTGGGTGCTCAGGCATGCTACTGCTCGGCAAGATGTGGTGCTACAGGGCGTAGATCGTTGTTGTGCAAGCACCGAGTGTCAGGCATCTCGTGATGGCCGCGAGTAATTGTCGGAGTGCTCAGTGCAGCTTGTTGTTCTGCAAGCCATCTGTGCTTCGGGCATATCGTTGACTAGCCATAGTAGAGTGCTCAAGGATGCCGTTGTTCGGAAGCATCGAGGTGTTCAGGCAATGCTCATATTCTCGACCTAGTATCTGGGTTGCTCAGGCATGCTCGTTGACTTCGCTGAGTATCAGGTGCCCGGGCATGCTCTATGCATTCCAACCCCATGGGTTGCTCTAGGCATGCCTCGTTGCAATTACGGCTAACATCGTAGGTGTCAGGCATGCTCGGTCTCTGCGAGTATCGTGGGTGCCAGGCCTATGCTTAGTTGTGTGCCAAGCATCTAGGTGCTCGGTGCCTCACTCGTTGCTCAGACCTAAGCTATCGTGGTCTCAGTCATGGTGTTGTTCGGCAGCATCAGTGCTAGGCATGCTCGCCAGTATCTGTGGTTGCTCCATGCTCGTGCTCAGCCGGTATCTTTGGCTCTAGGCATTGTTGTTGTCTGGCCAAGCATGGGTCTCGAGCCATGCTACAGTTTGTGAGGAGCGAGTTCGTAGTCTCAGGTAGCTCAATGCTTAGTCCTGCCAGGATGGGCAGAGGAGGCACGTGATGAGAAAAGGCTGATCATTCATTTGCTGCTCTAGATGGTTCAATATTATGTGGATCTCAACATAATGGGGCTAAGCGTGGTCATTTTAGTTGACATCAAGTTGAAATCACTCAGAATGTGGTTATTTCAAATCATCACGAAAAACTATCGTCTCTTCAATCATAGATCCTTGAAAAGTGTATGCATAAAATCCACATAAAAAATTCTGTGAAACATGTATGTTATGGCGAGCTGACAGGGCTAACTAAATAGGTCTAAGGTGTTCGCACAGGGCCTGGACGGGGACCCAAAATTGCCGTTGTCATATCAAAAAGACTTAATTGCAATAATGGAATGCCCCATTGAGCCTTTCACATCGGTCCCATGACCCTTCAAGTTTGCCACTGCAGAGCTGCAGATTGAAAGTAGCTTGGCACACAGAGTCTGTACAATTCTATTCACAGATCACTCTGTGTGCCGCTTCATGGTCTCAGGTCACTCTGTGACCGCCTCATGTCCTCAGGTCACTCTGTGTGCCACTCATGGTCCTCAGGTCACTCTGTGTGCCCGCCTCATGGTCCTCAGGTCACTCAGTCTTCCTACTCATGGTCCTAGGGTCACTCTGTGTGCCCACCTATGGTCCTCATGTCACTCTATGTGCCTGCCTCATGGTCCTCAAGTCATTTTGTGTTCTGCCCCATGGTCCTCAGGTCACTATGTGCCTACCTCATGGTCCTCAGGTCACTCTATGTGCCTGCCTCATGGTCCTCAGGTACTGTGTCCTGCCTCATGGTCTACAGATCAATCGTGTGCCTGCTCATGGTCCTCAAGTCACTTTGGTTCTGCCTCATAGTCCTAGGTCACTCTGTGTGTCTGCTCATAGTCCTCAGGTCACTGTGTTCTGCCTATGTTCCTCAGGTCACTCTATGTGCCTGCCTCATGGTTTCTCATGTCACTCTGTGTGCCACCTCATGGTCCTCAGGTACTTTCTGTGCCATCTCATGCTTCTCAGGTCACTCTGTGTGCCACACTCATGCTCCTCAGGTCACTCTGGTGCTGCTCTCATGATCTCAGGTCACTCTGTGTGCTGCCTCATGGTCTTCAGTGTGACGCTGTATTGCAGACTGGTATACTAAAGTAAAATTCCGTGAGAAGACATATGTCGAGCCCAGGCCTGGTACTCGGTACTAGCTCGTGGGTGTTCTAGGATTTCACGGGCGGCAGCGGCTGATCCCGTGGCCTGGGTGACACTTCAAAAAAGGGGTGTATTTACAGGGGAAAAGAGTTTGTAATGTGACGCCACCTGTATACCTGGTGATGGGTCACAGCGCCGCCAAAGTCCGCCGGAGTAGATGGTAGTGCGGCTGAGTTGGCAAAGCTCCCTACAGGCAGAGCAATTCGACCGGGGCAGCGTTCCTGCAAGGGAACAGGTAGATGTAGAAACTCACACACAGGCAAAGTCACTTTCTCCCGGGTACTTTACTGTCAACTTGTAGCAGCATCACACAAAGTTCACAGTCCAGCATCAGATGTTAAAATAACAGGTAGCTCTACAGGTGGCTGCAAGTGGATCCCAGGTGGTATGGTGGAACCCGTGGTGTACCTTACTTGACAAACCCGTGTCCTTTCTTCCCCGCCTAGGATGGGCCTATACCCAATGGCTCCGTGTAGGTAGAATTGGGGGTCCTCTCCCTCGGTGTGAGGAAGCAGGCAGACCGCTCCGTCTGGCAGGGAGCTGTGGCGATTTACAGACCACAGCAGCCGGTTGACGACTGCAAAGATGAACTCTGTCCAGATCCTCGGCCTGGCGTTCCCGTGGTGGACTGGAGAATCCCCTGAAGTATGGTCGCTGCACTCTGGGGATCTCCCTTTCTCTCTAGGGCCCGGACTTCTCACGTCAGGCATCCTCTTTCAAGATCTCCTCAAGATCCCTTCTTCTTCCCTCCGGATCAGCTTGAAACCGTCCGGGTAAACCTTCCGCCTCGTTCCACACTCTTTCCTCCTTCTCCGACTGTTCCGACCCTCTCCCTCTCTCGCTCCTAGAGAGAGACTACTCTTTCACCTAGCTGGCCATTCTGCTGAAGACCTCCTTTATCCCCTTAGAGGTGAATATATCCCCTCCCGGGTAACCTCCCATCACTCAGCTAATGTGGGAGTGCTGGGAATGGGTCCCATCCACCAACCTAGGGTCCACTTGCAGCTGGGGCAACTACACCTCTTTTACGGGTGCAATATCCCTCTGTGAAGCCCAACCATGAGGGGTGCCACATACCCCCCTGATGGAATATACTCATCCGCGAGTATCTGTACCTGTTAACTGGGAAGTGAAAAAGCATTTTCTTTTTGTATTCAACATCAAACGGTAAACTATATACATTCAAGCAGACCTCCTAGACCTTTTCAGGAGTCATTACCATTCAGCACGGGAGAGAATAAAAGTGTATTTCTGAGGTATGCAGGGGCATCAGGGCACATAGAGGGGTTACAGGAACCCCAATTACATCATGTTACAGCTGGCGGGCATTGTTTAGAACACCCAAAAGGGGAGACAGGTTCCTTTTAAGTAAAAAATGTAGAAATATCAAAATTTTAATAACAGCTAGCTGCAATATATGATGTCATTGCTATTAAGGAAAGACCATCAAGAGGCTCCAAGATGGCAGTTCTATGTAACAATTGAATTAAAAGTTGAGTAATGCTCCTTTTATTACTTTGTCATGTTCCCCTCTTTCACCCATTAACCCATTTTTTTTTTTAATTTTCTCCTTTTATAAAAGTTTGTGTAATGGCCACTTTACACACACCAACTTATCTGTCCAACTTCTGAACAACTTACTGGTTGCAGTGAAATCATGGACACATAGTTACATTTGTACACAGACACAAAATGGAGCAATGTGTCCATGATTTCACTGCAACCAGTAAGTTGGTCAGAAGTTGGACAGATAAGTTGGTGTGTGTAAAGTGGCCCTAAGGGGTTGTCCACGACCTTCATATTGATGACCTATCTTCAATAAATGTCCTCAATAGATTGATAGGGGTGCAATACCCCGCACTATCATCAAGAAGCTGTTCTTGATGCCAGCAGCGGCTGGATGTGACCACAGCTCCACCAACTGTATAGTGGCCGTGACCAGGTACTACATGTGTTACCCTATGAGAATGAATAAGACTGGATCTGCAGTACTCTGCAGCAGCTGCTATACTGTTGATGGAGCTCTGCAACTGATCACATCTGGCTGCTGCTGGCATCATGAACGACTGATCGGTGGAGGTGTCATATGCCGCACCGCCTTAATAAAAGGATAACCCTTTTATTAAGTTATATGTACCCCAAAAAGCATTAAAATGTGCACTTATCCCACAAAAAAACAAGTAACAATGAAAACAAGAAAAAAAAATGAGCAATTTGTTATGATCACAAATGTATGTATTGCATACAATGCTTGACCTTCCAACCCCAGTAATTGCTACAAACGTCAGAAAATATTTCAGCGTGTTCTTCAGGGTAGAGGATGACTACAAGAAATCACTTGATTCACTGTATCTCTAATCTGGAGACTGTGATACAAACAGGTCTCAGGGCCAAGATATTGATCTTGTTTTCCAGACTTTTTCTTTTTTGAGGTTTAAAATCCTCATCCCAGACAAAGAGATGTCTGCATGTGTGAGACATCTGGGTATCATTTCTCGCATCCTGTAAACCTGGTGTCGAATGTCTAGCCGAACCTTCGGATTTTCTCTCTATGATGCTTTGTGTCATTTGCCGTGTATTATCCACCTATATATTAAAGAACAGCACAAGCACTAAGCCTTCAGGGTGATCAGGGCTTAACAATCTTTGTTTCATTGCAGCTATTTGGTAAATTCAAAACAATTCATTTTTTTCTCATTAATGTACTCTACACCCCTTCTTGACTGAAAAAAAACCTGAAATGTAGATATTTTTGCAAATTTATTAAAAAAGAAAAAGTGAAATATCACATGGGCATAAGTATTCAGACACTTTGCTCAGTATTGAGTAGAAACAACCTGTTGAGCTAGTACAGACATGAGTCTTCTTGGGAGTGATGCAACAAGTTTTTCACACCTGGATTTGGGGATCCTCTGCCATTCTTCTTTGCAGATCCTCTACAGTTCTGTCATGTTGGATGGGGAACGTTGGTGGACAGCCATTTTCAGATTTCTCCAGAGATGCTCAATTGGGTTTAGTTCAGGGCTGTAGCTGGGCCAGTCAAAAATGGTCACAGAGTTGTTCTTAAGCCACTTTTTTTATGAGGTGATGAGCAGTGCCTGGTTTTCTCCACACTACCGCTTAGAATTATCTATTTTCGCCCATCGGACCAGAGAATCTTATTTCTCATTTTTTGGGAGTCCTTCATGTGTTTTCTTGCAAACTCTATGCAGGCTTTCATATGTCTTGCACTGAGGAGAGGCTTCCGTCAGACCACTCTGCCATAAAGGCCCGACTGGTGGAGGGCTGCAGTGATAGGTGACTTTGTGGAACTTTCTCCCATCTCCCTAGTGCATCTCTGGAGCTGAGCCTCAGTGATCTTGGGGTTCTTCCTTACCTCTCTCACCAAGGCTCTTCTCCCACGATTGCTCAGTTTGGCTGGACGGCCAGGTCTAGGAAGACTTCTGGTGGTCCCAAACATTTTCCATTTAAGGATTATGGAGACCGCTGTGCTCTTAGGAACCTTGAGTACTGCAGAAATTCTATTGTAACCTTGGCCAGATCTATACTTTGCCACAATTCTGTCTCTGAGCTCCTTGGGCAGTTCCTTTGACCTCATGATTCTCATTTGGTCTGGCATGCACTGTGAGCTATGAGGTCTTATATAGACAGGTGTGTGCCTTTCCAAATCAACTCCTATCAGTTTAATTAAACACAGCTGGACTCTAATGAAGGAGAAGAACCTTCTCAAGCAGGATCACAAGGAAATGGACAGCATGTGACTTAATTTCAGTTTTTCTTTTTTAAATTTGCAAAAAATGTCTACATTTCTGTATTTTTTCAGTCAAGATGGGGTGCACAGAGTGAAAAATTTAAAGGGCTCTGAATACTTTCCGTAACCACTGTGTGTGTCTTTTTATATAGTGTATGTAGATGTCTGGTTTCAGCTGCATATGTGTGTAACATGGAGTGTTTTTATCACATACTGTGTGCTTATAGCAGCCACATTTATAAATTCCAGCAGCATAGATGAGAATTTAGTCTAAAACCTGTTCGGGTTATACAGGGGCCTGAGAGGTACATTTACATTTTTTTGCACAGGGGCCTTCTTCTATCTGTGTCTGCCAATTTGCCTGTATCACAGGGTGAGGCAACAGAGCGCACTTTGTTATTATTATTATCTAGCTTATGTACTAACAAATCAAGGACACAGAGCACTGTGGTGGAAAAACATGCTGGATTTTATTAAGGGTTACCGCGTACCTTTTGTTACAGATAATTGATCATTTGACAGTTTCCATACTCCAATTCATGTTTCATAACTTTGAAACGTAAACCATATAACTTCAAGTAGGATAGATATAATACATAACCGATCCACCCAGCAAGGCTGGGCGACCCTCCCTCTAATAAACTCCAGCTAACAAGGAACATGTTGCCAAATATAAACTTTGGGGCGGGCGGGCGGGGATTCAGCAACTGTGTGCTGTAATGCCTCTAACGCTCTTTGCCCTCCCCCTTATTTAGCCCTTCCAGTGGGGCGACAGCCAATCACTTCAAAGTAGTTTTCGGCGGGTACCCTCCCGCTTGAAAGTATCTGCCCGGTGACGTCATCACCGTGGCAACACATTATAGCCGAGTTACTGGCTTATTTTAACCCTCCCTGTGCCGCTCGTTTCCTCAGGGTCTCATCCATTCTAAGCATGGATGACACTAGTGAGGCAACAGAGCGCACTTTGTTATTATTATTATCTAGCTTATGTACTAACAAATCAAGGACACAGAGCATTGTGGTGGAAAAACATGCTGGATTTTATTAAGGGTTACCGCGTACCTTTTGTTACAGATAATTGATCATTTGACAGTTTCCATACTCAATTCATGTTTCATAACTTTGAAACGTAAACCATATAACTTCAAGTAGGATAGATATAATACATAACCGATCCACCGAGCAAGGCTGGGCGACCCATCAGGACGTTACCCTTGCGGTAGCGGCCCCCCCCAACCATTCCTCCACAATGCTCTGCGCCCCGACATTAAAAATGTCGAGGCCAACCTCCGAAAGATGCACAAGGTCCCGCCTGTACAAGCCGTCCACAAAGCCCTCCAAGTCGAGGTGCCTGTAAGAGAAACTGCCGATGGAAGGCAAGAACTTCTGCATCTCCCTGTTAACCTTTTTTCTGATTTTATCCAGATACATGGACCCGTGGGCTTTCCACGCTAGGCGAGGGACGACCTCTGAAAAAACGAAGGTGGCTCCAGGAATCTCTTGGTTCAGCCAACAAAAATCGGATTTCATCCTCCATAAAAGATCCATAGTGGAGCATTTTCCGAGGTCGTTTCCCGCCGCGTGGCAGACAATCAGGTCTGGCCGTGGCAGCCTCTCCATTAATTCTTAATTCAGTCGGGATCACATTGTGCCATCTTAGGCCTCTCACTCCATGCCAGAACACCTGGACTTGCTCACTATCAAAGGATAAATTCACTGTGTACCTCCTTTTCTTTGCTCTCTTGTGGGCCCAGAAAATAAAAGAATGTCCGATAATCCATATAATCTTACTGCCTATGGAATAAAGTATAGATAATTACTGTGAGAACTTTCCAAAGCGAATGTAAGTTTTGTAAGCATTGGATTTCCACCGCCCAATACCCTTAATCCCTTCCTCTTGGACGCCCAATTGGGCGGCAAGAGTCGCTGCCCGATTCTAAAGGAGTGGGAGGTGATTTTAATGTCACCCATTCGTGCTGCGGTAAGACATTTCCGCAAAACAGCTCTGAATTGAAAAATAGTTGTGGCGGAGCCGTCTTCATGGGCAAACAGCGGCCCGGAGAAGTTCCGCGGACCGCTACCCATTGCCTGATTGCCTCCAACGGGCATAGTGGATCGTTCGGGATTGCGTTAAGCGTGATGACTTGGCCTTCCCTGACTGATCCGTTTTTGACCTCCGGACGAGGAGGACCAACACAGAAGGGAAGATGGAGACATCGCTTAAACGCATGCCCGAGGGGCACGCTTTGCTCGCGGAGACAGCTTCGCCAACTCTCATGGCAGAGAAAAATAGCAAAACGAATGCCGCTTTGAATAGTGCGGCTTCATAACTGCTAGAGCAGACTTGGGTTAGGCATGAACACAGTTGAGACAAATTAGCTAACGAGATGGGCCGTCTTTTATCTGGTTCGAGGAAGGATTTTTGATATCCGTTAAGAAATTGTTTTATTACAAAGAGGTTGCTAATCGGTGGGGCCCCATAAAGCTTTCTAAAAAAGGATATCCCAGAGAGGGTTTTTTTTATTGAAGAATGGGACATTTTTTTTTCTGACGAGTGACTCCACAAAGGGGACTGCGAAGTCCCCCGGAGCCGTTTGTGGGCAAGTTCTATAAATGTTACAAAACTGTACCCACGAAAACCAAGCGGCGCTATAAGCCGCCCAGGTCCGTGGTGCAACCGAATGCTTGATGTAGAGCTGCATCTCCGTTAGAGCTTCTCCCATAATTCGGCCGGAAATCTGACGCCCTGTTGAGCTGCTACTGGCCAACGAGCTTGGAGCTGTGACATGTCATTGTAAAAATTAAAATTGAATAAATCATTAGCACCGGTCGAAGCTACCTGAGCTTTCAACCAAATATTCCTTTGCAATAGGGTAAGTGTTAACACCCTCAAACAGGATGACATTAGTTTTCCTTTAGAGGAAAGTGAGTTGATTATATATACTACCCCTGGGTCCCGAAATTTAAATAAAATCCGATGGTTGGCGAGTTGGGAACCCCAACATAAAAAAATGGCAGTTACTGCTAGTAACCCTTCGATCGTTGGGGTCCTATGTGGGTTATCCAATAAATTCGGGGGCCATTGAGAGATCGCCCACTGAGGGCCGAATCGAATCCCCATGCCTAAGCTGGATATAAAGAATTCCAGCTCAAGGGAGGATGATTCTACAAAGTCCTGTTGCCAAAACGCGGAGCCATTAAAACTGGACAAAAATGAGTCCCAGTTCTCAAGGTCCGCCCGGATCGACTGTGAGACTGAGATGGGATCCGACTCCGACCTTCCGGCCATGCTCTCGTAAAGACGCCTAAGAAATGGGCGCCGCGGTTGGGATGACGCGGAGGGCAAAGTTCAAGCTCCCTGCCAATCTCTGACAGTCTTTTAGGCTATATTCATGCTTGGAAAGGAATTCCCTTATTAAATTTTTTAAAGTTACTACTTTATCAAGAGGGAGACGGCATTCCATTCTGTCGGACTCTATTAATATGCCTAGAAATTCAATGGAGGTCGCTGGGGAAGTAGTTATTTCCGAGGCAATTGGGACCCCGAAATCAGACATTATAGACCAAAAAGTCTGAAGCATAGTCAAGCAGGAGTCCGAGACCGGGGGACCAATAAACAGAAAGTCGTCCAAGTAATGCGTCACAGAACCTTTCGTAGAGTTTTCTGTGACACACCACTGGAGGAAATTCGCAAATGATTCGAAGTAATGGCACGACAATGAATATCCCATTGGGAGGCATTTGTCATAATAAAATTTACCTTCAAATTGAAAGCCTAACGATGGAAGCCCCTGGGGTCTACTGGGAGTAGGCGAAATGCAGACTGAATATCCGATTTCGCAAGCAATGCCCCCCGACCGTATTTTTTAACGATATCTATCGCTGAGTCAAAGGATGCATAGGATACCGACGCAACGTTTGGATCCACCTGATCGTTCAGAGATGCACCCTCAGGGAAAGAAAGATGATGTATCAGTCTGAACGAGCCAGGATCTTTTTTGGGAACTACCCCTAACGGGGAAATCCTAAAATTGGTAAATGGGGGGGATGAAAAAGGGCCTTCACACCTGCCGGAACTTAATTCTTTACTGATTTTATCCCGTACAACCCCAGGGAAACGTCTCGCCGAAGGGAGATTCTTGATCGTGGTGCACCCGGAGCCCAGGAAGGGGGGGACATAAAAACCTCTTTCAAAGCCCCTGTGCAACAGATCCGCTTTTTCCCGATTAGGATATCGTTTTAGCCACGGGAGCATTTTTTGTAGTTTCACCGGGGTCTCCGATTTTGAGAAAGGATTCTCTGTTACTTGATTGACTAGGTTTCTTAAAGCATTTGGATGCAGGATGAGGGCCCCCACATGTGGAGCACTCATGCCTGTATCTACAGTTTTGTAACCAACGACATGAGGATTCATTGAAGGCGAAGCAGGTGCCCTTCTTAGACAACTGAGTAGGTGCCTGCTTCGCTACTGCTTGCCTCTGAGGGACCATCATATGGAGCCAAAGACCGACGTCTTTGACGCCCAATTTTAGCGACGGGTGGATGGCCAGCTTCTGGCGAAAAGCCTCATCATAAGCCAGCCACGCCACCCCGCCAAAGTGACGGTACGCCTCAAGAACAATGTCGATGTGTTGAAAAAGCCCTGGACTAGGTGCCCGAGATTTCTCAACCCACACAGCAGCATAGATTAGGAGACCTTGTAACCAGTTTGTAAATGATTTGTAGACTTTTTTCTTATCCTCGCCGTCCTTATCGTCTCGCCGTTCGAATTTGAACAGCTCGCGGGACGGCAAGAGAGAGAACAAGTCCACAAATTCCCCACCCCATATCTTTTCTTTAGTGGTTGATGATAAATGAAAACCTAAGGGGAAGATTTCGCATGGAAGAGCTTCCTTAAAAGAAGACTCTGGAATCCCTGTCCTGTTAGGCGCCTGAGATCCGCTTGGGTGCACTTCACCCTTGTGGATGTCCTGTCTCAGGGCTGCTGATACTGCCTGATGGACAATACCCGTGATAGATGACAGCAGTTGGGGGGATAGAACGTCAGAGACAAACATAGAATTGGTCTCACCTGTCCCCGTCGCTGCCGATCCATTCGTGCGTAGCTGGCCCAGGGCACTGACATGGTCGTCTCGGTGTCCAGGCTCTGCTTGGTCGTCTCTTGAACTCCCACCGGGCTGTGGAGTGATGTGGCCCCATGCTTGGAGCGCCGCTGCCCCGTTAGTGAAGCTCTTTTGCTGCGGGGTGGGCAAGCTCCTGGCAATGGGATGTATGGGACTATTATCGACTTCCTCTGGACCGGTGCTGAATGTCATCGGGCCCTGTTCGCCCGGCCCGCTGCTGTCTATGGCTGATGAGTGAGCGCTGGTCCAGGCCGCTAAGAGTTGTTCGTAGGTGGGAGGGGGCCCTGGCGGAGCTAATCCACCTGCGACCCAAAGGGTTGTGTGTCCATGTCCTGGATTCCTGGCCCACATATGTTGACAGCCTCGCATTGATGGGGGGTGATCGCCCAGTCACTGCGGGTAGGGTAACCCAAAATACCGCTGGCGCTGCTGCAAACACTGCCCCTCCTTTGTGCCCCATTGGGATCTACAATACCCTGCCCCCGGTTATTACCTCCCGCCTCGGCCCCTAAGCTGCTCTGGGGACAACCCGTAATCACCTGGGAAACCGGAAGCCCCGCCCTCATGTGAACAGGGTCATCGGTGACTTCCGGGGTGCACCGCGGATCTGTGTTCCCGCGACTGCTGACGCACGGTTCCGGTCCTCTTCTTCTGTCTTCCGGATGCCCGACGGGACACTGGAGGTGAGTAGGCCTCGCGCCTCCCACGCTTCTGCCGTGAGCTCCTCCTCTGCTCGGATTGCGCACCACTGGATGGGGAGACGGTCCGGCTCTCAGGGGAAGCAGTGACGACCTCTCTGTTGCTGCAGCCGGCTAGGCATTTCCGAAGCCAGGCTTCGCCGCCACAGCTCTCCGCCTTTTTAATGAGTTGATCCAGGAGGACCTCCATCACGCCGGTGGCTCTTTTGGGAGGATTCAGCAACTGTGTGCTGTAATGCCTCTAACGCTCTTTGCCCCCCCCTTATATAGCCCTTCCAGTGGGACGACAGCCAATCACTTCAAAGTAGTTTTCGGCGGGTACCCTCCCGCTCGAAAGTATCTGCCCGGTGACGTCATCACCATGGCAACACATTATAGCCGAGCTACTGGCTTATTTTAACCCTCCCTGTGCCGCTCGTTTCCTCAGGGTCTCATCTATTCTAAGCATGGATGACACTAGTTCTATTAGTCCGCTCACCTCCACCACTGTGCCTATATCATAGGGTTCTCTTGGTCTGCTCACTTCTGGCAATGTGCCTATATCACAGGGTTCTCTTGGTCTGCTCACCTCCACCACTGTGCCTATATCATAGGGTTCTCTTGGTCTGCTCACTTCTGGCAATGTGCCTATATCACAGGGTTCTCTTGGTCTGCTCACCTCCACCCCTGTGCCTATATCACAGGGTTCTCTTGGTCTGCTCACCTCCACCACTGTGCCTGTATCACAGGGTTCTCTTGGTCTGCTCACCTCCACCACTGTGCCTGTATCACAGGGTTCTCTTGGTCTGCTCACCTCCACCACGGTGCCTGTATCACAGGGTTCTCTTGGTCTGCTCACCTCCACCACTGTGCCTGTATCATAGGGTTCTCTTGGTCTGCTCATCTCCACCTTTGTGCCTGTATCATAGGGTTCTCTTGGACTGTTCACTTCCACCAATGTGCCTATATCACAGGGTTCTCTGGGTCTGCTCACCTCCACCACTGTGCCTGTATCACAGGGTTCTCTTGGTCTGCTCACCTCCACCACTGTGCCTGTATCATAGGGTTCTCTTGGTCTGCTCACCTCCACCTTTGTGCCTGTATCATAGGGTTCTCTTGGTCTGCTCATCTCCACCTTTGTGCCTGTATCACAGGGTTCTCTTGGACTGTTCACTTCCACCAATGTGCCTATATCACAGGGTTCTCTGGGTCTGCTCACCTCCACCACTGTGCCTGTATCACAGGGTTCTCTTGGTCTGCTCACCTCCACCACTGTGCCTGTATCATAGGGTTCTCTTGGTCTGCTCACCTCCACCTTTGTGCCTGTATCATAGGGTTCTCTTGGACTGTTCACTTTCCCCAATGTGCCTATATCACAGGGTTCTCTGGGTCTGCTCACCTCCACCACTGTGCCAAACGCTGATGTGAAAGGACCCTAAAGGGGTAATCTGGCAAGCTTAGGGCAGCACACTGCCAAAATTGTATTTCCTTAAGTATTAAAGCATATCCATTGATTTAATTTTTATTTCATAAATCAATAGTGCACATGAAAATAACTAACGTTGTAATATATCTTATCAGACGTATTTCCTTCTTTAGATATGTGACAGGCCCAGAGCTAATTGATACATTTATATCAATGGCCAATAATGAAGGGAAAGAAGCTTAGTGATAGTTTAACCCCATGCAGGGAGTTTATTTATGTAAAATTCATATAAAAAGTGAACACGTATGAGATAACACTACATGTAATTAAATTGGACTACAACTAAATTGATGAAAACATAATGACAAAAAAACATAAAATACCTAATGATAGAAAACATAAAATATGTATAAAATATGTATTCCTCTTGGGTCATGAATACTCTGTAATTAGCTTATATCCCCATGGCGGTTGGTGCTTGAGAGTGTCTATGTTCTTGATGTTGGAGGGTGTTTTGCTTCATTAATACCCTAGAGGTATATAATTCGGAAATTGTAAGTATAAGTGTTACATATATTTCCGTAATTGGTTTGTATTATAAAAGATAGTGTAATCTAAGGCCCCTTTCACACTGGCGTTTTCATCCAGATCCGGACAAAAAACGCATCTGCGCATGTGCCGCCTAAGGGCCGCACTTGCGGTACACTTGCGGCAAGCCCCATGCCTTGTCTATGGGGCTTGTGGCAGGTGTGGCAAGTGCGGTATAACCACAGTTCTGGCACTTGCAGCAGTTGCGGCCACGAAAAAAAACACGATCAGCAGTGTTTTTCTTTTGCGGCTGCAAGTGCTGGACCGCGGCTATACCGCACTTGCCACACCTGCCGCAAGCCCCATAGACAATGCATGGGGCTTGCTTCAAGTGTGCCGCAAGTGTACCGCAAGTGCTGGACCGCGGCTATACCACACTTGCCGCAAGCCCCATAGACAATGCATGGGGCTTGCCTAAAGTGTGTTGCAAGTGCCGCCGTTAGGCGGCAGATGCGGTAAATCTGCCGCATCTGCCACAATCAGCGAAAAACGCTGCTGTGAAAGGGGCCTTACCACAAGAGGTGAAGCTGCTTTTAAAGTGGTATTGTAGGACTAGGGATTTCAGAACCTTGCTTGGAGATCCTGTAGGTTGATGTCTGGCTTTGTGTCCTGTTCAAATATATTGGTTACTATGTGTGCTAATTATATGGAGTACAGTTTCCTTATAGGATCGTATTTGTAAAAGATAGTATTATCTTACTATCAGAGGTGAAGTTGGTTTTGATGTGGAATTGTGAGGACTGGACTTTCACAGCCTTGGCTAATCAGCTGTAATTCATAACCGTACTAATCTCTGGTTGCAAACGGTGGTTGGTGGAGGTTTATAAACTATAGAAAATCTGCATAAAATCATAGGTGTTCACTAATTTTAATTTGTAACAGGTGTCTCGTGTGTGTCTCACCTTGTCTCCTTTGTGTGTTCACTTGTCAGACAATTGCTGATGTAATGAATGAACACCAGTAATTTTATTAGGCCAACTATTGACAGGTATTGAAAAGTAAGGGTACCGTTATACACGTCGCAACATTGCATGCAACTTCACTGGCAATTTGCTGGTTGCAGTGAAATCATGGACACATTGTTACATTTGTACACGGCAACAAAATAGAACAATGTGTCCATGATTTCACTGCAACCAGCAAATTGCCAGTGAAATTGCAAGCAATGTTGCGACGTGTAACAGTACCCTAACAGAGAGAAAAGTGGTCATTGGAGTTGTCATGTCCTTTTCCTCCACTTTACAGGCTTAAGGCTAGGGTCACATTTACGTTAGCAAATGCAGATCCTGATCGGATTTTGAGCTGTAAAAATGCTCAGGATCCGCAGCCCATAGGAGCCCATTATAAAACCAGATTGCACTACCTGCAATCCGGTTACCTCTTCCGGATTTGCAGCCTGCGGTAAAAATCATGCAGGCTGCAGTTTTCGGAGCGGTTTGGCTTTAACATTAGTTCTATGGCGGTGTGCTACCCATAGAACAAAATGTAAAGCTTTCAGGACCCTGGATAGCGGCAGATACAGTACGCACATTACGTACTGTATCTCCTCCACAACGAGGAGCCGCCAGCTTTAATTCATAAAATAGTAAATGCCAACAATAGCCGTCAATACAGTAATACACCTAATTAACCCTTCATATGCTGCCCCATATGGTCACCTTGTCTCTAGGGAGGGTGGGCACTCCCTGGAGACATGGTGCCCACATCTTTTATTAACATTAACCCCTTGTTCATCCCTGCGACAGCAGGGATGAACAAAGAATCTGGCAACCGGATTGCACATTATGAGACATTAAGACACATTTCAAACACACAAAATGTGTCTGAAGGCTCATGCAATTACCGCATCCGGATCTGGATGCGGTAAGCGCAGTGAGCCTTCCAAATGTGACCCTAGCCTAAGAGGCCCTCGCAGACATATCAGTGGTATATCAGAAACCTGTTCTATTCATAGTGACGTCAGGGTCATTTAACAAAAGGATTTTTCTAGCTTTCCTCAGAAATCTCCAAAATATATTAAATATGCTTTGTGGCACCTATGGCATCTTACCTACCAAAATCTTTCCCTAATTTTTTCCTCTTTGATCCCCCTACATGTTTATATTTGGTAGAGCATAGATATGACATGTCAGTACTTTCAGCATTGAGCTGAGGCTATACATTTCCCAGCATTCTCTGCTCTCTTCCAGAGCTGTGTGAGTTCGCTCTACCCCTCTACTACTACTGATGACTACTGGGTACCATAATTCTTTATATAGCCTTTTTGTCATATCCTTATTTCCCACTGGCTATTAGGTTGGCAGAGGCAGGTGTCAGGGAGAAGAGTTCACTGACACTTGAATGATCCATCCAGTGAGTTGCCCTGCTTCACTTGGCCTGGCCATATTGTGTGCAATGAAAATGTAAGATTCAATGTCTGCAGGCTAGATCAAATTACTCTGCAGGAATGTTATGCTGGGGCTGCATGGGCACATTGACAAATACAGAATAACATGTCCCAAAACTTCAGTGTTCTATGTCCTAATGTGCAGGCACAGCACAGGTTGATGCCTTGGACCAGGCATAGACATGAGCAGGTGCACCTTGACCACAGAGCTGATGTCATCTGCTCCATACTTAAAGCGAACCTGTCACCCCCCCCTGGACATCAAAAGCTAAAATAGCCACCTTCTGCAGCACTAATGGTACCTTTACACGCCGCGACGGCAGGCTGGATACATCCCGCTACAGGCTACAAATGTAGCTTGTAGCACCAATGTAGCCCGTCGTAGCGGCGTCTGAAGACGTGACGCTACAGCCGGCAACAGATACATCTGTTTCCTAGCTCTGCTCGAAAACTGATGGCTACAACGCCGATGGTAGCGAGCTGTATCGGCGTGTAAAGAGGCAACGGAAGGGAACTCGGGACAGCCTGCGATGTAGCTGCAATGTAGCTAAGGCGTGACCCTGGCTCCGTGTTACCGCGCCCCATGTGCGATCATTGGTAGAAGCTGCTGCGTGCCGATTGGTAGTCGCTGCATAGGGAGGCATATTTAAAGGAGCTGACGAGTCACACTACACAATTGCTCGAGCGTGCTGTATTACTCAGCCTCCTGCGTTGCCTGCCCAATCAGGATGTTATTGCTTCGTCCTATCAGCGTACGGACGGCTCGTAATCCACAATTGTAGCACGCCTATGTGCTGGCCCTGCTGCACCAGGTACGCCCATAGTAGCTGGTTATAGCGGTGTGTAAATGAGCTACAGCTGGCTACTTGAGACACCCGGCGATGTAGCTAGCTATAGATGTAGCGTGGCGTAGCGCATCTTGTCGCGGCGTGTAAAGGTGATGCGTTGACCGTTTGTAACCGTTTGAGCGTGCTCGTGCACGTGAAGTAGCGGGATGTATCCAGCCTGCCGTCGCGGCGTGTAAAGGTACCATAAGGCTGCATTCAGAGAAGGTGGCTATAGGCTTTTGATGCCCTATATTCACTCAAATATGAACTTATATAACTGTTTACACTTAAGACGACCTAAGACCGGGAGGCGGGGTTTCGCGCTCCTCCGACCCGCCCCCTCTTGTCAATCAGCCTGGTCGCCTGCTGCTGCCTCTCCTCACAGTCTAGCATGAACGCGCGCCTCCGTTCTCCTCTATGGCGCCGCGCATGCGCTGTGCGCACAGCCCGACGACTTCCTGGACACCCGGCGCACAGCGCATGCGCGGCGCCATAGAGGAGAACGGAGACGCGCGTTCATGCTAGACTGTGAGGAGAGGCAGCAGCAGGCGACCAGGATGATTGACAAGAGGGGGCGGGTCGGAGGAGCGCGAAACCCTTCCTCCCGGTCTTAGGTTGTCTTAAGTGTAAGCAGTTATATAAGTTCATATTTGAGTGAATATAGGGCATCAAAAGCCTATAGCCACCTTCTCTGAATGCAGCCTTAGTGCTGCAGAAGGTGGCTATTTTAGCTTTTGATGTCCAGGGGGGTGACAGATTCGCTTTAAAGAGGACCTTTCACCCCCCTGCTGCATGGCAACCTAAATGCAGCACTGAATGCAAGGGGTCCCCCATGTATCTGTCTTCTGTATACACCAAGATATAGGCCAGGGTCACACATACCAATTCACTTTTTTGAGGCTTTAGAAAAACGTGTCCGTTAAATGTAGGGTGCCAATAGTGTCTTCTGAGCTCCTGCCCATTTTTTGGACTTACCGTATATACTCGTGTATAAGCCGACCCGTGTACAAGCCGACCCCCCTACTTTTGCCCCCAAAATTTGGGAAAACTTATTGACTCGCGTATAAGCCGAGGGTGGACTCCAGCACAGGTATACAGGCCCCCCCAGTGGTATACAGCAGGCCCCAGCAGTGGGGTATACAGCAGGCCCCAACAGTGGGGTATACAGCAGGCCCCAACAGTGGGGTATACAGCAGGACCCAGCAGTGGGGTATACAGCAGGCCCCAGCAGTGGGGTATACAGCAGGCCCCAACAGTGGGGTATACAGCAGGCCCCAGCAGTGGGGTATACAGCAGGCCCCAGCAGTGGGGTATACAGCAGGCCCCAGCAGTGGGGTATACAGCAGGCCCCAGCAGTGGGGTATACAGCAGGCCCCAGCAGTGGGGTATACAGCAAGCCCCCAAGGGTGTAAGCAGGCCCCCAGGGGAATACAGCAGGCCCCCAGGGGTTTAAGCAGGCCCCTAGGGGAATACAGCAGGCCCCTAGGGGAATACAGCAGGCCCCCAGGGGTGTAAGCAGGCCCCCAGGGGAGTAAGCAGGCCCCCAGGGGTGTAAGCAGGCCCCCAGGGGTGTAAGCAGGCCCCTAGGGGAATACAGCAGGCCCCCAGGGGTGTAAGCAGGCCCCCAGGGGAGTAAGCAGGCCCCCAGGGGAATACAGCAGGCCCCCAGGGGTGTAAGCAGGACCCCAGGGGAGTAAGCAGGCCCCCAGGGGTGTAAGCAGGCCCCCAGGGGTGTAAGCAGGCCCCCAGGGGTGTAAGCAGGCCCCCAGGGGAATACAGCAGGCCCCCAGGGGTATATACAGAAGCCCCAGTGGCACTCGCCCCCCCCCCCACTTTGCAGAGCCCCCCCGCTTTGCAGAGCCCCCCCCCCCCGCTGCATTATCTTACCATCCAGGGTCTTCTTCACCGGAGGTCCTGCAGTCCATCCTCGCGCGCTGTGTTCCCGGTCTCTTGTGACCCGGCGGGCGCAGTGGAATGACGTCATCGCGCCGGGTCACGTGAGACCTGAACACAGCGCGCGGTGATGACTGCAGGACCTCCGGTGAAGAAGACCCTGGATGGTAAGATAATGCAGCGGGGGGGGGCTCTGCAAAGCGGGGGGGCTCTGCAAAGCGGGGGGGGGCTCTAAACATGCTGGGGGGGCTAGTGCCACTAGGGGGCTGCTGTATACACTGGGGGGGCTGTATGCACGGCTCCCCCTGCCGCTGTGATGGGCGGGGGGAGCCGTGCATATCTAATGAGCGGCCCCACGTGATGGGCCGCTGTCAGCAGCCTCCCCCCAGCCTCCTCCAGCCTCCCCAGCACCCGGCCTGTTAAAATCCTAGTAAAGTACCGTATTGACCCGTGTATAAGCCGAGGAGGTGACTTTTCAGCCCAATTTTTGGGCTGAAAAACTCGGCTTATACACGAGTATATACGGTAGTCATTTTTTCATCAAAAATGCATATGCTTTAACGCTCGATACCTATATGTATCGTGCATTAACGCATGCATTTCCCATAGGGCCCTATGTTAAAAAAAGCATGCGTTTTTTTACTGCACCCAAAAACGATGCATGCAGCGTTTTTTGGAGCCAGAGAGAAGTCAATGAAAAACGTAGCTACACCTAAGTGCACCATCAGTTAACGGATATACGTTTTTGGTCTTAGACAAAAATATGACAAAAATTATCCTAAAAAACAGATCCAAGGCAAAAACGGATGTCATTTGTGACCCTGGCCATAGGCTTAGAAAAACATACAGTTAGAAGCCATGGAGGTAGTCCCTGTGGCTGGAGTGAGCTCGATTGACTGGGGGGCCATTCTCTCCCCCTCTGCCTCTCTGTGCTGCTTCTGCTGTGCAGGCTCTGCCCTCCTCCTCTCCTGCTCTCTGTTACTCAGAGCGGATGCAAATTATTTGTCCTGACGTCAGCTCCAGATTCCTTTCCTTGGTGTCTGAACAAAGGATAAACAGCACAGCAGGAGGCAACAGAGACAGGCAGAGGGGGAGGGAATGGCCCCAGTCAGTTGAGCTGGCTCCTGCACCAGGGAATACCCTCATGGCTTCTAACTGTAAGTTTTTCTAAGCCTACATCTCAGGGTACACAGCACACAGACACATGGGGGACTCCTTCTCTGAATGCAGCAGACATGCTGCATTCAGTGCTGCATTTAGATTGCCATGCAGCAGGGGAGTGACAGGTCCTCTTTAATATAAACGCATGATACTAACACATCTGAATCACAACAGAGGAAAAGGGGCAAATTACCAGTGCACAGAAATCTGGAAAGTGGGCATGTTGGCTGATGTAAAACGATTACAAGGTTATCTGGACTGAAGGGAGAATGTTAATTTCAGAAATCTCCTTTAAAATGTCCTATTAGGATCCTTGTCTCTAATCTTAAAGTCGGGTCTATAATGGGCACAATCTCTTAGGGCCCTTTCACATCAGCGTTTTTTGAAATTCGCGGCAGATGCGGTGAAAAAGCCGCATCTGCCGCGATTACCGCATACCGGCTGCACTTGCGGCGCGGTTGCGGTAAACGCCATACTATGTATAGGCGGACTTGCGGCAGGTGCGGCAAGTGTGGTTTTGGCACTTGCGGCAGGTGCGGCCGCGAAAAAAAATACTGTACGGTTTTTTTCGAGGCCGCACCTGCCGCAAGTGCCAAAACCGCACTTGCCGCACCTGCTGCAAGTACGCCTATACATAGTATGGCGTTTACCGCAACCGCGCCGCAAGTGCAGCCGGTATGTGGTAATCGCGGCAGATGCGGTTTTTTTCACCGCATCTGCCGCGATTTGAAAAAAACGCTGATGTGAAAGGGCCCTTAGAAGTGTTAAAACTCTGTCTTTATTCATAAACACCAATACTAAGAAGCCAGATATAATTTTTATCTTTCTGCAACACGTAGGTCGATAATAATGTGTCTGGCTCTCATCACCATAAAACGATTTGGTTATCTGTCTAAATCCAGGATCAAAGTGAGGATGTATTGGGAAGCGTGACCTAACATGGGGTATCAGAAGGTATTGAGGAATGCTTACCTAATGCTAGAACAATATATGGTGTCAATTGATTGGAAATGGTGTGGCACATGTGGCCGACCTCCTGTAGCTGTGAGCAGTGATTTATGAACAACGGACACTTTGCCAACCAGCTGCAGGTGTTAACCATGTCCAGCAATGAGAATGTATATATACTAGTAATCCAGGGCAATTACACTTCTTTCCATGGCAGATATATTAGAAACAGCTGTGAGGTAATGGAAGTGTGATAGCAAAGGTGGCACATTGGAACGACTGCACTGAACACATGAAAGGAACCAAACATTCTGTTTCTATGTAACTCGGCTGTGTACAGTATTGTAAAGCCTTTGTGGTCCCTGCATTGGATGATAAAGAATTGTTGGCAGTTGGTGTCTGGAAAATAGTCTAATATATTAATTGATGTCGAGTTCAGGGTATCTTAAATATTCATTATTATTATAGCGCCATTTATTCCATGGCGCTTTACATGTAAAAATGGCACACATAGACAAGTACATTAATTATGAGCAATACAAGACACATGCAGGTACAGGAGAGAGGACCCTGCCTGCAAGGGCTTCAGAGTCTATAAGGAATGGGTGAGGATATACTAGGAGAGGGTAGCTATGATCATGCAGTGGTTTAGTGGACTGAGGCTCACTGCAGGTTGTAGGTTGTCGAAAGAGGTAGGTCTTCTGGGGATTTTTGAAGGTTTCCAGGGTAGGCGAGAGTTTGATGTGTTGCAGCAAAGAGTTCCAAAGTATGTGGGATGCACGGGAGAAATCTTGTATGCAGTTGTGGGAAGAAGAGATAAGAGGGAAATAGACTAGGAGATCTTGAGAGGATCGCAGGTTGCGTGTAAGTATTGGGAGATCATGTCACAGATGTATGGAGGGTACAGGTTGTGGATGGCTTTGTATGTCATGGTAAAGGTTTTGAACTGGAGTCTCTGAGCAATGGGAAGTCAGTTAAGGGCTTGTTTGGCAGAGAGAAGTGGCTGGAGAGTAGCAGGGAGATGCGTGGATTAGTCGGGTAGCATAGTTTAGGGTACTTTAGAGGGATGCAAGAGTGCTAGAGGAGAGGCCAGAGGGTAGAAGGTTGAGATAGTTGAGACGGGGGATGATGAGGGCACGCACGAGTGTTTGTGCTGTTTCATAGTCAAGTAATATACGGATCCAGGAAATATTTTTGAGTTGGAGTCAGCAGGAGGTGGCAAGGGCTTGGATACAGTGGTGTAACTTCAGGCCCAGGGGCCCCGATGCGAAAGCTCCAACGGGGCCCCCAATTATTGCAAATCTTTAATAATATTAGTCTTTTTCTATGGGCCAAAGGGACTTTTGGGGCCCCCCTAGGCTGCAGGGCCCGGGTGCGATCGCAACCCCTGCACCTGTGGTAGTTACGCCCCTGCTTGGATATGTAGCTTGAAAGAGAGTATGGGGTCAAGGATTACTCCGAGGCAGTGAGCATACTGTACTGGGGCAAGTGAAAAGCCAGTTACTTTGATGCATAAGTTTGGTGGGGAGGTAGAGTGAGATAGGGGAAAAATGATAAATTACGTTTTGTCCATGTTCAGTTTTAGAAATCGAGGAGAAAAGAAAGATGAAATAACAGAACAGACATTGTGGGATTTTGGTTAGTAAGGAGGTGATGTCAGGTCCAGAGCGGTAAATATGTGCGTCATCAGCGTAGAAAAGTGAAAGCCGTGGCATTCTATGAGCTGTCCCAAGCTGAAGATGGAGAAAAGTTGGGGTCCTAGAACTGAACTCTGGCAAACACCGACAGATAGGAAATGAGGTGAGGAGGTGGTGAGACACTGAATGTCTGGTCTGTTAGATATGAAGAGATTCAGAATGAAGCCCAGTCTGTGATACTAAGAGATGAAATAATCTGTAGCAAGAGGGAATGGTCCACTTTGTCAAAGACAGAAGACTGGAGTACAGAGTAGAGTCACTTACTTGTGACGGTTTGTAGGTCATTGCTGACTTTAGTTAATGCAGTTTTCGGTTGAGTGATGCAGGTGGAAGTCAGATTGTAATCGGTCAAAGAGGGAACAGAAAGAGAGGTAGGAGGACCGTTCAAGATTGACATGCTGTTCCAGCAGTTTTGAGGCATAAGGGAAAAGTGATATGGGGCAAAAGCTAGGCCCAGAGGATGGGTCAAGGGAGGGCGTTTTGAGGATGGGTGTGACCGAGGCATGTTTGAAGGATGAGGGGACAAAACCTTTCTCTGATGTCTTCTGCTTGAAAAAAGAGGCAAAGTCTTTAGCTGAGGTTAGAGGGGGGAGAAGGTGCTGGGGGACGGAGGAGAGAGTTGAAAGCATTGAGTAGCTGTTTAGGGCTTTCAAACAGGGACGATATGAGAGATGATAAGTAGATTTGTTTTGCAGCAATGAGTGTGGACTGCTTGTATGCAACAAAGTGCTCAGTGGAATATTCATATACCCATACTTTTTTCATCTCAGTATGTGTTATAAATGATTTAGATGTGCAGAAAAGTTGTTGACATGATTGGATCTTCTCATAACTCCTGTAGATGTTGTTCATGTGAATATGTATTGATCCACCACAAATTATCAACAAAGGGTCACTGGATCACTGTTTTTCCAATGAGCATTTATGGCATACCTTTTGATTCCCTGCAAATGATATGTCGTTGCACCAACTTTACTCTCTAGTAAAATAATATACGCTAGTTTATGCCATAGAGTCAGCCATTCCCTTTCATATCCATGTGTTCATTAAGCAGAAACATTATATAAATGAGGTTTGCCACCACTTTAAGAAGACCACCCACTTGTCGATACCTGCTTTCTTGTAATAGATATTCAGTTCCACCATAGTTTATGCATACTTGTCATTTTCTTTGAGCAGTCCATCCCTATAGACAATCATATTTCATTGGAATTTCAGTTAGTGGTTCAAGAGAGGTTTCTATAATGGAGGAGGAGATAGCATTTATGATGACAGCACATACGGTTGTTTTGAAGTGTATTTTGTCACTTCCTTGTTATACATGTTGAGAATGTTTCTGCATATTTATATGGCCTTATAACATTTAGATTTCAGGCTTCTATTCAGATTCTTATTTTGCCAAATCAGGTGCTCTGTGTGGTTGTGGACAGGACATGACCATCATGTTCTCTGATCTATCGCTACAAAATTACTTCATGTGGGAGGAAGGTAAAAGCTTCTTACACATCCTCATTATTTTTCATCTAAATCCCCTAAATTTGTCTCTTTCTCAAGTCTTTGCTAACAATATAAAACACTTCCACATCTTTGGTAACAGATGTGACATTATATATTGTATACACACATGGTCAAAATTGCTGGTACCCCTCGTTTAATGAAAGAAAAACCCACAATGGTCACAGAAATAACTTGAATCTGACAAAAGTAATATTAAATAAAAAAAATCCATGAAAATGAACAAATGAAAGTCAGACATTGCTTTTCTACCCTGCTTCCACAGAATTATTTTAAAAATTAAACTCATGAAATATACCTGGACAGAAATGATGGTACCTTAACTTAATATTTTGTTACACATCCTTTTGAGGCAATCACTGCAATAAAACGATTTTTGTAGCTGTCAATGAGACTTCTGCTCCTGTCGACAGGTATTTTGGCCCACTCCTCAAGAGCAAACTGCTCCAGTTGTCTCGTGTTTGAAGGTTGCCTTTTTGAGATGGGATGTTTCAGCTCTTTCCAAGATGCTCAATGATATTTAGGTCAGGGCTCATAGAAGGCCACTTCAGAATATTTCAATGTTTTCCTCTTAGCCATTCTTGGGTGTTTTTAGCTGTGTGTTTTGGGTCATTATCCTGTTGCAAGACCCATGACCTGCTACTGAGACTAATCTTTCTGACACTGGCCAGCACATTTCCTCTAGAATCCCTTGATAGTCTTGAGATTTCATTGTACCCTGCACAGATTCAAGACACTCTGTGCTAGATGCAGCAAAGCAACCCGAGAACATAACAGAGCCTCCTCCATGTTTTGTAGTAGGGACAGTGTTCTTTTCTTGATATGCTTCATTTTTCCATCTGTGAACCTAGAGCTGATGTGCCTTGCCAAAAAGTCCCATTTTTGTCTCATCTGTCCATAGGACATTCTCCCAGCAGCTTCGTGGCATATCAACATGTAGTTTGGCAAATTCACAGTCTGGCTTTTTTAGGATTGTTTTTCAACAATGGTTTCCTCCTCGGTGGTCTCCCCTGAAGTCCACTTTGGCTTAAACAATGACCGATGGTGCGATCTGACACTTATGTTCCTTGAGCTTGCAGTTCACCTTTATTCTCTTTAGAAGTTTTTCAAGACTCTTTTGTTACCATTCGTATAATACATCTTTTTGATTTGTCATCAATTTTCCTCCTGTAGCCACGTCCAGCAAGGTTGGCTACAGTCCCATGATCTTAAATTTCTGAATAATATGTGCAACTGTAGTCACAGGAACATCAAGCTGCTTGGAGTTAGTCTTATAACCTTCACCTTTAACGTGCTTGTCTATAATTTTCTTTCTAATCTTCTGAGACAACTCTTTCTTTTTCTCCCTCTGGTCCATAATGAGTGTGGTACACACCATGTCACCCAACAGCACAGTGAGTATCTGTAGCGCTATATACAGGCCCACTGACTGATTACAAGATTATAGACACCTGTAATGCTAATTAGTGGACACGCCTTGATTTAACACGTCCCTTTTGTCACATTATTTTCAGGGGTACCATAATTTCTGTGAAGGCTGTGAGGCACCGCCGGCATGGTCCACATGGCCGGGGCGCGTCACATGCAGGATCAAGGTATGATCCTGTGCACACTGGCCGGTTTGACTAATAATGCTGTGTGAGCCAACTTTGAGACACAGGGTTTCATGAGCCTAATGAGCGGCAGTGAGAGTGAGATGAGATCGAGGAGTCCCTAAGGAATAAGGACTGAGTGCTGACAACCCCGGAACACAGGGAGTTAACCTGAGCTGTGTGAAAGGCTGATTATCAGCAGCTAAGGGGGTGTGTCCAGGTGGGAGTGGCTGGCACGATAAGAGGTCAGCCAGCTGAGTGATTCGGATTAGATCCATTTTCAGCCAGACATCAGCCTGAGAGGATGTGGGCTGATTACCAGCCGGAGAGCTGAGCAGAGCCAGTCTGTGTGAGGGACTGGGAATGCAAGTCCATGCCGCCATTTTGAGATGGTGAAGGGAGCATGCTAGCTCCGTGCCGGTGCCGAGGTCCGAGGTTGTGAGCACCTGGTGGGGAAGCCGTGGCTGAACCCGGTGGAGACTGGTCCGGGCGTGGAGGGAACCACGTCCGGGAAAGGAGCCTTGGGGGACGCTTGGTGGACCCGTTATACAGGTAGCGAGACCCGGATCCGTGCCCGGTAAGACAGCGGTTCCCGTGTAACGGAGTGAGCCGTGTGTGAGTAATGCCAGGCGGGCATAGACCGCCTTTGGGTCCGAGTCAGAGTGCTCAGTTAAAGGACCTGATGAAACAGAACGTGTTTAACTATGTGTATGAGGGCTTAGGTAATGGCCCTGAATGAGAGATGATGGCCTATAAGTAAGGCCCATGTATAATGATGTGGGGAGAGAGTGACCCAGCTAGTATGGATGATGTTGGAGGCGTTCCGACCTTGGAACGAGAGGGAGGCTTGCCCTGCTGCTTGCAGAGGGTACCCGTTCCTCAACCACGACCTCTAATGGTGTGGGTGTGCCTGTGGTGCCAGACACAGGGGTAATAGGGCTCCTAGTAGGTATCGGATGAGGTTCCCGTGTACTATGGTTTGCCAGTCCCTGTAATGGGCCATGGAGGGGCCACAGTCCATGGATGTGGGCTGTGAGCAGGTGTGTGATCCATGGACGTTTGAATGATGGATCACATACGGTATGTAAGGTCCCGGTCAGGCAGGAATCCTGACTACGGGTGAATGTATATCATCAGGCTGGGGGACTAAAGCCAGGCGGCAGGTACCGCCATTGGGACCCACAGGGCCCGTTGAGGCGTATGTAACGAAGGTCAGAAGCAGAGGTTAAAAAGGGCTCCTAGAGTGGGGATGCATGACATACCTGGTACTCAGGTTGCTCAATCCCTGTTATGAACCCGGAGGGGTCATCGTTGTACTGTAACGTATGTTTAGTGTGAGTAGGCCGGAGGCCGTAGCCACCACGGGAGCTGTTAGTAGAGCTCCAATGGGGACAGAGATGGTTACAGGTCCCGGGTTACTATAAGATATTATGTGCAATATAAGTGTTATGTAATGTTATATGTAAATGTATGGTGTATTTATGTAAAGTGTTTTTAATCAATGTGATATGTGTCAAACATGCTACCTGGGTTATGTTGTTAATATGTGAAAATAAACGGGTAGACATTGGTTAAACTTATAAACACGTGTTCTTGTCGTTTTGCAAGCGGGTTCCCCGGTTGCTGCCTCACAAGGCCTATTTCATTACTTTAATTAGAAAAAAAAATTCTGTGGAGGCAGGGTGGAAAAGCAATGTCTGACTTTCATTTGTTAATTTTCATAGATTTTTTGTTTATTATTACTTTTGTCAGATTCAAGTTATTTCTGTGACCTTTGTGGGTGTTTTTTTTTCATTAACGAGGGGTACCAACAATTTTGATTACGTGGTATGTATTAGAAGCCACTACAGCGTATAGGGTCCTGATAAAGGTGCTCCACCTACCCAGCCATATATGTCATGTCATTGCTTTGAAATGTAAGAAGCGATTCTCCTATTCCATTGTCTGTTAGGTATAAAAGAAGTGAAATGTATAAGTGATTTTTGTATTGATATGTATGGAATAGTTGTGACTTACTGCTGGTAAAATATTTTTAAGCTTTTAAACTTTGTCAATGGATTGATGAAGCAGATTTACTATTGTAACTGCAATGATGTGTACATATTTCTTATACAGAACAGCTGTCTGTAAAATAGCCCAGAGCTGTATTCACAGTTCTGCAGCCTGATAGTTTACAGCTGTAGTCACAATTCTACTGCTTGTAACACAGTCCAGAGCTGTAGTTACAATTCTGCAGCCTGTAAAATATTAAAGCTGTATTCATATTTTTGCACCTGTAAAATAGCCCAGTGATGAATTCACAAATCTGCCATCTGTAAAACGCTACAGAGCTGTATTCACAATTCTGCAGCCTCTAAAACAATCAAAAGACGTCTTCATAATTTTTAAAAATTCTGTAAAATAGTCAAGATCCGTATCTCACAAATGAATGGCCTATGGCTAGGGACACATTTGCAGTGGGGTTTGCAGATCCTAATCCGATTTTGAGCATTAAAAATGCTCAAAAGCGGATCAGGACACGCAGCCCATAGGCGCCCATTATAAAACCGGATTGCACTTAATGGAATCCGGTTCCCGCATTCCGTTTTCGCTGCCTGTGTGAAAAATCATGCAGGCCGCGTTTTTCGGAGCGGTTTGAAAACCGCAGCAGGGATGCTATAATGGGCGCCTATGGGAGCCCATCCAACTACCGCAAGGCACATGTGAATGCCTGCGGTAGCCGTATGCTTTGTTCATCCCTTCTGTCGCGGGGATGAAGAAAGGGTTAATGGTTATAATATATGTGGGCAACAAGTCTCCAGGGAGTGTCCAGCCTCTCTAGAGACATGTTGTCCACATAGTGTGGCATGTTTGGGGTTAAATTGCTTTGTTACAGTATTGCCGGTCCTGCACACCTCCATAGAACTAATGTTAAAGCTTTCAGCACCATGGATAGCAGCATGTACAGTACGCAATTTGCGTAAGCAGCAGGGTCAGCTCCTTATTGAGGATGCTGCCCTGCACTGTGCTTACGCACAGTGCATACTGTAACTCCTCCTTACAGCGAGGAGCCGCCGGCTGTCATTGACAAAATAGTAAAAGCCGACAAAAGCCGGCAATACTGTAATAAAGCAAGTTAACCCCAAACATGCCGCACTATGTGGACAACATGTCTTTAGGGAGGGTGGACACTCCCTGGAGACTTGTTGCCCACATATATTATAACCATTAACCCTTTGTTCATCCCCGCGGCAGCAGGGATGAACAAAGCATACGGCAACCGTATTGCACATTATGAGCAATCCGGTTACCGGATGCGGGTTTAGGGACACATTTTGAAGGCAAAATGTGTCTGAAGGCACATGAGATTATCGCATCCGGATCTGGATGTGGTAATCGCAATGTGCCATCTAAATGTGACTCAAGCCTATCACTAATATCTAGTCATTGGGGCTGCGACCTCTGGAATCTCCACTCATCCTAAGAACTTGTTCACACTTGTGCATAAAAAAAATCAGTCCCATTCTCATCCAGAAAAGTTGAATGTGTGAAGTCCATTTGGTATTCTGTATGTCATGTGAGTGTAATGTGACTATGCGATTTTTTTTATTTCTCATAGCATCCATATGACATGTGTATGTCATCCATGTGCAATGCATTTTATCTGCAGGTCTTATCTACTTAGGCTAGGGTCACACTTTAATAGAGAATTGCATGCAGGTCTTATCTACTTAGGCTAGGGTCACACTTTAATAGAGAATTGCGTTCACTGCATCCAGATCCGGATGCGGTGAACGCAATTAGCTTCATTCACATTTTTCCTGAAAAATGTGTGGCTGAAACCGCTGCTCCGGATGTGTAATCCGGAGCAATCCGGTTACTGTACAGTTTGCTCATCCCTGCTGCCGCAGGGATGAGCAAACTGTTACCAGTGTAAAAAAAGCTTTAATGTTAATAATAATTGTGCCCATCATGTCTCTAGGGGGTGCCCAACCCCCTAGAGACATGCTACCTACTCAGGTGGGCATGTTATGGGTTAATATTGCTTGTACAGTAAGCCGACTCCTGTCGGCTCTGTACAATTTTGTGAATGAAGCCACCTGCTCCTCTGACAGCGGTGCGCATACTATATGTAATGCACGTAAAGTATGTGCGCTGTCTGAGGTCCTGTAGGCTTTTACAGTAAATCTATGGGCTGCGCAGCACCACAGATCTACTGTAAAAGCCTACAGGACCTCGTGTACATCATGTATAGTATGTGCACCGCTGTCAGGCGGCTTCATTCACAAAATTGTACAGAGCCGACAGGAGTCGGCTTACTGTACAAGCAATATTAACCCATAACATGCCCACCTGAGTAGGTAGCATGTCTCTAGGGGGTTGGGCACCCCCTAGAGACATGATGGGCACAATTATTATTAACATTAAAGCTTTTTTAACACTGTTAACAGTTTGCTTATCCCGGCGGCAGTCAGTAAAGGCAAACTATACGGTAACCGCATTGCTCAGGATCACACATCCTGAGCAATGCGGTTACCGCATTGCGGGGCTTAGAACCGCTCCGAAAACTGCAGCCTGCATGATTTTTCACGCAGGCTGCAGAGCCGGATGTGGTAACCGAATTGCATGTAATGCGATCCGGTTTTTATAATGGGCTCCTGTGAGGAGCGTTTCCTGCTCCGGTTTTGAGCTTTTTAAAAGCTCAAAACCGGATCAGGATTTGAAAAAAAAAAGTGCAGATGTGACCCCAGCCTTACATAATTGTGCTGTCTAGTCTTTGATATACTTCCACGATATCCTCCCATCACTCGCAATCCACTTCCGCTACAGCAACCATATTTGCACACTCAAGTGATGGGTGTGCAAATATGGCACCTGCTAGCAGTAGTGGCCCCTCGTACACTACCCTCAGTGGTGCCATCAACAACCAGACCCGACGCCACCCACAACCGACACCTGGAACTCGCCGCTGCACAATCCACCGCTCACGCAGGACCTGTGGTAATATCACATTGATGTGATCAGTCACGTGCACAGGTGGAGCTAAGAAAAAAGCTAACATCAACCCCTTTATCACACAGTCTTCCACTGCACGGCAGCTGGAAGAGTGGAGTACCCACCTGTTTTGGCATCTCATGGAGGTGCCAATTCTGGGGCTGCTGCAGGCTGCAATATTCAGTGTGGGGGGGGGGCTCAGAACGTTTGGGCATCACCACGCTGAGAATTTCAGCGTCCATGGCTGGCAAACAAAAATACAGTGAAGCTCACGCCAATTTTTTAAAATTATTTATTTAAATAACTAAAAAAAAAGGTCTCCCCTGTAATTTTCATTGCCAGCGAAGGTAACACCAGGCAGCGGGGGTTGGCAGCCAGTAGGCAGTTGGCAGCTGGCAGCTTTTCCTTACCTGGGAATCCAAAACAGAGATCACCTCAAGCTTTCTTTTCATATTTTTTTAATTACGTAATTAGAAGAAAAAGTATGGGGGTCCTCCCAAATTGGATCACCAGCAATGGTGAAGCTGATAGCTGGGGTCTGGCATTCTCAGGGTGGGAAGAGCCATGGTTTTTGAGCTCTTCCCAGCCTAATAATAGTAGGCTGCAGCAGCCCAAGAACTGGTGCTTCCTTTAGATGCTCCACTCCTGTTGCTTTGCCCCAGCTCTTTCTGCTACCCTAGTGCATTGGCAAATGTGATATTGGTATTTGGGGTTGATGGTAGCTGGCATCAAACCCAGGGGATATTAATATTGAGGCATCTATCAGATACTCGACATTACTAACCCAGTCAGTAATAATACAAAGACACCAAAACCTCTTTTATTTAAAAAAACCCACTCCCCGACACATTCACTCTTTTACCAATTTATTGAAAAATATCCCAAGGAAATAAATGAAAAAACTCCCTCCCAAAAAAAGTAAAAAAAAAATCCTACAGTAGTCCAAGGTGTTCGCTGTAGGCCACCGAATCCAACGTAGTCCACAAAAGCGAACTTACAAGACCTAAAAGAGAGAGAATTAGTGAACAACTAACGACAAGAGACACCCTCTCTAACCAATTTATTCCCAATCAACATCCAAAATCCAAGGCATCTAACGCAGTCCAATGGAGGTCCCACAAAGTCTTAGGGCCGTTTCTCAACAGCGCTCAGCTGCATTATGCAGCATTGCACTAGCCACGTGGTAGCGCAGTGCAAGCGCAGCTGAGCACAACTGAAGCGCATCCCGTTCCTGCCGCCATTACCGTGTCTGGGTGAGCGCATCCCAACGCAACCCGGAAGCGCAAGTGTGAAGAGGGTTTGTGTCACAGCGCATGTGCTTGTCCGGACGCACTAGAAACGTCGCATGACACATTTCTGGTGCGTCCGGACTAGCTTATACGCTGTGACACAATCCTTCTTCAAACTTGCGCTTCCTGGTTGCATTGGGATGCACTCGCCAATACAAGGTAATGGTGGCAGGAACGCACATCGTTTTATTTGCGCTGTGATGTGCTTGGCTGCGCTTGCACTGTGCTACCACCTGCACTAACGCAATGTACTAGAGCACAGGTGTGAATTAGGCCTTAGTCTCCCAACATATGGGGGCATGTTCACAGAACACATCCCCCATACTTTGGGAGAGCATCCACAGCCTGTCTCCCGGCAGTGTGATGAGCAGTGATGTCACAAAGGTTACTGCAGTTCACACTCGGTATCTGTGAGTGTGACCTCAGGTAACCTTACTGATGTCACTGTATGTCACAATTGCTGTTTCTCGCGTGATATTTCTGGTATCGCGTGATGTACAGTATAGTGTCCTCAGTAAAGTTACTGCAGTTCACAGTGGCGGGATACCTGCTCTGTGACCCTGCGAGTGTGATTTACACTAACCATTGTGATGTCAGCTCTTGTCACATTGCTGGTAGTCAGGCAGTGGCTGCTCTCTTAGTACACTGGGGATGTGTTCTCTAAATGTGCCCCCATATGCTGGGAGACTGAGACTTTGAGGAACTTCCACGGGAAGTCGAATGCTTTGGATTTTGATTACGAATACATTTCCTAATGAGGGTGTCTGTTGTCGTTATTTATTTACTAATTCTTTCTTTCCTGTTTGGACTATGACAAGTTTGGTGGACTATGGTAGAAACATGAACTACTGCAGGATTTTTATGTTTTTAGGAAGGGGGTCTTTTTTTATTTCCTTGGGATTTTTTTTTAATAAGTTGGTGAAAAAGAATCTGTAGGGCAGTGTTTTTTCAAATAAAAGATTTTTTGGTGTCTATTTTTCTGATTACTGACTGGGTTAGTATTATTGGATATCTGATTGACGACTCAACCCCTGGACTTGATGCCAGCTGACATTACACAGATGGCATTAACCCCAAATACCATTACCCCATCTGCCAACACACATGGGCAGCAGAAAGAGATGGGGCGAAGCGCTAGTATTGGCCATCTAATGGAGGCGCCAGTTCTGGGGTGACTTCGGCCTGCTATTCTTATGCAGGGGAGGGCCCAATATTATAATATAATATAATATTACTATTATTTCCTATGCCTGCACAAATTCACAATGCATTTTGTATGGGGAAAATGGATCCTTCAAAAAATAGGATCAAGGAGCTTAAGTGCCATCCTTTTCAACACATCCGTTCCTGTCCGACTGGTCCCTCAAAAAACAGGATCCACACGAACAGACAAAAAACGATGTGTAGGGGGCCTTACCTGGCTACATCTTCAGATCTACAGCCTTTCTTTTTATTAGGTTGGCTTCCACCACAGTTTCTGCATATTCGCCTGCTTCCTTATTTTTGCAGGAGGAGTTGGACCGGGATGGGTGTCTGAAAATGGATGGCCAGTGGTGTGTCCGGTTTGTTTTTTACAGGAACCATTTTGAATCCAAAAAGCAGTTAGCTGTTCAAGTTCCATAAATAAGTAGTGCAATGGTGGGGAGGAGAGAGAGAGAGAGGAGAGAGAGACCAGAAATTGAGGTAGGAGGACCAGTACAGTTGTACAGAGCATGCGCAGTACTTAAAACCGGATCTGGGAAACGATCCTTTTTTTCCTGTGTCCGGCGCCATAGACTTCAATGTTATATGATACAGACACTGCTGGATTAGTTTCTGTCCAGTTTTGTCCAGTCGCCCAAAAACGGCGCACTCTCCGATTTTGGGGACGGTTAAAAACAGGACAAAAACAAATTCTGGAGTGAATGCTTTAAAACGGATGGCCATATATGACCAATCTGGCACCATAGGGATGCATGGGAGGCAAAAAAGGATCCTGTTCTGTCCTTTTCAAAATGGATAGAACAGGATGCAAAAAATATGATATGAAGCCAGCTTAGGTGGTGTGACAATGATATTGTGCCAAGCAAAGTAATCAAAAGGAGAGCAATGGATACATCCTCTCCCATCCAATGGCCATAAATCACTATTGTGACTGATGGCAGTGAACCTGTGAATCAGATTACACCAACTCTAGTAAGGACTTCTTCCAATGTTAGATTAGGGATACAAATTAAAGCCAAAGTCTTGCGAAATATAACTACACCTGCTGCTCTACTTAGGTACAGAACATATATTCTTACTCCAAATTCTTGAGTCTCTTGGCATTACTGACCTTGCCTCTCCTGGATCTCCTCCTACCTAACGGACAGGACATTCAGCGTCACCCACTCCCACACCACCTCCTCGCCCCACCCCCTCTCTGTAGGTGTCCCCAAGGCTCGGTCCTGGGACCATTACTCTTCTCCATTTACACCCTCGGCCTAGGCAACCTCATCGAGTCACATGGACTCCACTACCACCTCTACGCTGACGACACCCAACTTATCTGTCTGGCCCTGATGTTTCCTCCCTTTTATCCAAAATTCCTCCCTGCCTATCCGCCATCTCATCCTTCTTTTCCACCCGCTTCCTAAAACTCAACATGGACAAGACAGAGTTCATCGTCTTTCCCCGAACAACCCCGTCCCACTGCCCGACTATCAATCACTGTCAATGACTGCACACTCTCACCCCTCCCCCACACCAAGTGCTTTCCTTCAAGCCCCACATCCAAGCCCTCGCCACCGCATGTCGACTCCAACTAAAAAACATTGCCCGTATCCGTTCCTTCCTTGACCACAATACGGCCAAGACACTTGTCCATGCCCTCATCATCTCCCACCTGGACTACTGCAACCTCCTGTTCACCGGCCTCCTGCCTCCTCCCTCGCACCTCTCCGCGTCATCCTCAACTCTGCTGCCCGACTCATCCACCTATCTCCCCGTAACTCCCCCGCCTCCTCTCTCCGCCGAGCCCTCCACTGGCTCCCCTTCCCCCAGCGATCTCGCTTCAAAACCCTAACCCTGACATACAAGGCCATACACAACCTGTCCCCTCCCTACATCTCCGACCTAGTCTCCCGCTACATCCCCTCACGCAACCTGCGCTCCTCTCAGGAACTCCTTCTCTCAACCCCCCACATCGCCACCTCCCACAACCGCACACAAGACTTCTCTCGTGCTTCTGCCAGACTCTGGAACTCCCTCCCCCGCCACATCAGACACTCCCCTACCCTGGGAACCTTCAAGAAAAACCTGAAGACCCACCTCTTCCTACAAGCCTACAACACACACTGAGACCTAATCCGCTGCCCCATCTCACCTCTCCCCCTCCTACTGTCTCCCACCCATCCCCTATAGACTGTGAGCCCTCGTGGACAGGATCCCTGGCCCTATTGTACCCGTATGACTAATTGTGGATTTGTCGTCGTTTATCTTCGTTGTGGCCATCTTTGACCACTTGTCCTTGTCTACCCTCGAAAATGTAAAGCGCCATGTATCCTAATAGCGCTATATAAATACCTAATAATAATAATAATAATACCGGTATTCAAAAATTAGCACAAAAAAGTGTTAAACCTGTGACTTTTTTTGTGCTGTTTTTTTGCAAGAAATGTAAAAATCTTGGCAAAACCATAATATACGTTGCAGTAATTGTAAAAACTCATATGAATATATTGATTACACATTTACACTGAAATGATTCTTACATTATAGTGTAAGCTGTCTGGCTTTGTATATGTGGTATTCAGATGATAGGCAGTAATGTAATTGAAGGCCATTTCCCTGGAACTCCCTATTGATCTCTCAGAATAGAAGCATTCTGTGATAATCTGAAGCAGTTGGGGGAGGGAGGTTGGAATTCAGGGCAAGCGCTGGGTCAGGGGCTCTTGTAATATTTTAACAAATCAGTTATCCAAAAATTCCTCTGTATTTATTTTCTCTTCTCCTGCTAATGTGATAGGTACTCTTAATCACCTATATAGCAAATGTAGGTTTTCTTTACGTTTAACTGTGTGCTGATGATGATTCAAGGCTTTAAAGAAGGACCAGCTTGATCATGCTGTATACTTAGGCTTTTTCATGGATGATTGATATTCAGGAGACTTTAGGAATTGCTCACATGATGATTTTGTTTCATTAAATCGGTGTATATGTAGTATAGTGTGCGTGTGTATCAGTGTACTCACCTACCGGAGCATTCTCTGGGATCCTGTGACGTTCTACTTCTCTTTTGAATGACGCTACGGCACTTTGGACTGGTCAGCTCACTCGGGGATATATATAGAAATCATGGGGCCCTGTAGCAGAAGTTCTAATTGGTCCCACCCTAAAATATATTAATTCAGTAATATTCGGCTGGTCACATAAAAACATATCTCACAACTTTACCGGGGCTGTGGAGTCGAAGTTGGTAAAAAATGCACCGACTCCAACTCCTAAAATATATAATAAATTGGGTAAACGGCTCAATGCACAGTATGTGCTGAATATTATTATTACAAATTATTATATTCCATCTAAATAGCTTGATTATTGTATCATAACAATGATTAAAGCTTGATGTTCACATTGTACCACAATATGTTTACCACTTAAACATTAGCCATGTATGAGGCAGTCAGAGTTGTGGAGTCAGAGTCAGGGACATTGAGGAGTTGGAGTCGAATGTTTGGCTTACCTACTACACAGCCCTGAATTGTACAGTCTTTACAAAGTAAGTTTTCTCCTAATGAAGCCCCTAGATTCCCCTTTCATTTCACCCATAAAGTATGATGCTGACAAAAGTGTTTCCCAAACCCTGTATGATACTTCCACTGTTAATTCCTCCACAGAACCCTCCACGCGCATAGTATGATGACCCTACTATACCCACTCTCAACTACTCAGGCAAAGTATGGTGACCCGAACACAGTTTAATCCCTAATAGCGACCCCCACACAGTACTCCATGAAGTATAATGGATTTTCTTACAGTGTAATGGCCTCTACACCTCTTCACACTGTATAATGGCTGCCACTAGACTTCCCAAACAATATAATAGCCCCTACATGAACCTCCAAACAGTATGATGGACTCAACACAAACTTTCACTTGGTATAAATGCTTGAATACAGTAGAATGCTCCTAAAATAGCCCTCCATAAAGTATAAAGTCTCTCCAAATATTACAATGGTAGGGCGGCAGTGTTGGTGCTGATATCAGGTTCCTCATCTTATGGGCCCCATAGCGGCTGCATGGTCTGCTGACATTGGCAGTACACCACTTGGCTCACTCTATGCAGGAGCAGGAGGCCTATTTTTCATTGTAAGGATATGAAGCTTCATTCTGATGTTCCATAGAATTACATTGTAAAATTCGCTTTCAGATCACGCTGAGCTCAGTGTGACACATAGAATCTGCGGAGTGATGACATTATTCAGGAGAGGAGAAGATCAGCACTGGATCCTGGAGATAGTGTGGTGCCCCGCCATGCTGGCGTCACAGAGGAGTACTGCACCCATAAAAGCGGTGCAGATACTCCAGCTGCAAGCGGATTCTGGGATGGTGGGTGGAACCCACACACAAACACTCCCACACTAGATCACATGGTGGGAGGTACCCCGGGAGGGAACAAAATTACTTCCAGGGGGAGAAAGGAGGTCCTTTGGTCTTTGCCTCCAAGTGAGTAGAGAATGTAGCAGCAGAGGGTTTCTCGGCTGAGAGACCAGGAGAAGGGAAGATCCCAGGCACAGACAGCCGGTTGCGGAAGGAAGGGACTTGGAAAAGTCCATCCACAACAGCTTACTGGGCACCGGAGCCCGCACCTGTGGGATCCTCCAAGGACCACAGAAAATCCGGCAAACTAGGGGTATATCTATATACTACGAAGACTCTTATGCAACCAGAAGAGGGCACTAGGCATCGCTGAAGGAGCAGGCGGTGGCCAGCAGAAGGAAACCCGATGGGAGCGAAAAGAGAGAGAGACAGCAGGAGGCCAGATCCACTTTATGGGGTCAGACTTCACACAAACTACTGGGAAGCAGGGAAGAATTGACGGAGAAAAGGCACATATTGAGGGTTCCATCCTACCATTTGGGATCCGCTTCCAGCCACCCATTAGTTACTTGTGATTGAACATCTTACTGCACTGAGAACTGTAACGAATGCTGCTAAAGTTTTTCAGTAAAGTACCCAGAGTGAAGTGATCTCGACTTTGCTGCATCTTCCTTTGCATGAACTTATTCCTTTCACAGGATCGCTGCCCCGGAGTCCCAGTCCTGCCTGCGGAGGACTACACCATCTCAGCCGCAATACCGCCGACCTCCGGAGGACTGTCGCGGCTCTGGTGCTACTTCACCAGGAACTGCAGGTGGCATTACGACAATAAACTTGTAAATAATCCCTTGTACATAAATCCCCCTTTTCAAAGATAGGCCCAAGACACGGGATCAGGCGCGCCGCTATTCCCCATGACACAGCAGTTAACCCTTTGCCGCCAGACACCTGAGTACCCCAAAGCCTAGGCTCGACAATAGCAGCGGTAGGTGAGTATATTAATACACTCAAACTAAACTACATGCACATATATACAGATCTAATGAAAAAAAAAATGGGAGTGTGTTCTTTAAGATCCACCTTTAGTATTTAGTAGCTCCTCAAGTCATAGTCGACTTTATGACAAGCCTTAATATGACTAAGGATTTGTGCCAGATCAGAACCCCAAACTACAGATGCTGCATTTTGGGGTAACTGTCCCTCATCAGTGCAGTGTGTGGGATATTCTGATCTGGCTGTATGAGAGGCTATAGATGAGGTCTGGGGAACTCGCTATCTACCTTATGGAGAGGAGTTTGCCTGCAACCATAAGGAGACAGTTAAGTAGATAAGGAGATTTAAAGCTGCATCCCTCCTCTAGGAAATATGCAAATTTTCACTTCAGTGAGGAAGTGGACAAACTCTAGCGCCACCTTTAGGTAGCTCCTTAAAGTCATAGTCGACTTTCTGACAAGCATTTTAATATGACTAAGGATTTGTGCCAGATCAGAACCCCAAACTACAGTACATCCACTTCCTCACTGAAGTGAACATTTTCATATTTCCTAGAGGAGGGATGCGGCTTTAAATCTCCTTATCTACTAAATTGTCTTTTTATGGTTGCAGGCAAACTCCTCTCTATAAGGTAAATAGCGAGTTCCCCAGACCCCTTCCTTAAGATCATCATTCAGGGGCCTAACTTCAATATTATCAATTTGGAGCACATTCAGTATTAATTTACAGTTTATCAAGTTAATTATGAGAATTTGTAAAATTGCATTGACTCTTGAAAGACAATGTCTATTTTGGCTTTCAGGATGAGGTATTTTTTGTGTCGCTTTCCAAGAGCTACCAATTTTTAGTTTTTCATTGACAGCTTTATGAGGACTTGTTATTTTTGCAGAATTTTGTATTTTTTAATAGCACTATTTTGTGGCGTATATGATGTAGTAAAACAACAGCAATTCTTACATTTTTCATAAGGTTAGCTTTTACAGCTTTCACCCAGCAGTGTCAAAGACATATTTACTTTACTTGTGGTTCAGAATGGTTATGGGATTAAACTGCTTCCGGTTGGCAAAGAAGCACTTGGCACTGTGCAATCGTATTCCTGGGGCATTGATTAAGAAAAAAAGAGCTCTTCCCTCTGTTTTTCTGTCTAAAAGCCACGATCTCTATTGGCCAAGGTATTTAAGGGGTCCAATAACCAAGAATGGAGCTAGCTTTGATGTTTGATTTTGCAACAGGATGTCAGCATTATCCCCCGTATGGTATTTGCAAACAGCGGATTTTGGCAAGGAGTTAAGTCTATTTTACCTGTAAAGCAACATCCATGTATTCATTAATGATGTGACTAATAGAATCATAGAATGGTAGAGTTGGAAGCAACCTCAAGAGCCATCGGGTTCAACTCCCTGCAAGTGCAGGTTTTCCTAAATCATCCTAGCTATATGTTTATTCAGCTTCTGCTTCAAGATTTCCATTGATGGAGAGATCACAACCTCCTGTGGCAGCCTGTTCCACTCTCTGACTGCCCTCATTGTCAGAAAGTTTTTTCTAAGGTCTAATCTGTATCTCCTTCCTTTGCTACTAGTTTTTCCTTGTGCTAATGAGAATAGGGTAGTTCTCTCTGCAAGGTGAATACCTTTCAGATATTTGTACTACTATTAAGCCTCATCTCAGACTTCTCTTTTGCAAACTATGCAAATTGTCACTTCATTGAGGAAGTGAAGAACTCTAATGCCACCCAATAAGGGTAGCAATCCTTAAAGTCATAATCAACTCTTTAACAAGCCTTTTATTATGACTTAGTGTTTGTGCCAGATCAGACCCCCAAACTGCAGATGCTGTGTTTCGGAGTGACTGCCTCTCATCAGAGCAGTGTGTGAGAATTTTGATCTGGCTGTATGAGAGGCTAAGATGAGGTTTGGGGAACTAGTTATTCTCCTCATGGAGAAGAATCTGCCTGCTGGCATAAGGAGACAGATAAGCTGATAAGGAGACTTATAGCCGCAATGCTCCTCTGGGAAATAAGCAAATTATCACTTCAGTGAGAAAGTAAAAAACTAATGCCACCCAATAAGAATAGCAATCCTTAAAGTCATAATTGACTCTTTAACAAGTCTTTTAATATGACTTAGGAGTGGATCAGAACCAGAACTTTTGCAAACTAAACATTCCTAGTTCTTTTAGCCGATCTTTATTGAACAAGGTTTGCATTCCTTCTATCATCTTGGTAGCTCCTCTGTCGACTGGCTCCAACATATCGATGGCTTTCTTGAATTGGGGAGCCCAGAACTGTACACAGTATTCCAGGTGGGGACTAACCAGGGCAGGGGAATAATAACCTCTCTTAATATAGCTAGATTCAATGCTTGTCTTGATACATTGCAGAGTTTTGTTTGCCTTTTTAGGTGTAGCACCACACTGATGGCTCATGTTGAATCTGATCTACACTATGCCCAAGTCTTTTTCTCCTGTGCTATCGCTTAATTCTATTCCTCTCATACTATATATGCTTTCACGGGGTCCTTGTCCGGTATCCCACAATGAACAGAGCAAGAGATGAATGATCAGCCCAAGAATCTTTATTGCTTGAAAAACATAAAATTCCATAAAAACAATCCAGCGATATATTGTATGTCCAGGTAATCCAGGTTTGTCTAAATCCGTTGTGGAGCTGGTCTGAACTCAGCTTCGCACACACACAGACTAACTGCAATCACACACTGCTTCTTCTCCCCCCAACCACCTCCCCAATCCAAAACAAGTCCTATGGAGACTCCAGGAGGGTGGTACAAGGTTTTACAGACAAAGGTCTTGAATGACCAAATAAGGACATGTCCACAGTAATTCAATTATTAACTCAGGAGTGTAACTTGTACACAGGAAGTGGGGAAGGGCAGAGTACACAGTATTGCAAGAACAAAGCACCTGTAAAATGCAGTTACAACATAACCCACCATATCCACCATCGCATATGCTTTTTCCATTTCTTTTACCCATGTGTAGGACTTGGCATTTGTTCCTGTTAAACACCATTCTGTTCGCCTCGGCCCATTGGTGCAGTGTATCCAGACCCTTTTTAATACGCTCTCTCTCCTCTCTAGTGTTGGCTAACAGAATGTACACTAACCCACACTGCAATACAAACATAGACCTTGATTTTGATTGGTGTTTCTAAAGAGAATAAGCTTGGACTGTTTTCTCAGAAAACCCATCCCTGTTCATTTTTGGTAAAGTTCTCCAAACTCAAAATCAGGGACCCAAATATTGAAAAATGGAATCATCATATGTAATTGGATATGGCTAGGATAATTGACTATAACAATAGATAAGTTACATTTTTGCATGAACTAATGCACAAATTGTGCAGACGCCCACTTGTCTTGACAAATCAGCCATTGTTCTACAATGATGCAGACTGTTCAGACCATCTGAAACAGAACAGATCAAAATGTTAAAACATATTTTTAGGTTTCAGATTGTTTCTTCACTTTGGCATGTGGATTAATAACGTCAGACTAATAATAAAGCCAATGATATAGAGTTACCTGACTCCTATATTTTTCTTTTCAGTGCAGCTGCAAGTTATCTCTCTGTCTATTGGAATGCACCTATAATAGCACATAGCATATCTTCAAATAGTTAATGAACCTGGTGGGAATGTGTTTACACATAACACAGGGATTGGCACAGTTTTGACAAGCTATCCAGTGAATGTAGATATTAGCACGTTCCAAATCTGTATGTGCTGAAAAGTGTCCAGTGGGAATTGCTTAAAAATGTCCTGTATAGATTCATGTTGCAAGTCTAGTTTGTCACATACAGAAATAAAACAGTCTAAGAATAATACTGGAGACTGATCCGTCACACCCACATATTCCTGTTTGCATTACAGGCTTATGAGTAATTGTAAAATACATTAAAGAATTAGTTTAATTAGTGAGGTGATTGTATAAACCTTTCTAAAGAGATACTGTATTTTTCGCTTTATAAGACGCACCGGATTATGAGACACACCCCCAAATTTGATGAAGAAAAAGAGGAAATAATATATTTTTAATGTAACATGGGGTTGGCCTTATAATGCCAGTGTCCGTCTTACAATCAGTATATATGTCCTCCATCCTGGTATATATATCCCCCATGCTGGTACACATAGCCTTCATGTTGGCAGTGTCCCCCCATCCTGGCACAGTCCCCCATGTTCGCACAGTCCCCCCCATGCTGGCACTGTTTCCTCCATACTGGCACTGTTTACTTCCATTGCTGGCACTGTTTACCCCCATTGCTGGCACGGTTTCCCCCATTGCTGGCACTGTCCACTTAAAAAAAATAAACAAATATACTCACCCCTTTTCTCGCTGTGCCCGCATTTGGTCCTGTGAGCAGTGATGACATCACTCTGTAGTGACGCTCACAGGACCGAATGCCAGCAAAGACAGCGGGGTTGACGCTGACAGCAGGGAGCGAGGGGAGCATTGAGTATGCCCGTCCTCCCAGGGATAGTCAGTGCTTTCCACGCTTTCATTGCGCTCCTGTAATATGCGCTGCTCCCTCTGGTGATTGACAGCGGGAGGCAGTGCATATTATAGGAGATAATGAGCGGCACCACAGGGCCGCAGCTGCAGCCTTCTGACAGCTCCCGGACATGTTATACTAATAGCTATGGGCCGCACACATTGAAACTGCAGTGCGCTGGCCATAGCTATTAGTGTAAAGCATTCAGCACCTCGGAGAGCGACGGGTGCTGAACGAATTTAGCGTTAGTACCCTAGTAGAGCTACCTATTCAGGAAGCTGGTTAGTAAGTTTTCACGGCGCACTGTCAAATGAGAGTAGCCGCCGGCTTTTAAAGGTGGATTATAGGAGATCCGACATAGTGCGGCTTCTGCAAATTACCTAGGTTAACCCTGAGCTGGCAATGTTGTGGGCTACATGGCTCCAGGGGAGTGTGGTCAATCTCTGGGGCCATGTAGCTCACTATTATTAAACTATTACACACCGGCTTAATAACCGCCATTTTTTACTGATTGAATGTAGCAGAGCTGACATAGTGCGGCTTCTGCTAAAAACATTATTTAACCCCTGTGCTGGCAATGTTTTGGGCTACATGGCTCCAGGGAGAGTGTGGGCACTCTCTAGGGACATGTAGCTCATTAACATTAACCCCTTAAACAACGGGTTCATAGCCGCTCCTGCAGCTGTGTGCCGACATCTAGCACAGAGCCACAGGAGCGGCTTTACAAGTTAAATCAGTACCTAAAAATGTATTTATTAAACAGCATTTTAATAAAATGACAGCGGCAGGAATAGAAGTCTTGTGAATGATATCGTTCAAAAGGCTTCACACTGAACGATGTGGCACACCGTTCTGACGTTAATTGGGTGATGAACAATAGATTTGAGGTCAGGATCTCAAATCTTGGATAAACGATCTTTTCAATCCTATATCGTTCATTTACACGCAAGGATGCACAAACGATATCTTTGGAACGATCACATATCTGTGACGTTTCAAGGATATCATTCAGGATATCCATGCGTGTAAATCCACCATAAGGCTTTTATAGACTCTAACAGGTTTTCCTCCAGAGTTTCCCTGTATTTTGTTCTATCTATCTTCCCATCAACTTGGATCTTTGTCCCTGTCCGTGTTGAAGAAAAGCATCCATCCTCACAGTATGATGCTTCCATCAGCATACTTGACAGTGGAGATGATAAGATAAGATAAACTTTATTGATCCCGGAGGAAATTACAGTATTACAGCAGCAGAACAAAGATCAAGAACATTTCACACTTTACAAAATAAGTCTATATGGACAGCAGATGTGGGTAGACATGTACCTCACCTATTCCCCCCATACACATAGAACTTCACATAGTCTTGGGACGCTTTACACTTATACATTTGTTAAACATCCCCACAGCTGTCGGAACAAACGATTTTCTGTATCTTTCCTTTTTACAATTAGTTGGATTAGAGCTTGCTGAATGTGCTCTTCTGCTTCGCAAACAGTTCAGAGAGCGGGTGTGTATTGTTGCTCATTATAGCCTTGCATTTCTTATTAATTCTATCCTCTAATACCTCCTCGAAGTCCTAAGTTGTAGACCCACCGCCACACTAGCCTTCTTGATAAGTTTATTCAGCTTATTAGCGTCAGCTGTGCGCACACTACTACCCCAGCATATTATTGCAGCAAAGATTGCACTCGCCACAATAGATTGGTAGAACATTTCAAGCATTTTGCTACACACATTAAACAACCTTAATTTCCTTAGGAAGTCAAATCTACTCATCCCTTTCTTGCAAACCTTCTCCATATGGCACTCCAATCAAGCTTGCTGTCCAGGTGAACCCCCAAATATTTAAAATTCTCCACCATCTCCACATCCTGACCATCAATAGTGATAGGTAAGCAATCCTTCATGCACCTTCCATAACTCAACACCAACTCCCTGGTTTTCTTTACGTTGAGTTCTAAATGGTTAGCCTGGCACCAGTCAACAAAGTCCGAGACCACCCTTCTGTATTCCTCCTCCCCCCGGCCTCTCTCAATACCTCCAACTATCACTGAGTCATCAGAGTACTTCTGAAGGTGACAAAGATCTGATTTATACTGAAAATCAGCTGTGTATAACGTAAAAAGGAATGGCGACAGCACTGTTCCCTGAGGGGCTCCAACACTGCTCCGAACACTATCCGATACGGCCGCCCCCAACCTTACGAACTGTGGCCTGTCCGACAGGTAATCAATGATCCAATTCACTAGTCCCTCATCAACCGCCATTTCAACCAGCTTTTTACGTAATAATAGTGGCTGTAAGGTGTTGAATGCACTGAGAAATCGAAGAACATGGCACGTACAGTGGTTCCTCATTGTCCAAAAAGGAATGTACTGTTTGTAGCAGATATGCTACAGCATCGTCCACCCCTAGACTCTGCCGATACGCAAACTGAAGGGGGTCCATAAAAGCAGACACCCTCGGACACAAGTAGGCAAGTACAATTCTCTCCAAGGACTTCATCGCATGCGATGTTAAGGCCACCGGTCTATAGTCGTTATGGGAGTTCGGGAAGGTAGTCTTGGGAACCGGCACCAGGCAAGAAGTCTTTCATAGAACTGGTACTCTCTGTGATTGTGATGTTTTGAGGTCTTCAGGGTGATGTGCAGTGTTAAGTGTTCCACCACACATATCATCTTGCCTAAAAAGTTTTATATTAGAATTTCGTGAACACACGTTTTGTGGCCTATTCAGACAAAGTCTCCTCCTCGCTTCCCAACAGAACATGAGCACAACTTGCTGTGAATTAGCCCCTATACTATATTTCTACTGCCATGGATACTCAAGGGTAAATGGGTGGCCATCTGCAGCTTTTATTTTACAAAGGGTTTGTCCAGTCAAGGTTACATTTTCATTTAATCCCGTTGTTGAATGTTATTTCTTTACCTTGTGTTCTTATTGTCAGTCACTGACCCTAATACCCACAGAGAGTTAAAATGTTTGCAGAGGTCAACATAGTGTCAAAGTTGTCCTGCGTAATTAGCAATGAATGACAGGTCTCCTGCTCTTAGATTACTCAGATCATATCCAGTATAGGGATATTCCCACGGCCATTGACTTTCACTCTATGATTTAGGTTAGGATCATTCTGTGACATTTGATATACTGTAGTAACACACACATCCATTGCCATTCATATCCTTATTCTTCTTCAAGCATGTTTGATAAACTGCAGTTTTTTGCAAGTTCTTACAGTTCTTTAGGAAAAAAAACCTGACACTCCCCATGACAAAGTGACTGAACTTCATATACCATAATCACAAGTTGCTGTTTTGTCATACCTATTCTTCTGCATGAAACTGCATTTAGGTTTTGAGACACTTATAGAAGGGCAGACGTCTTCCCAGGATCACCAAGTGACGTGACTGTCCTTGGACTCACTATGACCCCGCAATGTTCCTTGAAGATGTGATATTTCAGCACGTCAGTTCAAGCTTTCTTTCGTGTGTACACATTGAGAAAATCTAGATCCCTATCATCGCTATCAGTGATCACCTTTCTTATTAATGTTTTAGAGGTTTTAAAATAATGTTCTAAATATATCACTAAAGTATAACAAGATAATGATCACTGTTGAGGGATTTATTGTGATCCCCACTCAACATTTTTCTTGCTGTGTCTTTATAGTAAAGCCACGTTCACATGTCCTGGATTTAGTTGGGATTTTAAAGATGTTTCCGCACCTAAATGTGCGGACGTGAGTGGGGTATTAGATGCCCTTTTTATGAGCTCCGTAAAGAAAATGTGCGGAGAAATAAACCCCAATGCATGTTTGTTATAACACATATTCCTTGTGAAGAAGATGTGGATTAGTTTAATTGAATTACAGTGTGACTAATCCACATGCAAACTCGCTGGCCCTTCACCAGTAGAAATCTTAGTTTAATCCTTAGATTTCTACTGTGGATTTTCTGAAATATTCTTGTGAACTTGACCCTTAAGATGTTAATCGAGCCTCCCATTGTCCTTTTTAGGAGGCTTATAGATTGGCATAAGTAAGTAGGGGACATGGTACTTCTAAACTAGAGTTCCTGGGTAGAATTCAACTTTTTTAAGGGTCACAACTTAGACAGCCCCTTCTTAAATGTTGCAGTCTCCCATATAGAATTAAAGCAAAAACATATACTCATTTAATGGACCAATGCTGTTCAATCTCGACGTCCACTCTATTCAAGATGATTGGATTTGCAAGCACTGTTCTTGGAATAGCTGGGAGTTCCAGCAGTCATACCCTCCAGCAGTTATTAAGTTATTCATTCCATTGTGGAAATATTAGGTTGTAAACTTCAGGTTCTGATTCATGTTATAGTTCAACTGGGCGTTACCAGAGATTTGCCTCTAGAGGTGTGTACTTCTTCCCCTGTATGTGATCGACCAAACATAATCAGGCAGCAAAACACAAAAAGAACAAACCCTCCTGTCCTCACTGATCTCTACAGCTAGTTTATAAAGATACATGAGAGCTCACTTATGTATCATTACACACCCTTACAGTTCTTGTCTGCTGGCATTCAGTGTCGTGGGAGGTTGAGATCTGACAGTACTGTGAAATGAGATCTGGAATTATTTGTACAAAATTGTTGTATTACAGGGGCTTTAATGTTTTGGAAAACCTCTGTCTCCCAACTGCAGATTGTTATTAAGAAAGTATTCTTTACTCACCCTCCTCAGATCCAGCACTGAGTTTCTTTCACTGCTCCTGGTGTCTGTTATTGTCTGCAGCATTGATAATGATGATAATAATAATAATAATAATAATTTCTTTATTTATATAGCGCCAACATATTTTGCAGCGCTTTACAAATCAGATTCATATATAAACAGACAGTCATAAGAAACAGTTTTGGGAGACACAATAATTCAAAATCAAAAAATAATGACGATCCTGCTCGCTGGAGCTTACAATCTACAATAAGGTGGGGGTGACACAAAGTACAGGTGCTTATTTACAATCAGGGTCCAACCGTTTGAGGACGTGTGGAATAGATGAGAGTGGAGGAAGTGGCAACCAGCCAGTCTGTGTAGGGTTTTTGGGTCTCATGGAGTTAAACAGTTATGTTCAAGGAAGTAGTGGATAACCCATGTCTGAATGACTCTGATTAGGGAGAATGATAGGCCACCTAAAAAGATGTGTTTTTAGGGAACGCCTGAAGCTAAATAAGTTGTGGGTAGTCCTTATTTCTTGGGGTAGAGCATTCCAGAGAGTTGGTGCAGCTTGGGAAAAGTCTTAGAGCCGGGAATTAGTGGTTCAGATTAGTGCAGATGTTGGTCTAAAGTCACTCCCAGAGCAAGAGAACGCTTGGGGTGATAGACAGATGAGGGTAGAGAGGTAGGGAGATGCTGCACTGCGAAGAGCTTTGTGGGTGAGAACAAGCAATTTGAATTTGATCCTATATGGGCAGCCAGTGCAATGACTGGCACAGAGCAGAAGCGTCCGAGTAATGGTTAGCCAGATAGGTGACCCTGGCTGCTGAATTAAGGATGGACTGGAGAGGGGTAAGCCTAGTGAGGGGGAGGCCAATTAATAGAGAGTTGCAATAATCAAGGCAGTAGTGGATCAGGGCCACTGTGATGGTTTTAGTTGTTTCCATGGTGAGGAAGGGGGCGAATTCTAGAGATGTCCTTCAGTTGCTGGTGACAAGAGCAGGTGAGAGATTGTATATAGGAAGTGAATAAAAGATTAGCATCAAACGTAACACCCAGACATCGAGTCTGCTGCCTAGATGTTATCGTGGTGCTGCACACAGAGAGGGAGATGTCAGATTTAGGGAGATTAGTGGAGGGCGGGATCATAAGAAGTTCAGTTTTGGAAAGGTTGAGTTTCAGGTATAGAGTGCACATGATATGGAGACTGCGGTTAGACAGTCATTGGCGTTCTGTAATAGAGCAGGGGTAAGGTCAGGGGACGAAGTGTATAGTTGTGTGTCATCAGCATAAAGGTGGTACTGGAAGCCAAATCTACTAATGGTGTGTCTAATAGGGGCTGTGTAGAGAGAGAAGAGAAGAGGGCCAAGGACTGAACCCTGAGGAACTCCAATAGTGAGAGGAAGGGATAGTAAGTGGAGCCAGAAAATGATACACTAAAAGAGCGGTTTGAAAGATATGAATAGAACCAGGAGAGAGCAGTGTTCTTAATGCCGATAGAGTGCAGCATAGAGTAGGAGATGGTGGTCAACAATGTCAAAGACTGCAGAGAGATCAAGAAGAATAAGCAAAGAGTGTTCACCATTATGTTTTGCCATCAGAAAGTCATTGGTCACTTTGATGAGGGCAGTTTCTGTGGAATGAAGGCGGCGGAAACCAGACTGTAATTGGTCTAGAAGAGAGTGAGTGGAGAGGTAACGGGTGAGGTGGGAGTAGACCAGGTGATCCAGAGTTTAGAGATGAAGGGAAGGTTGGAGACTTGTCTGTAGTTATTTGTGCAGGATGGGTCAAGAGACGTTTTCTTTAATAATGGAGTAATGATAGAATGTTTAAAGGAGGAGGGGTAGATGCCAGAAGAGAGGGAGAGATTGAAGATTTTAGTTAGGTGAGAGGTGACTACTGGAGAGAGAGGCTGGAGTAGGTGTAAGGGGATGGGGTCAGTGGTGCATGTAGTAGGAAGAGAGGTGCCTGGAGAATTCTTCTTCTGTGACTTGGTCAAATGTGGAGAGTGAGCCAGAGGAGATGTGAGGAGGGATGGGAGTAACAGCAGTTTGAGGTTGAGAGTTGATTTCCTGATGGATGTTTTCTATTTTCTTAGTGATGTAAGAAGCCAGACCATCAGCACAGAGGTCAGTGATGGTGGCCTACACTTTAGGATTGAGAATAGAGTGAAAGGTGTCAAAGAGTTTTTTGGATTGTTAGATAGTGAGGAGATCAGGAAGGTGAAATATGTCTGCTTGGCGAGGTGAAGGGTTGTAAATTCTCAGCATAAATTTATAGTGAATGAAGTTTTCTGGTGTGTGAATTTTCCTTCATAGATGTTCAGCACTCCTAGAGCATCGCTGGAGGAATTGAGTTTGTAATGTGAGCCAAGGACTGTTTCACTCTGTGTTTGGAGATTCTGGGAGTGAGGGGCGCTACTTGGTCCAGTGTGCTTCTGAGAGAGTCATTGTAGTGATTCACAGCCAGATCGGGACAGGAGAATGAGGAGATCAGGGACAGTGGAGAATGTAGAGAGTCTATAAGTGTATGATGGTTAATGGCCTGTAGATTTCTGAATGTGTGATAGGTAGGGATGCACTGGGGTGGGTGAGGATTTGTGAGCATGAAGGAGAGAATGTTGTGATCAGAGAGAGGAAGAGGCAAGTTATCTAAGGAGGAGGTTGAACAGAGCTGGACAAAGATCAGGTCAAGTGTGTTACCGTCTTTGTCTCAGAGGTTGAGAGTTGTGAGAGATAGTTAGAGATAGGAGCTGGGATGCAGATAGGCGGTTGAGGCTGTTTATGTGGATGTTAAAGTCTACCAGAATAATTGTTGGTAGTTCTGAGACAATGCGGAAAAATTGTCGAGGAGCAGGGTGGGTGACCATGGTGGGCGGTATACAACCGCTACTCTGAGAGGGAGGGGGTGGAAAAGTCTAAAGAATCTAATAGTGTGGACCTCAAAAGGGAAAGAGAGTGATGGAGCTGAGGAGATGACCTGGAAAGTACATTGTGGGGACAGGAGTAAGCCAACTCCACCACCATGTCTGTTCCCAGGTCTTGGGGAATGGGAGAAATGTAGGCCGCCATGATGAGACATAGCAGCAGGGAAAGCAGTGTCTGAATCCTGTATTCAGGTCTCTGTGAGGGCCAGCAGATTAAGAGAGTTAGTGAGAAAGTAGTTATGGACAGAGGGAAGCTTGTTGCATACAGATTGTGGATTCCAGAGAGCGCAGTTAAAAGAGGGAGATGAAGGTGTGCAGGTAATGTTAATGAGGTTAGTAGAAAAATAGATATGGAAATAAATGACATAATTTAAAGGGACACTGAAAGAGTGTGGGTTACCTGACTCATGGCCTAACTAAATACTATACACAAACTGTTGAGTGTTGATTATGGTGCAACAGATGACTCAACTTGACTTATGTCAAGTTGGCAGTGCTACAGCCAAAAACAGAGCTCTTTGGCTGTCCTGACTTGATGGCACACACTGCTGAGATCTGTGAAGCTCACTGATTGGTATTGGCATGACGTCAGCAGTGCAGACGAGAACAGACACAGAAGCAGCAGTGGAGTCTTAGGCTATGTCCCCATGATCAGTGTTTGCAGGATTATGGACATTGTGTGTTTGCACTGTGTCTATGTGTCCACAGGCCTTCTTTCCTCCACAGTGTAGGGGCGGCTGTGTCTCCGGATGGTGTGCACATACCCTAAGTGTTGGATCTGGGGCAGGTGAGTCAGGCACAGTATGTTTGTTTTTCAAACAAACTGCAGCTGGTGAACAGGGTTTACAAAAGCGGAAAATCCTTTTGAGGGATTCCATGTGTCAGTTCTGTCATGTGTTTTTTTCTGCTACTTTTATCTCTGAGTATAAGATTCACAGCTGGGAGAGATAATATTAGCCTTAGCTGCCCATGTAATACTATGTTGATACATCATGGGATTAATAATAGAATAAAGGAAGAGAAAGCAGAACAGAATGTGAAATTGAAGATGGTGGCTAATCAAGAACAGAGGTGCAGGTGGCTAGACGGCAGGAGAGTCAGGACAATACACATAAGGAAGCTGCTTTTGATCCCCCTGTCCTTATTATTGATAAGAGCTAATACATTATAGTTATTAAAGGGAACCAACCACCCCCAATGACCCCCCCGGACTATTAATATGGCTCCCTACACCCAGCACATACATGTGCTGCAATGTTTTTTGCTAAAAAAAACTGCTTTTTAAAAGTAAAGATAATGCTTTATAAAGTTTCTACCGAAGGGACGGGTGGGCGTTACTTACATGGGGCTAAAGCCGAGATTCTGCTGCCACTCATCCTCCTCTCCCCTCGCAGCAGTAACGGCCAGCCCTTTGTTCAGCGTCACAGCCTGGTGCACGGGATGTCATGCCCGTGCACACATCATCAGCTACAGCCGGGTAGCGAGCGCGCGCTCTGACTTCCATAGCTGAGCACAGGAAGTCAGAGCGCGCGCTCGCTACCCGGCTGTAGCTGATGACGTGTGCACGGGCATGAGATCCCGTGCACCAGGCTGTGACGCTGAACAAAGGGCTGAACTTCAATGCTGCGAGGGGAGAGACGAGGATGAGTGGCAGCAGAATCTCGGCTTTAGCCCCATGTAAGTAACGCCCACCCGTCCCTTCGGTAGAGAAACTTTATAAAGCATTATCTTTACTTTTAAAAAGCAGTTTTTTTAGCAAAAAACATTGCAGCACATGTATGTGCTGGGTGTAGGGAGCCATATTAATAGTCCGGGAGGTCATTGGGGTGGTTGGTTCCCTTTAATGAAAGCATACATCACAATGGAAGATGTCAGGGGCTGTAGCAAAGGCCACATGTTCTCTCACCAGTGTGGTTTCTTTTTGATACTGTTCACTTTTGCCTTTTTTACACCTAGGTGAAAAGAAGTGTGAGAAATAATATCCTTTTAATATGACAACTGAAAAATTTGTATGGAGCCAGCTGACAAGTGTACTGTAAATGTACAGGGTCTTATGCTATTCACTGTTTATTAAAATGGATGGCAACTCTTGATGTATTTACTCTTTTCTTTTGTTTACAGCTCGTTGCCAAGGTCACTGACCATTGCTGCTACTACCATAGCTTGTATGCACTGAAGCTGCCTGGGATTAGGAGATAGCAGCGCTTCAGCAATCCCAGCCAGTTTAAAGCAATGCAAACTCAAAAGAAAAGAGTTTATAAGTAGAGATGAGGGAACCAGTGGAAGTTCGAGTTCTGGCGGTTCAGATGGACTCTTTATAAAGTTCTTTTACAGGACAAAAACTTAACCCGAACCTCATTTGAAGACACTGATTGGGCAGTTCAGTTCTCCACCCAGGTAAAGCCAGCCATATGCAAACCACGTCCGGGAGCAGGAGGCCAGGGATTTGTCACTTTTCTATTTTAGAAACACACTACAGCCGATAACTCGGCTGTTACCCCCTTTTTGAGACTATCAAACACTATTTGTGGCTCACACTGGCCCAAGCACCAAGTGTATCCGAGCACAGTGATGCTCACTGGAATGCTAAGGATACATAAAGGACCCGAACTTCAGCCTGAAAGGGTTCACTCATCTCTACTTATAAGCACTACGCATGTTGGGGCACCACTTCTAGACAGCATTGGTGGTCAGTCACCCAGGCAGCAGCATAAATACAAAGAAATGGGTTAATATCTCAAGAACAGCTGAACATTTTACTAAATAGTATATTGCAAAAGTTATACAAAAATACCAATCTATGAAAATGGATGAATATGGAAAACATGTAGGATTGGAGCGTTCTATCCTTGGGTTTGTAGTAAGTTAGAAATTCTCTCTTACTGAATTAGATAAAGTAAATAGGAAGTATGAGTCAGTTTTTGGCTCCAGTATAGAGCCTTGATAAGGTAAATGTATGTCATACAAACAAACACTACCATTCAAAAGTTTGGGGTCACCCAGACAATTTAGTTTTTCCATGAAAACTCATAGTTTTATTTATCAAATGAGTTGCAAAATGAATAGAAAATATAGTCCAGACATTGACAAGGTTAGAAATAATGATTTTTATTTTAAATAATAATTCTCTCGTTAAAACTTTGCTTTCGTCAAAGAATGCTCCCTTTGCAGCAATTACAGTATTGCAGACCTTTGGCGGGTACTATTTAATGAAGCTGCCAGTGGAGGAGCTGTGAGGTGTTGATTTCTCAAACTAGAGACTCTGATGTACTTGTCATGTTGCTCAGTAGTGCAGCGGGGCCGCCCACTTCTCTCTCTACTCCAGTTAGAGCCTGTTTGTGCTCTCCTCTGAAGGGAGTATACACACCGTTGTAGGAAATCTTCAGATTCTTGGCAATTTCTCGCATGGAATAGCATTCATTTCTAAGAATAAGAATAGACTGTCGAGTTTTACATGAAAGTTCTCTTTTTCTGGCCAGATTCTCAACCTCCTTCTCAAAGGAAGGTCAATTTTATTAGCTTCTCTAATCAGCCAAACCGTTTTCAGCTGTGCTAACATACTTGTTCAAGGGTTTTCTATGGTTTTCTTAACATCCATTAGCCTTCTTACACAGTTAGCAAACACAATGTACCATTAAATCACTGGAGTGGTGGTTGTTGTAAATGGGCCTCTATACACCTATGTACTTTAGAAATTGCATTAAAAACTAGACGTTTGCAGCTAGAATAGTCATTTACCGCATTAACAATGTATAGAGTGTATTTCTGATTCATTTAATGTTAGCTTCATTGAAAAAAATGTGCTTTTCTTTCAAAAATAAGGAAATTTCTAAATTCTAATTTCCTGTTGCCTTGTGCAATGAAAAAATTGAGGCTAAAAGAACATTTTTGTGGGAAAAATTAAAATGTCAATTTTTTGTTTCACTTTGCTTTAGTTCCTGTGAAGCACCTGAAGGGTTAATAATCTTCTTGAATGTAGTTTTGAGTAGCTTGAGGGGTGCAGTTTTCGGAATGGTGTCACTTTGGGTGTTTTCTGTCATGTACACCCCTCAGAGGGACTTCAAATATGATGTGATCACTAAAAAAAATGGTTTTGTAAATTTTGCTGAAAAAATAAAAAATTACTAATGAACTTTGAACCCTTATAACTTCCTAACCAAAAATGTTTTTTTTCTAAAATTGTGCTGATGTGTGAAGTAGACATGTGAGAAATGTTATTTATTAACTATTTTGTGTCACATAACGCTCCAATTTAACAGAATAAAAATAAGAAAATTGCGAAATTGTCAAAATTTTCGCCAATTTTTTTATTTTTTCACAAACAAACGCAAAAATTATCGACCTAAATTTACCACTAACATGAAGATCAATATGTCACGAAAAACAAGTCTCAGAATCACTAGGATCCGTTGAAGCGTTCCAGAGTTATTACCTCATAAAGGGACTCTGGTCAAAATTACAAAAAACGGTCTGGTCATTAAGGTGGAAATTGGCTCCGTCACTAAGGGGTTAAAGAGATGGTGTTTTAGTAAATTTTCCATGCATCACCCCTACTACCGGTATGTTTTTTCTTAGAATGTGTTCCAAAGCAAGGGGAAAAAGCCTAAACCTCCTAGTATTGGTGCTAATGTTAGATGTAGGTATTGTACTGACTCGTGTTAATGTTTCTTACAGAGTTAACATCTGTGGGGGAAAGTGCTGTCATGGCTGGAGTAAGTCGACTGGATCTGAACGATGTACAAAGCGTAAGTGTTAAACCCAAAGAGACTTTTTTTTATGTATCATTATTAAAATATGGTAGAAAATAGATATTCCTCAACGCCTCCCAAGTGTGTCCATATTTAGTCTTCAGGAGGCTTATCAGCAAGGCTGTGACATTATCATCTTGGCTTCTGTATTCATTGTAACAGGAGCTGCATACGTCTGTATTCCATAGTGTGAACTATGTTTACATTGTGATCAGCATGAATTTCTTGCAAGAACAGATGAAGTACGGTAATGAAATGTACCCACCATAGCATAGCTGCTTCTAAAGCTATGTGCACACATTGCGTTTTTGATGCACTTTTTGGTGCAGTTTTGTCACAATACTGCATGGCCTTATGCCAGCAAAGTTAATAAAAATTCAGAAATTTTGTGCACATTTTGCATATTCTTCCTTTGCAGATTTGGTGCAGAAATAAATCTACAGCATGTCAATGCTTGCTGCGATCAAATACTTAACATGCGCACGTAGCCTAAGGCTACTGTCACGCTTGAGAGATGCGGAAATCAGGTGACTGGATGGTGTGATGGGTGAAGGGATTCAGGGAGGAGCTAATCTGACCCTGGAACTGGGGGTCCCTGGCAGGGTCGGACTGGGGTGTCTGGGGCCCACCAGGGAAATTGACTCCAGGGGCCCACTCACCCGCTATATGCAAATACCTGTTAGCCGTTATACCCATTCTAGCGGTTACTCCTGCACATCACTCTGCGCTCACCATTACTGCGATGTACCATTACATTAAAGGGATACTTTGGTGAAAACAAGTTACCAACAATCGTCAGGTTCGGCAGGTGATCACTTAGTTATTGGTGGAATCCAACCAATCAAAACCACATCGTCGGAAGAATGTGGCACTTTTACCCCTTTTATTAACTGCAGCGGCCGGTAATGATGTGACCGCGGCTCCATTCATTATCATTGGAGCTCCCAGAAAAAGGCAAACCCAGCGCTCACAGCCACTGAGGGAGTGAAGGGGTCATGGGCGAGCTGTACATCACCTCCAGTCTAATGGGGACAAAACAAACCTATGACTAAGGACTGTCTTTAAGGACATTGATTTAAATGTGCTTTTTAATACTTTTCTAATATAATGAATTTTTAAGGATCTAGATCTCAAAACTCTATGCTGGATATTTTTCTATTTTTTGGACACATAATGGGGATAAAAGCTGCACATTCAGCAGTCGCACCCCCACCAACTAATACCTTATCACATCCTTAGGCCATGTGCACACACTGAGTATTTGGTGAGTTTTTTACCTCGGTATTTGTAAGACAAAACCAGGAGTGGAGCAATCAGAGGTAATATGTTCTGCATTTCTCACCATCTCCTGCTTCTGTCTTATAAATACTGAAGTGAAAATCTCACCAAATAATCACTGTGTGAACGTGGCCTTAGACAAGATCATTACTTGCTTTCTATGGAGAACCTCTGTAAGTGCATTTTGCCGCTGCTGTGTCACAGGACAGGAAGGGGTTAAGCAACCAAGTTTTTAATATCTACTGGAAATAAAGAATTTTCCCCTTATTGATATCAGAAAAAAACTAATAATCAACCACAATCCACTATACCAAGACCAATAATACCACATATAAAGGAGACATACCACCACGCTGTGATCAGAGCACATATTACTACTAAACTGTGATCAAATACTACCACATGCAAGGTATAAATACTGCCACACCATGATAAGACCACATATAACCGACATATTGTAATTGAATAATTCCACATTCAAGGGACAAATACACAACGCCATGACCAGAGCACATAATGCCACTACATAGTGACCAATAAAATCCGGTCAACCCATAGAAGCACCACCCAGCTCAAAATGGTTTGCTGTCGTCTGCTCCTTCCCCTCTCCTCGTACCTGATAAACCACAAGTTTGGTGCCAGACCCACTACTACATGTCAGTACTCTGTGGTGCCCAGCTGTTTCTTCTTCAGTGTGAATAGTGACCAATAATACTACAATAATGAAGATTAAAAAAAGCTCTGTATATTTGGTCAGTGTAAATACAGTGATTATCAGTGACATTATACACAGAAACTCTGTATATAGTGTCAGTGTACAGGTGATGCAGAGAACACCAGTGACATTATACACAGGAACTCTGTATAGAGTGTGAGTGTACAGGTGATGCAGAGAACACCAGTGGCATTATACACAGGAGCTCATTATATAGTGTCAGTGTACAGGTGATGCAGAGATCCCCAGTGACATTATACACAGGAGCTCAGTATATAGTGTCAGTGTACAGTTAAGACTGTGATCCCCCGTGACATTATACACAGGAGCTCAGTATATAGTGTCAATGTACAGGTAATGCAGTGATCCCCAGTGACATTATACACAGGAGCTCAGTATATAGTGTCAATGTACAGGTAATACAGTGATCAACGGTGACATTATACACAGGAGCTCAGTATATAGTGTCAGTGTACAGGTGATGCAGAGATCCCCAGTGACATTTTACACAGGAGCTCAGTATATAGTGTCAGTGTACAGGTGATGCAGAGATCCCCAGTGACATTATACACAGGAGCTCAGTATATAGTGTCAGTGTACAGGTGATGCAGAGATCCCCAGTGACATTATACACAGGAGCTCAGTATATAGTGTCAGTGTACAGGTGATGCAGAGAACACCAGTGACATTATTCACAGGAACTCTCTATATAGTGTCAGTGTACAGGTGATGCAGAGATCACCAGTGACATTATACACAGGAGCTCTGTATATAGTGTATAGTGTGTGTGGATAGGTAATACACCTACTCACCAGAGATGTATCTTGGTGAAGTCATTCATCTTCAGGTTTCTTCTTCCCCTGTCGCAGACAAATATCACGTCTTCTAGCCAGGACTCATCTCTGCAGAAAATAACACAGTTATCTACTGTATAAAACTGATCACTTCCATAGCACATTCCACACTTTTCCCAAGATTTCTACACTACATCAAACGACCAAAAAAGCGACATCGTGCCGCCTCGCACAGTAACAAGGCCTCCCTTTGGTTCCCCTCATGGAAAAGTAAATTATATTACAGCAGTAATAATGTCGCCTGATTGGCCCCTACAGTAAATATGTCCCCACTTCCCACCGTAAGCCAATAATGTATGTTCCTCATTCTGGCCCCCATATAGTAATAAGTCTTGGGCCCCCATGTTCCCCCATTCTAGGTCCCCAGACGGACATGACAACTTCTCCAGCCATCTACATAGATTACAACAAAGACACATCTGACATCTCACATTTCCAGCCTGATCTATTCCCAAACTGGACAAACTCCTCATCCTACTGATCCTCCAATACTGAGCCGTTGCTGCTGTTGCTATTACTGCACATGCTGCGTGGTACAAAAACAGCGCTCCTGTTACTGCCCCACATAATAATGTCACCACTGTGCCCTCCACATAGTAATACCACCACTGTGCCCTCCACATAGTAATACTACCACTGTGCCCTCCACATAGTAATACCACCACTGTGCCCTCCTCATAGTAATACCACCACTGTGCCCTCCACATAGTAATACCACCACTGTGCCCTCCACATAGTAATACCACCACTGTGCCCTCCACATAGTAATACCACCACTGTTCCCTCCACATAGTAATACCACCACTGTGGCCCGCCACATAGTAATACCACCACTGTGTCCTCCACATAGTAATACCACCACTGTATTGTATATACCACCACATGACCCCCTCCATGTTGCACAGGATCCCCTGCATGTTGCACAGGGCCCCCTGCGTGTTGCACAGGCCCCCTCCGTGCTGCGCAGGGCCCCCTGCGTGCTGCACGGGACCCCCTACATGCTGCACGGGACCCCCTACATGCTGCACGGGACCCCCTCCATGCTGCACGGGGCCCCCTCCATGCTGCACGGGACCCTCTGCATGCTGCACGGGACCCCCTCCATGCTGCACGGGCCCCCTCCATGCTGCACGGGACCCCCTGCATGCTGCACGGGACCCCATGCATGCTGCACGGGGCCCCCTCCATGCTGCACGGGGCCCCCTCCATGCTGCACAGGACAGACCCCCTCCATGTTGCACGGGTACACACACATATTGTTGCTGCTGGGGGGACAGCACACTGATTGTTGCTGCTACGGGGGGGCACATATTGCTGGTGCTAAGGGAGAGACATATGGCTGCTGCTGGGGGAGGCAAACTGATTGCTGCAGCTTCTTCTTGGGGGCACACGTATTGTTTATTGCTGCAGCTGAAGGAGCACAGTGATGTTGCTGCTAAAGGGGGGGCACATATTGCTGGTGCCAAGGGGGAGACATATGGCTGCTGCTGGGGGAGGCACACTGATTGCTGCAGCTGTTGCTGGGGGGCACACATACCTCATCTACTTCCACACTGTTGCTGAAGCTCTGTCTGCTCCTCTTCATGTGGGATGCAGGACTTCACGTGCTGTCCCCGTCCACACACCTCATCCTCGCTCTGGCACTGCCTGCCTGCTGTGTGAGGAAATCCCGGCTGCAGACAGTGCTCTCTCTGCTCCTCACAGCATACACGCTGTCAGGGCTGGCAGTCAAACAATGCAGCCGCCGGCCGTGCACTGCGGTCTCTGGCAATGTGCCCGGCCGCCGGAAGGTAGGTCTTAGCGGCCAGACGTTCTCCACCGCTGCTCCAGGGGGACCTGTTCGGGCCCGTTGGGGGGCGGGGCCACAATGCCTGGGGGCCCACTATGACTTTTAACCGGTTACCCGCGGCCCAGACCGAGCCTGGTCCTGGCTCGCCCTGATCTCGAGGTACCTCTGATGGTGTGGAGGTCCGAGTCCACCATTTCGCCTTAAGCTCAAGATTAGCCCTAGACTGAGGGCCCCTATCTCCACCCACGGATCAGGAACCACAGCTACTCCCAAGGCAAGGGAACTCCTGGAAGGATTTCAGCCCAGGACCTACACATGTGACAGAGTGACATCACTCAGTCACATTGTGCAGTGCCAGGTCCTCGAGTACTGAAGAGAGAACTCATAGGTCCTGCAGCCTCCCAGGATGAGAACATTACTGGAGATCACTGTGTGATTGCAGGGAGGTAAGTAATTATCCCAGCAGAAGACGCCCAAGAATTGACATGCTCATTCTTTGTTAGGATCCAGTTTTCGATCCTCACAAAACGTTCTTTCTGAATGTCAATCTATGAAATGCATTTACTTTCCTGGAAAACGCAAAGTCACTACATTTAACTGCAAGAACAGATCCTCCTAAAACAATACACTAACACACTGTCTGAATGTAGTTTTAGGGTGCGTTCTCATTTACATATAAAAAATCACCCAGATTCTAAACCAGAAAAATTTCTGAGTATAAGGCAAGTGTCCTGCAATGTTTTCGTCACCTGTCAAATTTGTCATGCGAGTGGTATACGAGAAAAAATTGCTCTCTTGCATAGCAGTCGTATGACATACAGCTGCCAGGTGAGAAAAACAACCCAGGACACTCTGCAACTTTTAAGGCTGAGATTTTATATTTGCAAATGTGAATGCAGCCTAAATGGACAACATGGTGGCGCACTGCAGCCTTTGCAGCACTGGCGTCTTGAGGTCCTGGGTTCAATTACCACCAAGGACACTAAGGACAACATCTGCAAGGAGTTTGTATGTTCTCCCTGTGTTTGCGTGGGTTTCCTCCAGGCACTCTGGTTTCCTCCCACATTGTAAAGACATACTGATAGGATGTTTAGATTGTGAGCTCCAAGAGAGACAACATTACTGATGTATGTAAAGTGCTATGGAATTAATAGTGCTATATAAATGAATAAATATAAATGTCAGATCGCCCCTTCCATGTGTATTAATAACTTAGATTTTGTTTGAAAATATTGTAAGTTTTAAAAAGAGTCTAAAAAGACTGAAGCACTGGATAGAGGCAAATGCGTCCTTGACCTAGTTTGCACACACTTCAGCGAGGATTGTGGACCACTCTTCCATACAGATCTTCTCCAGGTCTTTTAGTTTTCAGTGCTGTTGCTTTGCAACATTGAGTCTCATCTCCCTCCAAAGATTTTTTATTTGGGTTCAGGTCTGGAGACTCGCTAGGCCACTTCAGAACCTTGAAATGCTTCTTATGGATCCACTCCTTAGTTGCCCTGGCTATGTTTCGGGTCATGGTGGAAGACACAGCCATGACCCATCTTCAATGCTCTTACTGAGTGAAGGAGGTTGTAGGCAAAAGTCTTGTGAGACATGACTCCATCCATTCTCCTTTAGATATGGTGCCGTCGTCCTGTCCCCTTTGCAGAAAAGCACTCACAAACTATGATGATACCACACCCCAGCTTCACTGTTGAGATGGTGTTCTTGGGGTTGTATTCATTTTTTATCTTCCTCCAAGCATGCCAAGTGAGGTTGATACCAAAAAGTTCTATTTTTGTCTCTTCTGACCACGTGACCCTCTCCCATGCCTCCTCTGGATCATTCAGGTTGTCATTGGCAGACTTCAAACTGGGTAGGACATGTTCTGGCATGAGCATTGGGACTTTGCATGCCCTGCAGGATTTTAATCCATGATGGTGTAGTGTGTTACTAATGGTAATCTTTGAGACTGTGGTCCCAGCTTTTTCAGGTCATTAACCAGGTCCTCCTGTGTAGTTCTGAGTTTATTCCTGATCTTTCTCAGACTCATCCTTACCGCACGAGGCGAGTTCTTGCATGGAGCGCAAGACTGAGGCAGACTGACAGACATCTTGTGTTTCTTCCATTTTCTAATAATTGTGGCAACAGTTGTTGCCTTCTGTTTTTATCCATGGTAGAGAGGTTGGACAGTGATTGATTGTGTGGACAGGTGTCTTTTATACAGGTAAGGAGTGCAATTAATAAAGGTATTTAGTGCAGAGAAGGATGGCTTCTTAAAGAGAGAATTCTTGCTGTTTGGTAGGTAATCAAATACTTTTTTCATGCAATGTAATTATGTAAAATTATACAATTCAGTTTTCTGGATTTCTTTTTTAGATTCTGTCGCTTAGGGTACCTTTACACGCCGCTACTGGCGGGTGGATACAACCAGCTACTTGCGAGAAATGTATCTTGCATCGGCAATATACCCCGTAGTAGCGGCGTGTGAAGACGGTAGTAGCCACCCGGCAGTAGCGGCACCTGTTTCCGAGCACTGCCCTGAAACAGGTGGCTACACAGCCGATTGTAGCGACCTGTATCGGTGTGCAAAGAAGGAACAGAAGGGTTGTTTCTACACCAGGCTATGTACCTGGTATGTAGCTGGGGCGTGACACAGGCTTCGGGATACTGCGCCCATCAGCGATCATTGGAGGAAGCTGCTGCGTTGCGATTGGTTGTCGCTGCACAGGGCGGCATATTTAAGGAGATGACCAGTCACACTACACTGCTCGAGCGTCATGTATTAAACAGCCTCCTGCGATGCCTGCCCAATCGTGATGTTCTTGCTTTGTCCTATCAGCGTACGGACGTCTCGTACTCCACCATTGTGGCACGCCTATGTGTTGTCCCTGCTGCACCGTGTCCGCCCATATTAGCTTGTTGTAGCGGTGTGTAAATGAGGTAAGGTGAGCTACAGAAGGTAACTTGAGACACCCGGCGGTGTATCTAGAGATAGATGTAACCTACTGTAGCGCACCTTGTGGTGGCGTGTAAAGGTGGTGCGATTACTGTTTGCAACCGTTTGTGCGTGCTCGTGCACGTGAAGTAGCTGGTTGTATCCACCCGGCAGTAGCGGCGTGTAAAGGTACCCTTACAGTTGAAGTGTACCTACAATAAAATTTACAGACCTCTCCATTCTTTGTAGGTGGTAAGACTTGCAAAATCGACAGTGTATCAAATCCTTATTTTGACCACCGTACATGTCTTCAGAAATGTACTCTGGTTCCTGACTGGAGTACCGATGCAAGACAGCTAACAGATGCACCAAATTCATTCAGAGGCTCCTAATAAAGTGGTATCAAAACTGCAACAAGCAACCAATAAAGTGACACATTGATTGAATTAGGGTCTTTACCTGTAAATTGTGCTTCTCTCGGATAGGGTAACAAAACTTGAATTGACTCTACTATTTGGCCATTGCTTCTTTGCATTCAGTTGCTCTACATGTGAGAAGTATGTAGTGTGGTTGCTTTTCCCATAAGGATCATGACTTGGACAGAGATACAAGGGGAGACACAATGTTCTGGACATGAATACTGAATGCCCCAAGATCTCGTGCAAATACTGTCATTCCTGAGCAGTGAATGTGCAGAAAACAGTCCGGCTATCTAAGCAGGTCATCAGAACCTTACTGATATCTTGGGCACAGGATCAGGTGACAGAAAAGGGTTAACTGTCAGTCACTGACAGATGGCCGGCGACAGGCATGGAAAGAGGGAGAAAGGCCAGAGAGTTGTAAGTGCAGAGCGATTCCTCTCCACTTGTGGCTTAATTTCATGTAAATGTATTCATGGATTTCTATTAAATGGAGCACAAACATATAAAGGTATGAACATCATCAACATTACAGGGACTTTACTCAAAAGATGTAAGCTTGGGTTCTAAAATCAGGCTTCCTTTAATGCTGTATTGCTACAAAGGTGGTCACCGTAGATTTACATGTTGGAATCAATATCATTACTTTTATTAGTATAAAGGGGGTAGTAGAAAGGACGACACACTAGATATTGATGGCGGAATGTCTTCCTATCCCATCTCCTGCAGGATAGTACGGTGTCCTCTAGATGGCAGCGTTGCTCAGTCTGTCAGTACCGATGAGGCTGAGCTCTGATTACTGCACACCTACAAGTCCTGACAATGTGTCCTACAGAATCCTCGCTCTACTGTATTTCTTCATTTATAAGAGTTTAGATTTCAGCCTTCAAGTCATCATTAAGGAGCACTTGACTAACTCTCTAATAATAGCGGTGACCATGACTGGAGAATGTGGAAATAAGATAAATGTGTTTTCTCTGTAGTGGGATGATAAAGGCTCAGACTTACAGCGCTGCTTCTGGAGATGCTGTTTCACGCTTCTTTCCTAACATAGCCAACCTCATCGCCTGTGCCGTAGATGAGATGTCCCACATTGCTTCTTATGACAATTACATCTAGTGAAGAGAAGTAGCTCCTAAATGCCATGTTTACTATATGTGGCTCATTATTATATGTGCCACTATTATTATACCATCTGCTGTATGCGTTCCAAACCCACGGTGATTGTTTGCCTTCTACTAATTGTGTAAAGTGGCGGGAAAAGTCTCTCAACATTTTTTCATCTTTTTAAACCATTTTTTTTTTAAGTGCGTATTTGTTATTGAAGGTGAGCTATCATCATGTATTTCTTATATTTTTTTGGCAATGAATTTTTTTCACATATTTTACATTTTGTATTAAAAATAAAGAAAATAGAAATCTTGCAGTTTTCACAGTGGCCATTGGGGCTTTTTGATGCTTTAGCTTCCTGTTGTTGTAGGAAGCAACATATCCACAATGGTCAGACCCGACCCTATCATTTGTATTGAAGTGTCTGCGTAAGCAAAGGTCACTGTGAATGGAGGGGACGAAGGGTCAACTGTATTGTAATTAGTAAATCCTGTGTTATAAGCTGTACATAGAATTGTTACCTGACATTATATTCCTGCCTTTGATGATTAGGAAACTGCTGAAAAGTCTGCCTTAAAGGGACACTTTCAGGTAATTTTTCAGTATGATACTAATATTACCCTTGGATATGGCCTAGGCAGACCATTTAAAAACATGTAAAATCATTATTGTACCGTATGTAGTTTCCATGTTATCAGCATTGTTAGACCCTGCAGGAAGCTCCTGAATTAGTCCTCTCCATTATAACCAAACAGGACTAGCCGGGCTGTGTTATAAACTGTCATGTAATTATGCACTCCCTCTCAGCAGCTCTCTCCTCCCTTTGCTAATAGTGCAGTGTCAGGTTTCCATAGCTTCTGTTCTGATGAAGACAAGGAGGGAGAGAGCTATTGCCGATCTGACTTATCTACACTCCATCTGTTTCTGTAAGCAGGTATCCTGCTGTGACAGTTTCTGTGTTCTATTTCACCTCTTTCTTGGCTGCAGGCACAGAGAGGAGAAATACAGCACCCCCCCCAGTGATCTCCTGTGCTGTGATGTGACATGCATATTCATGCATGGGGAGTGGACAGCAGAGAACTAAGTGGATCATTCACTGTGATTGACAGATGGAGTATATTTGATTTTTACAGAAGATAGGAGGAAGAAAAGCAGAAAAGTGCACATAGGGTCTTATCTGGGGGTAATCGGGGTGTTGTATTGTGTGTTGTTGCACTAACCGTATGTTGTTGTGAGTCACAACAACTATTGAAGCATAAGCCGGCTTGCAGCACACCGCCCAAGGAAAACGATTAAAGCATTAGATGAAAAGGTGGTAGTTCGTGCACTGCCGTCTGTCCGTTGGTTCCAAGAAATCCAAGGAATCACAAGATGTTAAAAGCAAAAATTTAATGTCTAATTCTTACGCGTTTCGTGGTGTTCCAGACGATCTCTGATGAAGTGATCTGGAGCACCACGAAACGCGTAAGAAATAGACATTGAAGGTATTGCTTTTAACATCTTGTGATTCCTTGGATTTCTTGTAACCAACGGACAGACAGCAGCGCACGAACTACCACCTTTCATCTAATGTTTTAATAGAAGATAGGAGGGAAATATAAATAATAGAAACACATCAATAGAGAGAGTTTAGAGGGAGGAATTAGAAAATGATAGCAGTTACATATGGATTTTTGACCTGACAGTTTTCCTAGTTAAAGGACAGGATGTATGGGTCTAATAAAGCCCTAGTGTAAAAAGGTAAAAATTGCAAGATTTCTACTTTTTTATTACAGACTGTGATGTGTAAAAAAAACAAAAATTGACAAATAATAATAAAAAAATACAGGTAGCACAAAAACCTGATTCAAGCAACTGGTGTTGTTGATGATACTTTCCTTGAAAGATCCAGACATTCAGCGCGTGCAGGTAACATGCCTGTCAATCCTCACACCTCATTGGAGATAAATAGAGCCATTCAGCGGTTACTGTATTGAGCTGGTTCCTATCTGGTGTTTGGCTACATGAGATGTATACGTAGAGATTATTCGTTAACATATAGTACAGACATGTACCAATGTGTAGGCGTGTATGGTTGCCCATGACTTTCATTGTATAGAAAATGTGCCACATTGTTTTTACTGTTTTTTTACATATACATTGCTATACAGTGAAAGCAATGTATGGTGACGTTGACCAGCCCAGCACATTTGCTGGATGGATATTGGCTTCTGGACATAGTGGCGGTAAATCTCAGGTAACATTTATGGCATATTGATTATCTAGTATCAGTGCACTGTAAAAACTCCTATTCTTGATCAACATAAAACGTGACACTCCAGATTTATCCTACTATATAATCACCTTATCTCTCTGTAACGGAAATCCCGCGTCGCTGATTGGTCGCCGCTGATCGTGGCGACCAATCAGCGACAGGCAAAGTCCGGCTGCAAATTGGCGCGGGATCTGAACCATGCACGCCACTGCTACCGTCGTGAGATCAGCAGCGCTAGCCACTGATCTCCCGATGGTAGCTGCATGTCATCTCCTGCCACTCGGAGGTGCTTCACTGATTGGTCGCCTCGGATGACTAAGTGAGATTTAAAACACGCGTCAAGACTGCTGATTGGACACCACTGAGCGTGGCGACCAATCAGCGCTCTTGGCACGTGATTTAAGTCCCGCTTTGCTGAGCCGCAGCAACCAATCAGCGAAGCGGGATTTAAAACACGCACCAAGACCACTGATTGGCCGCTGCTGAGTGCGGTGACCAATCAGCGCTCTTGGCGTTTGATTTAAATCCCGCTTCACTGAGCTGCGGCAACCGATCAGCGAAGCAGGATTTAAATCACGCGCCAAGGCCGTTGATTGGTCGCCGCTGAGCAGGGTGACCAATCAGCATTCTTGGAGTAGCGGCGCGGACGTAAGACACTTGGTCCCGGATAGACAATCAGCATTCTTGGCACGTGATTTAAATCCCGCTTCGCTGAGCCGCGGTGACCAATCATCGAAGTGGGATTTAAAACGCGCCAAGACTGGTGATTGGTCGGCGCTGAGTGCGGCGACCAATCAGCGAAGCAGCGCAGTGGCCATATCGGAACACCCATAACTTGGGTGTTCCAATATGGCGGTCAGAGTACTACAAGCTGCGAGCAGCCAGGAGATGACTGTCACCTTCCAGCTGCTCGCAGCGGTAGTACCCTGACCGCCATATTGGAACACCCAAGTTATGGGTATTCCGATATGGCCATCGCGCTGCTTCGCTGGTTGGTCACCACACTCAGCGGCAACCAATCAGTGCTCTTGGCGTGTGATATGAATCCCACGCCGCTGATTCGTCGCCGTGACTGGCTGAGTGTGGTGACCAGTTAGCGGCGCGGGATTCATATCGCCCGCCAAGCCGTGAGCCGCTTCGCTGATTGGTTGCCGCCTGCTGTGTTTACAAGTTCTGTCAGTCATAGTGTGACGTCGTTCAGTCAAGTTCTGTCAGTCACAGTGTCATCTACTTCAGTCACGTTTACTGAATACCTTCTGTCAGTTACAGTGTGAGTACAGTCAGTTCTGTCACTTCTGTCAGTTCTGTCAGTTACAGTGTGACATACTTTAGTTCTGTTAGCCACAGTGCCACATATTTCAATCACGTTTACTGACCACGTTCAGTCAGTCACAGCTCACTGAAGATGATACATAAATATAGCATACATAGACGATAGACACATAGGTAGATGATAGATAGATAACGTACTATATAATCGTGTAATTCTGTCTGTTTGTCTGTCCCTCTGTAACGCAAATCCTGCGTGGCTGTTCGCTACCATTCATGTAATGGTTTATTTATTTTGATAATCTGTTTAATAATTTTGTTCAGTTGTATTAAGTTGTAAGAAATAACATTTAATGATAATTTATGTATTTTACCCGGAAAATTCTGTGTATTCATTGCATTATTCCTAAATCTTCATTAATAAACTACATACACATTCTAGAATACCTGATGCGTTAGAATCGGGCCACCATCTAGTGACTTTATAATTGTGATGGAACATTTTAATAGACATCAATAGTTCGGTTATAAGAAGCATGATATAAAACACACACTTGGCTGGCTGTGAGCACATTATCGGTGTCCCCGCTAGTGGGGTCATGTTTGCACAATCGCTGTAATAGCCACTGCTGGAATGCACCAGATGTCTGGATGTAGACCAGTAGTGGATTCCAGGAATATCTATACTGAGGTGTATTTAGGAATACAAGCTTTCCTTGGCTTCCATATGGTATTATCTACTGATACAGATCAGTCCTTTTAGACTCTAGTAGCGGAGAAGGCGTTGGTCTTCATGAAATGTCTAGTTTTCTTTCTAATAGTACAATATTTGTGCACAGGGATTTGCCGTATAGTCTATGCTGTTTCTTATACTGGACCATGTTGTATGCATTTCTTTTTAACACTTGGAACCTTTGGTAATAGATGCTACTGTATGGCAACCATCGAATGCATCCATATGGCATGTGTATCAAGAGCTCTCAAAGTGTTTATGATAAATGGAGGCCATTTTCAAGCCTATCTGTCCCCAAAATTCACAATTCAGACTGCATTCATGAGGATTCTTACGTTCAAATGGTAAGGTAGATCCATGAAGCCTCAGGTCCATGTGGGTATTAGTACAGTAGGCAAGAAGGCACGTGAGAACCAAGGATATTGGAGACTCTAGAATTTAAGATCAGTAATACAGATCAAGTGGAATCAAATGCAGTATGAGCTAGGATACACAATACTGTGTTAGTATATTGCAGACAGTGGGTATACAGGATTACAGAGGATTTGTGAGTTGAAGCACAGGTGGTGGAGCACACCAAACGCAGGACACTAAATCCCAGCATAAAGTCAAGTGTCTTAATTAATGTTAAATAGACCTAGAAAGATGATGACATAATGCCTCATTGGACACCTTACAAAACTGATGTTGAGTACAACAAAGGGCAGCAGATCCAGGGGAAGGAAGCGAAGTCTGGGATACCTAAAGCCAATGTGTAACAAGGATGTGCACTGTTTTTGAAAACTCATATAAGGCTGAATTCAGACGTTGATATAACACAGTCTGAATTTGGATTAAGATGCACTGACAGGCTGTGGGGCTCCTGACCAGGTTTGTAGGTTGCTGGAGAGATGGACGTGTCTGGCTGACCTTATACTTCCACCTGGAGTGTAGCTCATAACATATAATATGAGAGTTTGTTTGAGCACATGGTTTGACAGAGAGAGACTGAGAGTCTCATGGGGAAACAGCCCCTGAAGGGTTGGCTGCTGTCTGTAGGGGGAGCTGTGTTCTTGCTGTGTGCGGGCATGGTGGTGCAGGCTGGAAACATGCGACTGGAGTCAGTCCCGTACATGCCCCTGGTAGCATCAGACAGAGGTAAAGCTGTGTTAGTCAGTGTGGAGGAGGGCAAGTTTGTAATATGTTATGTGATGTAAATAGGATGTATTTTGTGGGATCCGGGTAGCTGGAAACAAAAGCCTTATTTTCCCTGTAAATTCACTATTTAGGGTTTGTGTTGCTTCCATTCCACACTAAAACGTCAGTGCGTTACATATAGTGGAGCTAGTCAATACATTATATACATACTGTATATGAGGCTCAGTACACCACTACGAGCCTTCATTTTTGGGGACTTCCTCCACTTCTGATTGACAGTTCTTACTTGCCCAGACTGACTGAACTTTGCATTGACACTGCCTGAGCTCAGTTGTGTACACAAAGTGTCACTGTGGGTGGGCTTGTTCTCCTCCATATCTCATCTCTGAAGCTATTTGCTTGAAATACTTTCAGGTGACACTGTGCACATACCATCGGCCTCAGGCAGTGTCAGTGTGTACGCACACCAATTGAAGGGGCAACAAAAGGTTTGGTACCGTGTTAGCCAGTTGAAAAAAGATTGACTGTTCTCTGTGGGAAAAACAAAATAGTAATCTTGTAGTTGTGATACCTATTAATGGCTAACAAAAGTAAAGTAATTGATGTTACAAAGCAGCAAGCTTTTGAGACTTCTCACGTCTCTTCATCAGACATGGTATGACAAAATATCAGAGGAAACACAAATATATAACACCAACCAGAGCAGATGCAAGATATAATAAATGGACATTTAAATAAACAAACAGAGCTGAGGCCCCCTTCACACTGCGCTTTTTGCACATCTGTGTGGATCGTTGAATTTCAAGCACCACACCGACGGGCACAGATCTATGCCAACGGATGGCAACTGATGTCCACGGACTGTTTTTTGTAATGTATTTGTCATCAGTTGGCAGAGATCAGGCTGGAAGGAGCTGCACCTTCTGAGCATGCTCAGTACAGCAAAACGGATCCGTTTTGTGGATCTGTTTTTTTCACGGATCCGTCTCCATAGACCGCCATGTTATTTGATGCGGATCGCGACAGATCCGTTTCTGTCTGTCACTTTGGACCAATCTGCGCCCATGATACATGGGAGGCTAAAACAGATTCCTGGCTATCCGTTTCAATACGGATAGACACGGATCCGGATCCCCTAATATGTAGTATGAAGGGGGCCTTAGGGAGAGAATCTTTAATTAGCCAGGCTTAATGCTGTGAACATTTTTATGGTCCCAATATATATGTAAGGTCTCAACCTGGTGCTGTCACATCGCCATCGGACTCGGTGGCCGGTGTTCCTGCCTCGGCCGCTGGGAGGAGCCGGATTCCTTCGTCTAGTGGTGCTGGTGATAGGAAGGCCTTGTCCTCATATGGACCTGCTCCAGCGACGTCTGCCTCTGTCGCTGAGCGCCGCTGTGTTTCCCCTCTGGGTGGTGTTGGTCGCAGAAGAGCGGGCCCTGCAGAGGTGTCCGTTAGGCGCAGCCTGCGTTCTTCTGTCAGAGGTGGGCTGGGTGGAGCCAGTCGTGCATCTCCATCTGGCCTGGCTCTAGGGGCGGTTAGGATGAGGTCATCAGGCTGTGAGCTCCAGCCTATGGGAGGTAACTGCGCCCTTCAAATACATTGGAGCCTGTCTTGCAGGCCGCCAGATATAGTTTTGGTTCCCCAGTGATATAGTGTATGTTTAGTTTTGTCTCTGACCTTGCCTGGATTTCTGACTCTGCCTCTGCCTATTGATTTTGTACCTCAGCTGCCCTCTTGGTTTTGCCCTTGACCTTTGCCTGGATTTTTGACTCTGCTACTGCCTGACGATTTTGTACCTTCGCTGCCCTCTCAGTTTTGACTCGGACTCCTGACTACGTTCTTCGCTTCCTGATTTTTTCCCTTCCTAGACGACCTCCCTGCTCTGCTGCTCCCATAGGCAGCTACCCCCTGGGCTCCGCTATAATTCCAGATCCCTGTATAGGGGTTAAGGGTCTCGGGGTTTCTCGGGGTGCTGCCTTACCAGCAGCTCAGCCTTACAGCGGACGGTCATCACAGGTGCCCTCACTATCTTTGGAAAGGACCCTTAGATCTTGTAGTGAGTCATAAATCCTTCTGATAGATTTAAGCCTGATCTAGCAGAGTTAATGCTTCTGGGATTTGAAATGGCCTTATAATATGACAACTTCCATATTGTCAATGTCATGTACTGGACCACAGAAATATTTGGATACTGGTAAATGGATTTTTTTGTCCGTTATTGTGTGGCAATTAGACCTCATCCTTGCTCTGAGTCTCTGTCCTGTTTCTCCAAAATAGAAACCCCCCAAAGGACATATAGTGCTCACAATTAAATACACAACATTAGAAGAGGAGCATGTGAATGTCCTGTCCCAGGAATCCTATTGTCCTGCTGTAAGTTGAGGACCTGGATCTTGTCTTTGGTCACTATATGACCGCAGGTTTTGCAGCTGTTCCCATTACAAGGAAAAGTTCCTCTTGGTATATGTGAGGGCATTGAACTTTGGACCATGATGTTTCTTAAATTGTGAGGTTGTCTGTAGCACTGCAAGGGTTGGTCTTTGAATATTATTTTTAGTCAGTCATCCTTATGTAAGATATGGTGAAGTTTCTTGGCAGTATTTCTCAGGGCCTCAAGGTATGGGTTGTTGGTCGCCACCAGAGGTATACAATGATTTTCTTCTTTTTCTCTGAATTGAAGTGCTTGACTTCTAGTGATCCTTGTGGCTCTAATGACCTAACCATCAATGGAGGTAGGGTGGTAGTCTTGGTTTTAAAATGTCTCCCTTGCTATGCTACAGACAACCTCCCAATATAAGTGGCTTTCTTGTGGATATGACAGAGTTAAGACAACACCTGACAATGTACAAAAAACATCCGGTTTGACTGGTGAAGCAATTGATCCAATGTTTTGGCTATTGGTATTAATAACTTATTTGTATGTTGTGAAAATAGAAATGAACTAATTATACCTTACAATACAATTTTCATACATAATGATCATTTGTTTGGATAACCTTTCCTTAAAAGCACACATTTCACATGCTGATAATTCTGTGTAGCATCACTTTTTATCTTCTTTCATTGCCTTTTTTCCTCTTCTGTTTATACAGCAGAACCATTAATCATTCCAATGTCTGTAAGAATTCAAAGTTTTCAGAACAACTGGGTCACAGGTTCCGCAATGTGCGGGTGGTTACTAAAAAAATGGAATGTTTCCTTTGCTAAAGCCAGAGATAAATCTCTGTAGAAATGCCAGGCCTTTTCCGTTATCCAAAAATGTGAAGGCAAAATAAAAAGATCTTTAATTTTGCATAAAAAGAGACATGAATGCATTTTGTATGTGTCATGTCATGGATTTACACAGTTTTCTAGATTTGCTCCCTCTAGTGGATGTGATAGTGGATAATTTATGACCCCCAAAATCAGAATTTCCTGCTCTGCATGAGGCAAAATAGGAAAAAACACTGAGTCTTTTTACATTTTTTTTAACAGTTTAAATAAATATTCAATGTATAGATCACGAGCAACTTACTTTAATAAAACATGTTACGCGATAGTGAGTGGTTTAGAGAACCTGTCTCCACCTCGTCATAAATGGCCAGTTCTTGCTCATATATCATTTCTGTTTGTCCTCTGAGCACATAGTTTTTTAAAATCATCTTGCATTCCAGAGTTATGGGGCTTTTTAGTCATTAGTTATTAAAGATGAGCGAACTTTTGAAACATCAGGTCGGTTCGGGTTGCCCAACTACCCCATGTAGAGCAAACCTGATTGGTTTCGGAGTTCAGGTGCTTTACATTTGCAAATCCATGGAGAGAGCATCGCTGTGGTCGGGTACAGTTAGTGCTTGGCCCAGTGCGAGCCGTGTGCAGTGTATTATCACCTCGCGCTTGGCTTAAAATCACAGATTGTAGGTGTAGTGTGCGTCCAAATTTAATTGAAAAAAAAAAAGGAAAACACACCCCCTCCCACCCTTAGAGGTGTTTTATTTATGGCTGGCTATATGTGGGCGTAGAGCTGAACTGTCAGTCAGTGACTTCAATTGAGATTCAGGTCAAGTTCAAGCTCACGAACAGTGCACCAAAAAATGTGGCTGCGCCGCTGGAAACCGAACTTCAAAAGGTTCACTCATTAGGTAGTGTAAATGTTTGTTTTTTTGCTAGAAGGATGTGTTTTTTTTTATTAGTACTCTTGAGTACCGCATCATTCCATGTAAATTAGCAGTTAATAAAAAGACCTACATTTCTCGACCCATATGGTGTATTTAATAAACACTTCAACAACCAAAAAACAAAAAAAACAGATTTCTCAGGTGTAAAAATAAGAACAAAAACTGGTTACAGTTCTTTTTTAAAGGGAACCAATCACCAGGATGTAACCACGCAGGGAACTTAGAATTTTGCAAGTGTGACCCTAGCCTTATGCTGCAATTTTGGAGCAGAGATGCCACAGATTCATCAAGAATAATGAACTTCTTCCTAGTCTAAGGCTACATTCACACGTTCAGTTTTTGGTCTGTTTTTTCTGATCACTTTTTGTAGTCAAAACCAGGAGAAGAACAATCAGAGGAAAAGTATAAGGCCCTTTTCACATCTATGCGCCCCTTGGTTTGCCTGCGTTTGCCTGCCCTGCGCTAGCGCAAATGCAAGCGCAGGTCCATTTACAAGCAAGTGCAGGCAAGCGCATAGGTGCATAGATGCACAGTCCTTGTGTTCGCCTGCGCTCGCTGCCCCATTACCTGCTATGGCTGACCGCAGGAGCCGAAAGCCTGGAAGCGCGAGTGTGAATGTGCAGACGTCACCGCGCATGGCTTGGCCTGATGCACCCGGAAACATCACTTTATGCATTTCCGGGTGCAGCTGGCCAAGCACATGCGCGGTGACGTCGGCACACTCGCGCTTCCAGGTTTTTGGCTCCTGCGCTCGGCCATAGCAAGTAATTAGGGCAGTGAGCTCAGACGAGCGCAAGGGCTGTGCATCTATACGCCTATGCTCTTGCCTGCGTTTGCCTGTAAATGCACCTGCGCTTGCGTTTGCGCTAGCGCAGGGCAGGCAAACGCAGGCAAACCAAGGGGTGCAAGGATGTGAAAAGGGCCTAATAGAAACATGGACACCACTTCTGTATTTACCATCCACTCTTCTTTTTGAATACAAAAACTGTTGACAAAAACAGACCAGAAACTGAATGTGTGAATGCAGCCTTAATGAGGGTTTTGTAGAATCAGATGCTCCTGACTCATGAAAAGGTGCACACCTCATCTTAAATCACCAGTGTATGCTAGGTGGCATGTTCCTCCATGTTCCACACCACAAATCTTACTCCAGTCTATGACTTCATTGAAATCTCTAGAGTAACAACTCTTAGGGTGCCTTCACACTGTGGCGTGATCCGGTCCAGGGCTGTCCGGGATGACCCTGACAGCCGCAGACTGGATCAGCACACAGGACTGGAGGGCTAATATGCCCTCCGGTCCGGTGTGCAGCCGCACGCAGTTCCCGCTGCTGATAAGTCAGGACCGCGGTGCCGTGGTCCTGACCTGTCAGCGGCTGCAGCTGCGTCTGGCTGCACACCGGACCGGAGGGCATATTAGCCCTCCAGTCCTGTGTGCTGATTCAGTCCGCTGCTGTCAGGGTCATCCCGGACAACCCCGGATCACGCCGCAGTGTGAAGGCACCCCTAATGAATTAGGTGACCTGTTGAATGTCTGAAGAATGGCCTGCTCAATTCTTTCAAACACTTGACATTTTTATAATAAAAAAGCCTGAAAAAGAAGCACTTATGAACAGTGTCATACTTAAATGTTTCAGATCACCAAACAGATTTAAATATTAGACGATAACACAGGTAAACACAAAATGTAGTTTATAAATGAAGGTCTTTCATTTTAAGGGAGAAAAAATTCAAACATACTGGCCCTGTGTTAAAAAATGATTGCCCCTAAACCTAATAATTGCTGGGCCACCCTTAGCAGCAACAACTGCAATCAAGTGTTTGGGGGTAATTCGCAATGTGTCTTTTACAATGCTCTGAAGGAATTTTAGCAGCTCATCTTTGAAGAATTGTTGAAATTCAGCCACATTGGAGGGTTTCCGAGCATGAACCACCTTTTGTAAGGTAATGCCACAGCATCTCAAGCAGTCAGGACTTTGACTAGGCCACTCCAAAGTTTTCATTTTGGTTTTCTTAAGCCATTCAGAGGTGGACTTCCTGGTGTGTTTTGGATAATTGTCCTGCTGCATACACCAAGTGTGCTTCAGCTTGAGGTCTCCAACAGATGGCTGAACATTCTTCTTCAGTATTTTTGATAGACAGCAGAATTCATGGTTCCTTTTACCACAGCAAGTCTTCCAGGTCCTGACGCAGCAAAACAGCCCTAGGCCATCTCACTACCACCACCATATTTCAAAGTTGGTATGATGTTCCTTTTCTGAAATGCTGTCTTACTTCTACGCCAGATGTAATGGGACATATACCTTCCAAAAACTTCAACCTTTGTCTTGTGACTCAGTAGAGTATTCTCCCAAATGTCTTGGGGATCATGAAGATATTTTCTGGCAAAATTGAGACAAGCCTTTATATTCTTTTTGCTCAGCAGTGGTTTTTGTCTAGGAACTCTGCCATGCAGGCCTATTTTAGCTTGTTCTCTTTCTTATTATAATAATAATAATTATAATATAATATAATAATGGTGGTGTTAGGGACACTGAACTTAACAAAAGCAAGTGAGGCCTGCAGATCTTTGAATATTGTTGAGTGTCTTTTGTGATCTCTTGGATGAGGCATCATTGTGCTCCTGGGGTAATTTTGATCTGCCAGCCACTCCTGGGAAGGTTCAGCAATGTTCCATTTTTTTCGCTATTTGTGAATACTGGCTCTCCCTGTGGTTCGCTGTAGTACCAAAGCTTTAGAAATGGCTTTATAACCTTTTTCAGACTGATAGATCTCAATTACTTTGTTTCTCATTTACTCCTGAATTTCTTTGGATTGTGGCAGAATGACTAGTTTTTGAGGCTCTTTTGGTCTACTTCACTTTGTGTGGCAGGTCCTATTTAAGTGATTTTTTAATTGAGAACATGTGTGGCAGTAGTTATTCCCGGGTGTGGTAAGGAAAATTTAACTTCGCTTCCCAAAGATGTGATACACCACAGTTAATTTATGTTTTAAGGGAGGTGGGCAATCACTTTTTCACACAGGACCCCGTAGATTTAGATTTTTTCACTTAATAATAAATACCTTCATTTATAAACTGCATTTTGTGTTTACTTGTGTTATCTTTATCTACTATTTAAATTTGTTTGGTGATCTGAAACATTTAGGTGTGACAGACATGCAAAAGAATAAGAAATCGGGAAGGGGTAAACACTTTTTCACATCACTGTATAGTGAAAAAGGACATTGCTATGCATATGTTCAAACTTTTGAGCGTTTTCAGTTAACTTTGGGTTTTCAAAAAATACCATGCTGTTAAAAGTGCACAGGGCATTCTTTAGTTACTTTCCATTATAAAGCTGCTCATTACTTTAAAATAAAAGTCAATGGAAAGCCTATCAAAACATAAAGACACCTAGGAATCTTTTTTAGACATTTTGGCAGAATTTTTGTAGCCGGAGAAATATACAAAAAACAATTTACATTATGTGGTAACATGGCTTGAAGGGTTCAAGGTTTCAATACATATTGCGGTCTTTTGATGTTTATCAAGAACTGTAATAACATTCATTCTGCCTATCTTTTGGAGTTCTAGGGTTTACACATTGCTTGCCTATCGTCAGTAGCTCAATTATATTGTTGGCTGCCAATAACTGAGGGGAAATTGGGATCATGCCGTAAGCCTGAAAAACATTTGTGGCTACCAACCACTAGTTTATAGTATAATAATGAACTCTTTACAGTGACACAAATTAAATGAAATTGTCCAGAATTAGAATAAAGTATTGTGCTATGTCATCTGTATGCATTATATTCTTTAGTCACCAGTATATGACTATTTCCCACATTGTAAATGTTATCTTGTTGGAGGTGTGATAGTGTAGAGCCAGCTGTGCCGAATGTCTGATCTGTGGCCTTTCATCATCTATGTCTCCCCTGCTGTTTTGTGTAGCTGCTAATTGCCTGAAGCTATGTGACTTCCCACAATCCCCCTCATCTGATTCTGTAGTGTGCCGTATACATTTTGTGCAGTTTTAAGGGGTACACGTGTGGGGGTCTGCACGTGTGGCATTTCATGCAAAGTGGCATTTAATGCTAAGTGGCTTGCAGTTACTTCATGGCAGTTAGTCAGGGGGGAGTCGGGTAGGCCACTCTCTTTCATTTTTGTCTTTTCTCCTTTTACCATGTCCTTTACTTCAATGTCTATTGTCCTATGTGCCTTTGCCATTCACCTTTACCACCCCATTCCCCCCTCCATCACCCCTCATCCACATAAGCTGCTCTCTCCTTCCCTCTACTTTATTAAGCTCCCAAATTCTATATAACGTACAGAACAATTTTCAGACCACCATATTCCAGGTCTTTCTCTTTTTACTGCTGCGCCTGTCAGGTGATATCTCTCCCAATCCTGGACCACTCTCTACCTCCTTTAACTCCTCCCCCACCACACATAGAAACCTTACTAACCTTATCAACATTACTTGCACACCTTCATCTCCCTCTTTTAATTGCGCTCTCTGGAATCCACGTCTGTATGCAATAAGCTTCCATTCATTCATAACTACTTTCTCATTAACTCCCATAGTCTTCTGGCCCTCACAGAAACCTAGATCTGGATTCAGATAGTGTACCCGCCGCTATTTCTTATGGCGGCTAACATTTCTCTCATTCCCCGAGACCTGGGAATAGACAAGGTGGTGGAGTTGGCTTACTCCTGTTTCCACAATGTACTTTACAGGTCATCCCACCAGCCCCATCACTCTCATTCCCCTCTTTTGAGGACCACACAATAAGGCTCTTCTGTCCTCCCCCCCCTCAGAGTAGCAGTTGTATACCGCCCCCCAGAGTCACCACCCAGTTCCTTGACCATTTCTCTGCGTGGCTGCTGCATTTCATGTCCTCAGAATTACCAACCCTTATTCTGGGAGACTTCAACATCCCCATAAACAGCCCCATCTCCCCATCTGCATCCCAGCTCCTATCTCTAACCACATCTCTTGGCCTCTCAAAGCTCTCAACCTCTGAGACACACAAGGATGGTAACACCCTTGATCTGATCTTTATCCGGGTCTGCCGAACCTCCTCCTTAGATAATTCACCTGTTCCCCTCTCTAACCACAACACTCTCTCCTTCACGCTTTCAAACCCTTCCCCACCCAAGCACAGTCCAACCTATCACACATTCAGAAATCTACAGGCCATTAACACTCATGCACTCACAGACTCTCTACACTTATCACTGTCCCCAATTTCCTCATTCTCCTGTCCCGATCTGGCAGTCAATCACTTAAATGACTCTCTGAGAAGCTCCCTAGACCAAGTAGCGCCCCTCACCTTCCGAACCTCCAAACACAGAGTGCAACAGCCCTGGCTTACATCGCAAACTCGATTCTTCCGGCGATGCTCTAGGAGTGCTGAGCGTCTATGAAGGAAAATCTGCACACCAGAAAACTTCATTCATTATAAATGTATGCTGAGAACTTACAACGCTGCCCTTACCTTGCCAAACAAACCTACTTCTCCACCCTGATCTCCACACTATCCAGCAACCCAAAAAAAAACTAATTGACACCTTTCATTCTCTCCTCAGTCCTAAAGTGCAGGCCCCTATCATTGACCTCTGTGCTGATGATCTGGCTTCCTACTTCACAGTGAAAATAGAAAACATCCTCAGGAAATCATCTCCCAACCTCAAATTGCTGTTACCCTACCTCTCCTCACATTTCCTCCGACTCACTCTTCCACATTCGACCCAGTCACAGAAGAAGTTGTCTCCAGGCTCTTCTCTTCCTCTTGTCTCACCACATGCACTGCTGACCCCATCCCCTCACACCTACTCCAGTCTCTCTCTCCAGTGGTCACCACTCACCTAACCAAAATCTTCAATTTCTCCCTCTCTTCTGGCATCTTCCCCTCCTCCTTCAAACACTCTATCATTACTCCATTATTAAAGAAAACATCTCTCAACCCATCCTTCACATACAACTACAGACCAGTCTCCAATCTCCCCTTCATCTCTAAACTCCTAGAGCGCCTGGTCTACTCCTGCCTCACTCATTACCTCTCCACTCACTTTCTTCTTGACCCATTACAGTCTGGTTTCCGTCCCCACATTCTAGAGAAACTGCTCTCACCAAAGTGACCAATGACCTTCTGACAGCAAAATGTAATGGTGACCACTCTCTGCTTATTCTTCTTGATCTCTCTGCAGCCTTTGACACTGTTGACCACCATCTCCTACTCTCCATACTGCACTCCATCGGCATCAAGGACACGGCTCTCTCTTGGTTTTCTTCCTTTCTTTCTGACCATTCTTTCAGCATATCATTTGCTTGCTCCACTTCCTCCCCTCTTCCTCTCACTATTGGGGTCCCTCATGGTTCACGCCTTGGACCTCTTCTCTTCTCTCTCTACACAGCCCCAATTGGACAGACTGTCAACAGATTTGGCTTCAGTACCATCTTTATGCTGATGACACACAACTATACACTTTTTCCCCTGACCTTACTCCCAGTCTAATAAAGAACACCAATGACTATCTAATCGCAGTTTCCAATATCATAGCCGCTCTCTATCTGAAACTCCACCTTTCCAAAACTGAACTTCTTCTGCTCCCGCTCTCCACTAACCTCACTAAATATGACATCTCCTCTCGGTGTGCGGCACCACAATAACACCTAGTCAGCAGGCTCACTGTCTGGGTATTATGTTGACTCTGATCTTTCCTTCACCCCACATATGCAATCTCTCACTCGCTCTTGCTGCTTGCACCTGAAGAAAATCTCTGGAAGTCGCCCCTTTCTCACCTTGGAAACCACAAAAACCCTAACTGTGGCCCTGATTCACTCCCGCCTTGACTATTGTAATTCTCTTTTAATTGGCCTCCCCCACACTAGACTCCCCCTCTCCAGTCCATCTAGCTAACCGTTACTTGGACACTTCTGCTCAATGCCAGTCATTGCACTGGCTACCTATGCACTATAGGATCCAATTCAAACTGCTTGTTCTCACCCACAAAGCCCTTCACAGTGCATCACCTCCCTACATCTCCTCCCTCATTTCTATCAACCCACCCGTTCTTTTCGCTTTGGAAGTGACTTTAGGCTCACTTCTGCATTAATCCGAACCTCCCACTCCAGACTTCCCCCGAGCTGCACCAATTCTCTGGAATGCTCTACCCCAAAAAATTAGGTATATCCACAACTTACATAGATTCAGGTGATCCCTAAAAACACATCTTTTTAGGGCGGCCTATCATGATCCCTAGTCAAAGTCATCTAGGCATAGCACCAGTCTCAAGTGGACCACAAATAATTGTCGGTGGCCACATATACTGCTCTTAACTTTTCCCTATCTCCTCAAGTTGACTATACCATAATTGTAAATAAACACCTGTATTTGTGTAACCTGCACCTCAGTGTTAGATTGTAAGCTCTTATGAGCAGGGCTGTCATTATTTTGCTATAATAATTGTATTGTATTATGCTTTGTATTGTATTTTATTGTTTTTTTGTATTGTATTGTATTTTCTAAAAGCTGTTTCTTATGATTGCTTAAACATGAACTTTGAATTGTAAAGCGCTCTGGAAAATGTTGGCGCTATATAAATAAAGATTATTATTATTATTATTGTCTTTTTTATTTTACTCTAGAAACACTTTTGTCCATGATCTTTTGCATTTCTGCCTTGTGTATTTACTTGAATAGGACTGAACTGCTTCACCATTCACAATCCACAAACAGAAGTGGCAATGAGTCCTGGTGGGATGATCCTTTTTACAATTCCTGAAACAAACCCTTTTATTTTTTTGTAATATATGATTTTTGTCTATGGACAAGAGAATAGAAGAGGAAAGAGACAGGTTTTCTGTTTGATTGTTGTGTTTGAAAGGTATACATTGAAAACCTGAGCAAACAATTTTAAATCCCTTGTAAATAGTGAGTTAATCACTTTTGATAACATATATGTACTAGACAAAGGGATTTCCTATTTGCTCAGCTGAAGAGAGCTTGTGTGGAGAATGTGGCCCTTGTGTTTTTGTGTAGTTTATATTGTCATATATGTAGTTTTGGACTTCACTTTAATGTCCTAAATGATGAATGGTTACATCCATAAACATCGGAGGTGGGCCGATGGTGGCACTAGAATTATAGGTGACTATTTACCCAACATTCCTGTCATTAGTATATGCTCCATGGAATATTTATAGTACTGTGCTAAAGTTTGTTGTTAAGTACGAATGTTTAAAAGAAAAAAAAATAGCAGTGTTATTAGTATTCATTTTATGAAATATGAAAATGCAAAGTGAATGATCACAAGAATATTTGGTGGACCCCGCTTTGTCACACAGGTTTTGAAAGAGTTTTGCAGGTACTTTGTGCAGGTGCCAAACACCTTGAAGAAGTAACCTCAGATCTTCTGTTGATGGAGGCTTGCACAATCCTTCAGTCAGCACTCTCCTGGGGCCAAATCATCACTTCCAGGACTCCTCGTTCTTCTTTAGACTGCTTTCACATTGCGATTTTTGGCCATCGTGGCTGTCCATTGTAAAACGGACAGCCAAGAGATCTGATTTGGCCGCCATTATTCCTATGAGCATGGATTGTGCTTTATTGCCATCCGATTTGTGAAGGATCCGATTGTGTCCGATTTTTTTGCTGTACCCAGAATCGGAGACTTATCCGATTTTGGGCACAGCAGACCAAATCGGACACAATTGAATCCGGCGCGGTCCGCGGCAATTAACATGTGACCGATCAGCTGATCCGGTTGCCTTGTCCCACCCGGTCAACTGATACACAGGTCCTTATGCCCTCGTAGCTAGATGGCGCACATTGCAGGACGCACGCCGGAGAGGTGAAGATCTTTTTTTAAATTATTTTTAACCCTTGCTTTACTTCCTCAATGTATGTATATACATTGCGAAAGTGAAAGTGCCCTGCTTGCTTGCGCTTTACAGGCTTGGGCTCCTTTCTGTGTCTGGATCCGTGAAAATCACAGACATGGACACAGAAATGGCATCCAAGGCACACATCCGATCCTGTCCTTTCCTATCCATGGGGTACTGCAAAAAACAGGATCCCCACGGACAGGAAAAAATTGCGATGTGGAAGTAGCCTTACCCTGAATATAGTACTTAAGTGATATTAACTGTATATTTGGCGTTGTTGTGCTGCTGAAGAATACATTTGGAACCAAACACCTCCCTACTAGTATTTTATGATGATATATGTCTGGGTTTATTTCTCAGCATTGAAGACTCCATTATTCTTGACCAAATTCCCAACTCTATTTTGATGATATGCAACCCCAAACTTGCAAGACTACCTTCCCTAGGCTTTTCTGTTGCTGACAGACACTCATTATTATACCTCTCTCCAGCTGTTCAGTAAACAAACTGACTTGTATTACAGCAAAATATTTTAAAGCAATACTCCAGTATTTTTTATTGCAGCGCTAGAGTTGTGCTATTAATACCAGATCCTTGCACTTAGGCTGCCTTCACACTTGCGGACGCCTCCGCAGCGTCTTGTGGATGGTGACCACAAGCCGAGCACATGTTTAACATGGGGACGCACGGTGATGCGCTCGGCTGCGGATTGCCGGCATACCCATTCATTTCCATGTGTGATTTGTACGCCTGCGGATGCTTGCGTACAAATCAGACATTCTCATCCGCACCCTGAACACGACATGTCATAGTCTTATATTCACCATGCTCTGTCTTCAGCTTTCCCAGTGCTGCTCTGGTCCTAATCTGCCATCTTGAGACTGCAACATCTGGCTGACTGGAAGTCAGAGGTAATGGTCATAAGCTCTCATATAACTGTATGAGAGTCTCAGTCTAGCTCTCATACACTTAGATTGAGTTGTGACTTCTGGATCGCCTTGCAAACACTGGAATGATCCAACACGTCACTAACTGCTGGAGAACGACCTAAGTGGTGCTGATAACAAATTAAGATTTGTGACAACACTCCAGCACTGCAATAAAAAAAACGCTGGAGTGGTGCTTTCAATTTTAACTCATTAGTCAAGAGCACCTGCTGTCATTTTGCTGCACCACAATTTATATATTTTCCGGCACAGCTGAGTCATTTGTTCCATGATGATGGTGTGGCCTTTGGCCATAATTTTTACATGAAGAGCTAGCATGCTTGCAACTGCTTGATGCTCAATTGAGCATCGGGGTGCTCAGGTATGCTCATTGCTTGATCAGGTATTGAGGATGCTCGAGGCCCTGCATGTTTCACTGCTGTTAAGCCACCATATTCAGTTAGGGCCAGAAATATTTGGACAGTGACACAATTTTCTCATAGACTGTGAGCCCTCGTAGACAGGGTCCCTGCCCCTCCTGTACCTGTACGTCCTGATCGCCTAGATTTAGTGTACTTGTTCTTGTCTCCCTCATCCTCATGTAAAGCGCCATGGAACCTAATGGCGCTATATAAATAAATAATAATAATAATAATAATTTTCTCGAGTGGGCTCTGCATGCCACCACATTGGATTTGAAATGAAACCTCTACAACAGAATTCAAGTGCAGATTGTAACGTTTAATTTGAAGGGTTGAACAAAAATATCTGATAGAAAATGTAGGAATTGTACTCCTGGGTAGCTTTGGCTGTATGCTTGGGGTCATTGTCCATCTGTACTATGAAGCGCCGTCCAATCAACTTTGCAGCATTTGGCTGAATCTGGGCTGAAAGTATATCCCGGTACACTTCAGAATTCATCCGGCTACTCTTGTCTGCTGTTATGTCATCAATAAACACAAGTGACCCAGTGCCATTGAAAGCCATGCATGCCCATGCCATCACGTTGCCTCCACCATGTTTTACAGAGGATGTGGTGTGCCTTGGATCATGTGCCGTTCCCTTTCTTCTCCAAACTTTTTTCTTCCCATCATTCTGGTACAGGTTGATCTTTGTCTCATCTGTCCATAGAATACTTTTCCAGAACTGAGCTGGCTTCTTGAGGTGTTTTTCAGCAAATTTAACTCTGGCCTGTCTATTTTTGGAATTGATGAATGGTTTGCATCTAGATGTGAACCCTTTGTATTTACTGTCATGGAGTCTTCTCTTTACTGTTGACTTAGAGACAGATACACCTACTTCACAGAGAGTGTTCTGGACTTCAGTTGATGTTGTGAACGGGTTCTTCTTCACCAAATAAAGTATGCGGTGATCATCCACCACTGTTGTCATCCGTGGACGCTCAGGCCTTTTAGAGTTCCCAAGCTCACCAGTCAATTCCTTTTTTCTCAGAATGTACCCAACTGTTGATTTTGCTACTCCAAGCATGTCTGCTATCTCTCTGATGGATTTTTTCTTTTTTTTCAGCCTCAGGATGTTCTGCTTCACCTCAATTGAGAGTTCCTTTGACCGCATGTTGTCTGGTCACAGCAACAGCTTCCAAATGCAAAACCACACACCTGGAATCCACCCCTGACCTTTTAAATACTTCATTGATTACAGGTTAACGAGGGAGACGCCTTCAGAGTTAATTGCAGCCCTTAGAGTCCATTGTCCAATTACTTTTGGTCCCTTGAAAAAGAGGAGGCTATGCATTACAGAGCTATGATTCCTAAACCCTTTCTCCGATTTGGATGTGGAAACTCTCATATTGCAGCTGGGAGTGTGCACTTTCAGCCCATATTATATATATAACTGTATTTCTGAACATGTTTTTGTAAACAGCTAAAATAACAAAACTTGTGTCACTGTCCAAATATTTCTGGCCCTAACTGTATATACTGTATCAGCAACTACAATAAATGCATATGTGGCTGCCCTGTAGATCCAGTCGCCACAGAGGTACTGCACCCCAGCAAGAGGTGTAGTACCCCACTCTCGAGTAAGGAGGGGATACTGACCGGTATCCAGACACCCATACCTAGCACTACACCACTCCAGATCAGGTTTAGGGTGAGATTGCTCCTAAGGGAGAGCATAGTCCCTGATCCTGTCTGGAGGGGAGAAACCAAGGTAGAAGGGATAGGTGGAGAGTAGAGTTAAGGGGAGTACCCAGGTGGGAGTGAAGTCAGGGAGGACACACGTTAGTGACGTAGGACACATGACAGAGAGTGTAAAAGGACAGTAGAAACATCTAGAAGACTGTTGGTGGGTGGCTGGCAAGAGCTATAGGAGTCTGGCCATGTTCACACATCTCCGCTGCTAGTATTTAGCGGGTCTCCACTAAATACACACAAGGTGCAGACATGCTGCATTCAGTGCTGCATTTAGATTGCCATGCAGCAGGGGGTGACTGGTCCTCTTTAAGGAATGACTTTTCTTTTTCGGTATGTTTTACTGTGTTTAGCTAAAAAAAAACTGTGCGTAGGATTCCAGTCACACAAAAATAATGTCTGCATTAGGTTTCCATATTTTATACACTGCAGGATATTATACATATCTGGCTATAACATTGTAATGAAACCTGTCGGAAGATGCCTGAACCTTAGTGTGGATACTGTTATCAGACTAACCTGATCACTGTAGGTTGCAGAATTTGTGTGGTATGCAAAGTATGGTTCAATAGAATTATGGGATATCTCTCATCTCTGGTCATGAATACAGAATCTAAAATATATTTAACTGACCATATAAGTCAGCTCAAATGGCCATAATGCAATTTTAAGGCCTCCAAAAGACACTAATGTCTGCTGAACCTGCAGATTTGCACGTAACTGTCCGACCATCTAATATGTATCAGGGTCCCCCAACTCTACCTTGATAGATAATGTTAGGAGAGGGAATGATGTTTACGTCAAATTGAAATGTCTTATTTAAAACCCCTTTTGTTCTGTGTGGAAGTAAGCTGCCAGACACCTGCTCTAGCCATAGATTACACAAGAATGTTAGACCCTGACATAGTGACCTAGCATGTGGGTTCCAGGTTCACACAGACCCTAATATCTTTTTATTTTATTCCCCCCTCCCTTTCCTTCCCTGTTTCGGCAGTTAATTGGCTAACAGGAGAAAGATCAGCTGTGAGACATGAGCAACCACTGGCTGTTTGCACAGTAGTTTTTCTGACTATTGATTGGACAAACTAAAAAAGAGGGAGAGAGTCATCTATTTAAGCTCCGGTCGTGGGATCAGCTGGCTGTTTGCAGTAGAATCAAGACCAAGAAACATAAAAACTTTGATATCACTAAACCTGGCTGATTAAGGATCCTCTCCAGGCTTTGTTTTGTTTATTTAGTTAAATGTCCATTTATTCCAGTTGTTCATGTATATATTTTGAGTTTCTTTCAATATTTTGTCATACCATGCCTGATGAAGGGACCTAAGACTCCTCGAAAGCTTGTCTTGTAACATCACTTATTTTATTTTTGTTAGCCATTAAAACGTATGACAACTACAAGATTATTATCTTGTTTCGCCCACTGAGAGCAATCAACATTCACTGCAGTCTTGCAACACTGGGGTCCTGGGTTCAATTCCCACCAAGGACAACGCCTGCAACGAGTTTGTATGTTTTCCCTATATTTGGATTGGTTTCCTCCAGGCACGCCAGTTTACTCCCACACTTGAAAGACATAGGCCGCTTTCACATTTCTGCATATGTGCAGTTACCTGCGTTTGGCTGCCCTTCGCTAGCACAAAAAGCAAGCGCAGGTGCTTTTCAGGCAAACGTAGAGCTGTACATGAACGCAGAGATGGCCAGCTCCTGCGCTTGCCTGCATCCCCACTGCCATTACCTGCTATGGGGAGCGCAGGAGAGGAAATGCCGGGGATGCAAGTCTGAAGACGGGCGGAGTCTGAGCGCACGTGTCACACATGACCCGCCGGAGATGTCGTTAACGATGTCTCCGGCGCGTCCTATGTGACGCGTGCGCTCAGGCTCCGCCCCTCTTCAGACCTGCGCTCCCGGCATTTCACGTCCTGCGCTCGCCATAGCAGGTAATGGCGACGGGGACGCAGGCAAGCGCAGGAGCTGGCCATCTCTGCGTTCATGTACAGCTCTATGTTTGCCTGAAAAGCACCTGTGCTTGCTTTTTGCGCTAGCGCAGGGCAGGCAAGCGCAGGTTTCTCTGTGGCTTCTCATCGCCGCCTGCACATCAATTATTCACATCCAGATGGGCGTGCTAAGGCATTGTGATCTCCCTCGCCCTCCTCCATGGGCGGTATTGCTGGTATGACGCTATTCGCGTCATATCCGGCTATACTGACGTCAGTACACTCATTTGGGTGTATTGCTGACTTCGTGATGTGCATTGCGGATGTGCTAGGTCCTCAATACACCCAAATGGTAGTCAGTATAGCCGGATATGATGCGAATAGCATCATACCGGCTATACCGCCCATGGAGGGGGGCAAGGGAGATCACGATGCCTTAGCACGCCATCTGGGCGTTAATAATTGAGGCGGCGATGAGAAGCCACAGGGAACACCCTGTGCGACTTCTCAAGAACTGAGAAGCCGCAGATCTGAAGGTAAAAAAAGCAGTTTTATAAACTTTACAAATACCCATTTTGGACACAAAGGGATGCCTACAATGCTATACTGGTGGTGCAGGGACAGGTATAAATAGACTGGGGGCTGATTTTTAGGGGTTAGGTTCCCTTTAACCCTGCTGTTCTGTTCCGTTAAAAATGACCGAATTTGAAGTTTTTTTTATTCATTCTTCATTTGAGCAACCATGTTCTCATACAGTATAATAATGCATCAGGTATTCAAATAGAACACTTAAATTAGCTAAAAATCAAGACTTTAATAGGTTCAGTCAAAAATAACCGGAACATTGTAAGTGTATAGTAGACCTGAACAGAACATCAGGGTAAATAGTCTAGATGTTCCTTAATCTATGTTATGTCCCTCCAACCTTTTCAACTGGCCCATAGTAATGATGGTCGAAATGACCATAGCCTGGCTATGTCCAACCATCATTGGCTTGCTTGTAACTCTTCAGCACTGTGTAAATGGTGCTAAGAATTTTTCTTGTGCCAATCTGCATGAATCCAATTGTAACCTTAATTTGTGGGACCTACAAATGTCTGGAAATTTACTCTAATTTTTTTCTCGATGGATCGATCCGCAGTAATCTCTAAAGGAAGTTGTTGGTATGCAGTAATTATAGTTGAGTTTAATGACTGCACATCATATTATGTTACTTCTTTGTAGATAAGCCGTTCTGAGAAATTCATTAACAACCTGACGCTTCTTGCCAAGTTAGCTAAATTTAGAGTTAGTGACCCCGGATTCGTAGAAATCTCCTGTGTAAAAAGTTGAAGTCTGTGTGCTTTATATTGCAATCATTATTATTATGCCTTGGATTTAGGTTGCAGCCAAGACATGTGAGGTTGAATTTCCACATTACCTCTTAGCTAGCGACTTTTACTTAGCACTTTGCCAGAATGATGCATTTGTATATAATAGACATGCAAGTATTTCAAGACCTTACATTGACATGTGTAAGTAGACTTAAAATGTATGAGTGTAAAAACCTTTTCTTAATAAGGTTTAATTGAAACGCATGTTTAAATTTTTACTTCTGGACTAGATATCTACATCTGGCTGCCAGAGGTTAGCTTGAATTGTAATAGGTGCGTGACAAGCGGCAGGTAAAAAGCACTGCTAGTTTTGTGGTCTGTCAGATACTAGTGTTTGTATGTTTTTCCCTATGATATGAAAAAGGAGCAGAGCTCACAGTCAGTGAGTATTTGCCGACTCGTTACTACTGATCTGAACCGTCAACAAAGGTGCGCTGTCATTGTGCACATTGTGTAGTTCACAGCGCAGCTGAGACTAGTCCAGTGCCTGTAACAAGCATTACTGCTGCTGCTTGGATCATGGAGGGGCAGAGCTTTAGCTTCATTTCAGTACCAGCATGCACTTAGATTCTCAAGCAAAGCATCATAGAGAGAAAGTAGGGAAAAATAAAATAGCAGTTCAATAGTGTAGTTGGGGAATGGATAGCATTTTTTAATGGAAGTATATTAGAAATAGTTTAAATTACAACACTAAATGATAGGGATTTATATGAAGCCACCCCTTTAATTCTTTGCAGTACATTTCTGTAAGGCTAGGGACACATTGGGGTTCTTGCATCTGTGGAAGGATGCTGTAACCAGATGTTGTTTTTTCCCTGATATTTTTATGGCATTTTTTCATTTTTAGCGCTAGAGTTAACGCAGTGCATTAACGCATGGTATGTGTTAACTCCCATGTTAAAAAAATTACATACTCCCCAAAAATGCTTCTTAGGCTAGGGTCACACTTGTGCCATTGAAGCGCTAAAACCTAGCATTTTTCCCCATTCCAAATGTGAAAACGCTAGCGTTAACGCTTCCATTGGCTCCATGCAAAAACGCATGGTCAAAGTGCAACACTTTTGATGCTAGGCGCTTTTTGCAAAAGCACCAAAAAATGTGGTAAGCAGAATTTTTGGGGGCATTTGCAAAAAAACACATGCATTTTTTTTGCATGGGAGTCTATGGGAAACACATGGTTAATGCATGGTACATGTATATATTATACATAAATATATTAACGCTAGCGCTAAAAAGGGAAAAAATGGCAAGTCAAAAAACTGCCTCCTTTAACACATCTTTGCAAAGGACGCCCACTCCAAATGTGACCCTAGCCTTACCGCGTTTTTGGGTGCTTTTGCAAAAACGCCTAGCGTCAAATACATTGCACTTTTGCTATGCATTTTTAACATGGGAGTCTATGGAAGCGTTAACGCTAGCGTTTTTCAACATTTAAACATGAAAAAAATGCTAGCTTTTAGCGCTTCCAAGACTCTAATGTGACCCTAGCCTAATAGTCTTCTTTTATTTGAATAGACCATTCAGAAATATTGTGCTACCTGCTGAAAAACCACATTCTGATTTATGGAGCTGATTTTCAGTCTTTGAAATTCCTAGCTGATATTTGTGAACGTACTTGAAAACATATCTGTCATTTTGGGTAACATTTCACTATAAGCGGCGGTGGTGTACCTACAGAATAAAACCAATTCTGGCTATTTTATGACTTGTATTCTGCATTTTCACTCATTTTCCCCTCTGAATTTGCTATCATTAATTTCACAGGTCTGTAAAAAAATTTTTTTTCAAAAGCTGTTTTGGTTATTTCACATAATCTTTATGTTTTTGGGTACTTGAATTCGAAAATGACCTTTGTTTTGTCATAGGACATCATGTTTTCTGATAATTTAGGTAACTAAGTTAAATACCGTATATACTTGAGTATAAGCCGACCCGAGTATAAGCCGAGGCCCCTAATTTTACCCTCCAAAACTGGGGAAACTTATTGACTCGAGTATAAGCCATGGGGGGGGAAATGAAGCAGACTCTCAACACGATATACAGCCCCTCTTATCATGATAAATAGCTCCCATTACTGGTATATAATCCCCCATCACTGGTATATAGGACTTCCATCACTGGTATACAGTTCCCCCCTTTCAGTGGTATATACAGGCCCCCTCTCAGTGTGTATACAGCCCCCCATTAGTGGTATATACAGGCCCCCATCAGTGTATATACAGGCCCCCCTCATGGTATATACAGGCCCCCATCAGTGATAAATGTAGGCCCCCCATCAGTGGTATATACAGGCCCCTCATCAGAGGTTACAGCCCCCATCAGTGGTATATACAGGCCCCCCATCAGTGGTATAATCAGGCCACCCCTCAGTGGTATATACAGGCCATCCCTCAGTGGTATATACAGGCTCCCCCTCAGTGGTATATAGAGGCCACCTGTCAGTGGTATATACAGGCCCCCCTCAGTGGTATATAAGCACCCCTCAGTGGTATATACAGGCCCCCCTCAGTGGTATATAATGGCACCCCTCAGTGGTATACAGCCCCCCATTAGTGGTATATACAGGCCCCCCATCAGTGGTATATACAGGCCTCCCATAAGTGGTATATACAGGCCTCCCATCAATGGTATATACAAGCCCCCTTCAGTGGCATACAGCCCACCATTAGTGGTATATACAGGCCCCCTTCAGTGGTATGTACAGGCCCCCCATCAGTGGTATATACAGGCCACCCCTCAGTGGTATATACAGGCCACCCCTCAGTGGTATATACAGGCTCCCCCTCAGTGGTATATACAGGCTCCCCCTCAGTGGTATATAGAGGCCACCCCTCAGTGGTATATACAGGCCCCCGCTCAGTGGTATATAATGGCCCCCCTCAGTGGTATATACAGGCCCCCCTCAGTGGTATATAATGGCACCCCTCAGTGGTATACAGCCCCCCATTAGTGGTATATACAGGCCCCCCATCAGTGGTATATACAGGCCTCCCATAAGTGGTATATACAGGCCTCCCATCAATGGTATATACAAGCCCCCCTCAGTGGTATACAGCCCTCCATTAGTGGTATATACAGGCCCCCTTCAGTGGTATATACAGGCCCCCTTCCGTGGTATATACAGGCCCCCCCCTCAGTGGTATATACAGCCCCCCCCCCCATCGGTAGTATATACAGGCCCCCCCATCAGTAGTATGTACAGGCCCCCCTCTCAGTGGTATATACAGGCCCCCTTCAGTGGTATATACAGGCCCCCCCTCAGTAGTATATACAGGTCCCCCCATCAGTGGTATATACAGGCCCCCTTCAGTGGTATATACAGGCCCCCCATCAGTAGTATATACAGGCCCCCCCATCAGTAGTATATACAGGTCCCCCCCCTCAGTGGTATATACAGGCCCCCTTCAGTGGTATATACAGGCCCCCTTCAGTGGTATATACAGGTCCCCCCAATGGTATATACAGGCCCCCCAGTAGTATATACAGGCCCCCCATGCTGCCGCACACCTATAAAATAATAGCTCATTCATACTTATCCCTGTTGCTCTGTCACTGCTCTGTCACCGCGCGTCCTCCAGTCTTCATGCTTCTTCCTGCTTGTACCTGGCGGGCGCAGCAGCGATGACGTCATTGCTTCTGCGCCGGTCACATGACGCCGGGTACAAGCAGGGAGAAGAACGGAGGACGCGCGGTGACAGAGCGACAGGGATAAGTATGAATGAGCTATTATTTTACAGGTGTGCGGCAGCAAGGGGGGCCTGTATATACCACTGGGGGGGCACTTACATAGTGCAGTGTAATATGCACCGCTCCCCCTGCCGCTGATGGACAGGGGGATGCAGTGCATATTGCATTGCACTAATGAGCGGGGGCACGTGACCGCCCGCTCCTATTGCAGCCTCCCCCCTGCCTCCTCCATCTCCTGATCACCACCCTCCCCCACTGACTCTTTACAATGACTTGAGTATAAGCCGAGGGGGGCACTTTTCAGCACAATTTTTGTGCTGAAAAACTCGGCTTATACTCAAGTATATACGGTAAAGCAATACCTCAAAATAAATTACAGCAGATTTATAAAATACATTTTTTCTTACACATTTTTCAAGAAAATTATTTTTTTTTAACTGAAATTAGCTCACTAAGGCGGCCGTCACACGGTGAGATATCTTTAGCGATATTGTAAGCGATCACGTGCACGCGCAATCGCTTACAATATCGCTCACATCGCTGGTGAGATGTCACACAGACAGACTCACCAGCGATGTGGAGCAGCGATCTCGCTCGTTACTATGGTACACATCGGGTAACTAGGCGCCGCGCGTCGCTTAGTTACCCGACGTGTACCATAGTTACCATCTCCCAGCATAGGCGCGGTCGCTGGGAGATGGATCATCGTGGTGTCATACACCACGATGATGCAGATCGTTGCATCGTTCATCGCTAGATCTGAGAACCGAACCTCAGATCAGCGATGTCACGATCAAGCGATTTACCATCGTAAATCGCTTGATTACATGAAACGATATCTTGCCCGATATCGCTTAAGCGATCAAAAAGGAGATCGCTTAAACGATATCGGGCAAGATATCGTTCCGTGTGACGGCCCCCTAACACAGACTAAAATTGATTCATCTTCCCTGTGAGGCTTCTCTTGGTACATATAGGCTTGTGAGTTGCATCTGGAATGTCTCTCTGAAGCGCCCAACAGTAGTCTGCCATCATTGTAATGCTTCATCTTTCCTGGTATCTTCTGTCATCATTGTAATGCTCCATCTTCCCTGGTATCTTCTGCCATCATTGTAATGCTCCATCTTCCCTGGTATCTTCTGCCATCATTGTAATGCTCCATCTTCCCTGGTATCTTCTGCCATCATTGTAATGCTCCATCTTCCCTGGTATCTTCTGCCACCATTGTAATGCTCCATCTTCCCTGGTATCTTCTGCCATCATTGTAATGCTCCATCTTCCCTGGTATCTTCTGCCATCATTGTAATGCTCCATCTTCCCTGGTATCTTCTGCCATCATTGTAATGCTCCATCTTCCCTGGTATCTTCTGCCATCATTGTAATGCTCCATCTTCCCTGGTATCTTCTGCCATCATTGTAATGCTCCATCTTCCTGGTATCTTCTGCCACCATTGTAATGCTCCCTTTCCTGGTATCTTCTGCCATCATTGTAATGCTCCATCTTCCCTGGTATCTTCTGCCATCATTGTAATGCTCCATCTTCCCTGGTATCTTCTGCCATCATTGTAATGCTCCATCTTCCCTGGTATCTTCTGCCATCATTGTAATGCTCCATCTTCCCTGGTATCTTCTGCCACCATTGTAATGCTCCATCTTCCCTGGTATCTTCTGCCACCATTGTAATGCTCCCTTTCCTGGTATCTTCTGCCATCATTGTAATGCTCCATCTTCCCTGGTATCTTCTGTCATCATTGTAATGCTCCATCTTCCCTGGTATCTTCTGCCATCATTGTAATGCTCCATCTTCCCTGGTATCTTCTGTCATCATTGTAATGCTCCATCTTTCCTGGTATCTTCTGTCATCATTGTAATGCTCCATCTTCCCTGGTATCTTCTGCCACCATTGTAATGCTCCATCTTCCCTGGTATCTTCTGCCATCATTGTAATGCTCCATCTTCCCTGGTATCTTCTGCCATCATTGTAATGCTCCATCTTCCCTGGTATCTTCTGCCACCATTGTAATGCTCCATCTTCCCTGGTATCTTCTGCCATCATTGTAATGCTCCCTTTCCTGGTATCTTCTGCCATCATTGTAATGCTCCATCTTTCCTGGTATCTTCTGTCATCATTGTAATGCTCCATCTTTCCTGGTATCTTCTGTCATCATTGTAATGCTCCATCTTCCCTGGTATCTTCTGCCACCATTGTAATGCTCCATCTTCCCTGGTATCTTCTGCCATCATTGTAATGCTCCATCCTCCCTGGTATCTTCTTTCCATATCTTTAATATCCTGATGGAATCGTTCACATTGCTCTTCACTCACAGCTCTAAAATTTTCAGGAAATTTGTCAAGGTGGGAATGTAGGAAATGCACTTTCAAACTCATCAGGCAAACTAAAGCTTGAAATGCTTTTATCATTCATCAGATGATCTTTTTGTAGTCAGGGTCTTTGTTATTACCAACATTTTTTATATGACCTCTTTAAATATAATCCATCCTTCTTTTTGAGCATCTGTCATGGTATAGATAAACTCTTGATCAGCTATAAGCCTTCTAATGTCTGGTCCGATGAACACACCTTCCTTCAATTTTGCCTGAGAAAGACCTGGAAACTTGATGACCAAGTATTTGAAGCACTATTCATCTCTTGGAAGTGATTTTACAAATTTTTTCATCAATTTCAATTTTATGTGGAGAGGTGCTAGAAGAACTTTGAGGAGGTACCAAAGTTTCTCAGAGGATATTTTTTTCACTAACTGTGAGCACCCTCATCTGACAACTCTTCGTAGTCCAGTGATTTTATCAGTCTTGACTCTCCCATAGGCTAGGGTCACACTTATGGCTGATGGACCCGCTAAAATCTTGGGAAATCAGCCGCAGCGCAGTGAACTGGAGCCCCATAGCAACCCGGTGTATATCTTTTCAGTGGTCACCAAGCTGCATTATGTGCGCTTTAGCTGAGCGCACAGGAAAATGCTGTCTGCAGCGTTTTCCTTTGTGCTCAGTTAAAGCGCACGTCATGCAGCTTGGTGTATGACTGCTGCTAAGATAAACACCGGGTTGCTATGGGGCTTTGGTTCAATGGCAGCGCATAGCATTAACGCTATGCGCTGCGGCTGATTTCCCAAGATTTTAGCGGGTTCATCAGCCATAAGTGTGACCCTAGCCATAGACATAGAAAACAAGGGTATTTGGTATACCCTGCTTGTTGCCCGTGCACCATGCACAAGACTTTCAAATCCCCGCACACTTGCCAACCGTGGTCTTCATATTTAAATTTAGGAAAAAACAATTCCAAGTTCTCGTAGGTTCCGTGAGGTGAATGGAATGATCTACAGGAATGGAAGCATAAATACTTACTGTGAAGTTAAAACTGCTTTCAGACTTCTCTTTAAAGAATCTATTAAAAGATGCCATGGCACTGAATCATATTGAATTTTGAATTGACCCATCAAATGTTCGACATCAATGCAATAAACCAACTTGTCTTCCTGGGCAAAGTAAGGAACCAACTCCCTTTCACAAAGTCTGAACCATGAAAAAGACACTCCTGGCAACAATTAATTCCTGCTTTTGAGCCTTGATCTGAGTAACTCAAGGGTACCTTTGGGAAGATTCAAGTCTCATACCAAATCATTCATCTCCTCCTGGGAAAACAATTTTGGTCTTGTATCATCTTCAAAGTCAGAACTTGATTCATCATCTGGTTCAGGTATGACTCCACCTTTATTGGAGATAGTTATCTCTTCCAAGGTAGCAGGGGCCATGGGTACTGGTATATTTCTGTCATGGGGGATGGGACGAGTTGCTGAGTGAAGATTGGGGTATGAAATGAAATGCTTCCATTTTTGATTATACCCTTTCACATCGCATAAACAAAAGAAACAATCCTCACTGTGGGTCTTTTGCTCTCGTCATACAATAGGAATCCAATAATTGAAAGCTTTTTTCTTACTCTTGAACCAATTTTGGAGTTCTTCAGCACACCGTTTGCACACGTTGAGACGTCCATGCTTTATCTTGATCTTCAAGTTTTAGTTCAAAATATGCGCAGTATACTTTTTTCACAAAGTCTGTCATGTTAAGCTGAAAATTAAAGTGGATGTCTGCTGCAACACTACACACTATGAGTATGTAAAATAGCATAATTGCTAACAATGAATGGCAGGGCTCTATGCACAGCTAATACAGCTAAAGCTAAGTTTTCTCAAGTTTCTTTATATTCTCAAGCAGTTTCTGCCATGTCCCATTCCTTATATCTGTATTAGCTGTGCATAGAGCCCTGCCATTTATTGTTAGCCATTATGCTATTCCACATACGCATAGTGTGTAGTGCTGCAGCAGATATTCACTTTAATTTTCATGTTTTTTTTTGCCAGCACCTATACACAAGGTGATGTCAGTCATTTCTTAATTACCATTATGACTATTTTTTGACTGTGCAACCTTCCCCTACCCTGTAGCCACGCTAGGTTTCCCATCTTATTGTAGCCAGGTCCAAGACAATCCCACAATGCCGGTTTTATTTGCATATTAAGGCATATAAACCCACATGTGCAGCATTGTACCGCTAGAGAGGCATACAGTTAGGACTCGATAAGATGAGAAACACCTTGGCGCGGTAATGGGGCACTTTTGCAGTGGCCACTGCTAAAGCTAGGTTTACTCAAGTTTCTTTATATTCTCAAGCAGTTTCTGCCATGTCTATTTCCTTATATCTGTGTTAGCTGTGCATAGAGCCCTGCCATCCATTGTTAGCCATTTTGCTATTTCACATACTCATAGGATGTAGTGTTTAAGCATACATTCACTTTAATTGTCATGGTTTTTCTTGCTAGCACATACACACAAGGTGATGCCAGTCATTTCTTAATGACCACTAGAGCATGTATTGCAGCTTGGCAATGTATGTCGGGACATCGGTATTGGCGGCGTCCACCAGATGTTGCCGTGATCCCCCACAGCTTCTGGCCAGGTTCACACATACCATCCGTTTTTGCCTTAAATCCGTTTTTGGGAACATTTTGGATATTTTTTTTCAAAGTCCAAAAACGCATATGCGTTATCGCATGTGTGTGCTTTTTAAAAAAAAAAAACGCATGCGTTTTTATGCAGCAGCCCAAAAACACTGCTAGCTACGTGTTTAGGGTGCTTTAAAAAAACACTTGCGTTTTTGTAACATGGGGCCCTATGGGAAACGCATGCGTTAATGCATGGCACATATAGGCACCTGCGTTAACGCATGACTTAACTCATATGCTTTTTTCATGAAAAAATTACTAAGTCCCAAAATTTACCAAAAACGTCCAGGACCCCCAGGGGACACTATTGGAACCCTTAGAAAAACTGATCCATTTTTCTAAGGGCTTAAAAATGGATTTGTATGTGTGAACCTGGCCTCTGACTTTGCCTCAAGCCTCCGTGGACCCGTAAAAAACGGCTCATGCATCCCCGCTCTACTTCTGCAACACTCCCCTCGGCAAGATATTTTTTTGTTTGTTTATTTTTTAGAGTCAGATTTTAAGACGCACTCCCATTCTTCCCCCCTTCCCCTTCAATTTGGGGGGAACAAAAGTGCGTCCTATAATCCGAAAAATATGGTAGCTTCTCATTAGTTATGAAAAAGGAAACAGTAATTCTCAACCACTGGAGAATATACAGTACTTGTCATGATCAGAAGTTCTGTAGTTACCTTTGCTTTACAGCAGATATTCCAAACCCTAAAGAAAGAATGTGGAACACTATCCAGTGAACAGTCTGCAATTACACTTTCTTCTCCGCAATAAAAGAAGATTAATTTTCCTTTTAGGAACAAACAGAAACACCATTGAAATGATGCAGAGACATGGAAGCCATCCAACATGTCAAGTAATGTTTATGACTTATCTTCCAAGAAGGAGAAGATTCTGGATTTTATTTCATAGCGGGATGTCTCCGCAGAGTTAAACCACAGGGCACATGCTACTGTAATGTCAGCTCCCATGATAATTATAATGGATTTTGCTGGTGGCTTAAAGAATTATTGAAAACCACACGGTTCATTTGACTGAAATGTTTGGTAGAAATAACCTGTTGCTCTAAAGCATAATTGTCAGAGACAGGCTTTGTACACACGTTGGTTTTTGGTGCAAACAGATCTGCAGCAAATCTTAGGGGTTGCTTTTTTCTTCTACTTTCTTGGCAGGAGGTTTGCTGCATTTTTTCTGTGGATTTCCTGCAGATTTGCTAAGTTTTTGGTGTGTTATTGCTGCAGATTTGGTTGCTGCGTTTTTGCTGCAGATTTGTCATAGAAACTATAGGAAAAATGCGGAAAAGAATTGACATTCTTTCAAAAACGCAGCAGAACCTGTGGTGTTGACACTTTCTGCAGAGAGCAAAAACCAATGTTTGTGGACAGCATATCCCAGAATCACACAGGATTTACTGGAAACCAAAAGCGCAGGTTTAGATTAGCATACATTTACATAACACCAAAGCGAAATCTGACCCCAAAAACGCAACAAAACCTTACCTGTGTGAACATAGCTTAAGTTATATGTTATGTTTACTGAACCAACATTGTTAACCAAGTAGTTTCATAGTTTTATAGTTTTTTAAGGTTGAAGGTATACTTTAAATCCTTCTAGTTCCATCCATAGCCTAACATGTTGATCCAGAGGAAGGAAAAAAAAAACCCATGTGGCAACCATAAGCTCCACATTGGGGGAAAAAAATCCTTCCTGTCTACACATACGCCAATCAACGCCCTAAGAATCTAGTATATTTAGCCTGTAATATTATACTTTTCAAGAAAGGCATCCAGGCCATTCTTAAATGTTAGTAGTGAATCACTCATTACAACATCATATGGCAGAGAGTTCCATAGTCTTACTGTTCTTACAGTAAAGAATCTGCATCTGTGATTGTGATTAAAGGGAAACTGTCAGCTCTTTTTTTCCCACCAAACCTATCATTACCTGTCTCTGCACCTTGTTACTATATCCCTAACCATCCCTGTCTGACCTAAAACTGTCCTATAATATTTGTAAAAAAATGAGTTTGATACTTACATGGCCGTATGCTCATTAGTCTTCTAGACTACATATGTGGTCTGGGCGGTCTCCAAGGCTGCATTCTCCCCACCATCCTCGATGCTGGTGTCACGCCCCAGCAGGCGAGATCATTCATCCTGAAGCATGATCATTCAGTCAGGAGCGGGATCCTGATTCAAAATTCTTGTTCCTCCTTCCGGGTATGATGGACTGCCGACGCATCATTTCTAGTCTGGTGCATTGTGGGGGATTATTGGGTGTACGGGCCGGCTTCGGAATGCACAATGCTCTGGAGCCAGCCTGTACGCCAATACACCCCCCACACTACGCAGGTCCGGAAATGACGCTCGCCTGGCAGTGCGTCATACCCAGGAGGAGGAACAAGAATTTTGATTCCTGACTGAATGATCGCACTTCAGGATGAATGATCTCGCCCACTGGGGCGTGATCTAAGTATTGAGGGAAGGAGAATTGAGCCGTGGAGACCGCTCTTTCAGTCTACATGCCGTAGTCTAGCAGTCTAATTAGTATACGGGCAATATAAGTATCAAACTAATTTTTTAAAATTGCATGTAGAAAGAAAACCGGGCACTGACCTTATGTTGCTGCGATTTGAAATTGTGGCACAGAACCAGGTCCTGCGTTGCTCAGCCGTAAGACATAGTCATTTTTATCCATAAAGAAAGAAGGAGGCGGCACTCATTGGACCGGTGAAGACAGGTTTCTTTATTCCAGTCACGATATTACATCAGGTAGAGGGTGCGGGGAGGGAGGTATTGGGATGACGGAGCCCGTTTCGAGTAGTGCTTACTCTTCAACAGATCCTGTGTACACAGGATCTGTTGAAGAGTAAGCACTACTCGAAATGGGCTCCGTCATCCCAATACCTCCCTCCCCGCACCCTCTACCTGATGTAATACCGCGACTGGAATAAAGAAACACATTTTTTGCATACATTATAGGACAGTTTTAGGTCAGACAGAGATGGTTAGGGATGTAGTAGCACAATGTAGGGCAGGTAGTGATAGGTTTGGGGGTAAAAATGAGCTGGCAGGCTCCCTTTAAACCTTCTTTCCTCCTGACGTATAAGATGTCCCCTTGTCCCCATCTCATGCCTAAGTGTAAAAAGATCATTAGAAAGGTCTTTATACTGTCCGGTCATATATTTGTTTAACCCCTTCCCGACCTATGATGTTGTAATACATCATGGGCCGGTAAGGGGGGTTTGATGTGAGCTCCGGTGCGGCGCTCACATCAAAGTCCTGACATCTCAGCTGATCTCATCAGCTGAGATGTCAGGGTAACAGCACCGATTGGATCCGATTGGTGCTGTTAATCCCTTGGATCCCGCTGTCAATGATTGACAGCGGGATCCAAGGTGGCTGCGGCGGGGAACACGCTGTTCCCCGCCTGCTCTGGAGATTCCGCAATAATATCGCGGGATCTCTGGTGCTCACGTGACAGCCCGGGGTCCTGGCTAGACCCCGGATGCTGTCACTGAGCAGTTCCATGCTGTGGTTGGCAGGCGCTGCCAACCACAACAGGTCCACGATTCTGAGAGATACATATGAGCTCTAGTTCAGCTATGTCTTTCATATACACCAGAAACCAGAATTATACACAATATTCTAAGTGTGGTTGCACTAGTGACTTGTATAGAGGTAAAGTTATGTTCTCCTCATGAGCATCTATGCCTCTTTTAATTCACAACAAAAAGTCATGTGGTGCAATATTGTTCACACAAAGATTTATGGGGCACAATATATTGTATGCAGAAAGTAATTTCAAACAATGTTTTCCTCACAGAAAGTCATGAGGTGTAATATATTCCACTCAGAAAGTCATGAGGTGCAGTATATTCCACACAGAAAGTCATGAGGTGCAATATATTCCATACAGAACGTCATGAGGCGCAATATACTGTATGCAGAAAGTAATTTCACACAATGTTTCCTCACAGAAAATCATTTTTAGGTGGGGGCTGTGTTTGGGTGGATAATATGGCTTCAGTTAATGAGTTTTCTGATATAGCACAGAAAAAAATCCAAAAAGAGATTGATCTTGGGAGACTTGCAGGCCCTTTCCCTGCACCTCCTTTTACGAATTTCCACTTATCTCCCCTGGGTATAGTACCTAAAAATGAGCTGGCTTTTTTAGATTAATACACCATCTTTCCTACCCGAAGAGTTTTTCCCTAATGCAGGAGGCACACTGGCGCAAAACTCGCGCGAATGTAATGCGTGAAAAAATCGCATTGCACTCGGACCTGTATCTTTAAATGATACAGGTCACACCAATGCGAGTTTCACGCATTACTCTTGCTTTGCGAGGGCAATGCGAGTGCAATCGCAGCATGCTGCGATTGCACGCGATTCCCTCGCACGAGGGGCCATTAAAAGTATATGGGTGTGAGTCAAACTCGCACCCCCACAGCACACGGTGCGATACTCGCACCCTGTGCTGTTAAATTCTAGTTACCGGTTTCCCGGTACAGTAATAAATCATCTTGCACCGCTGTGTCAGCAGTGCAAGATGATTATGAGTAACACAGCTGCTGGGCACCTCTGTTTAATTTAGGGGGTTAAATTGCATATGCAGCATCTGTGCAGCATATGAGCACAGATGCTGCATATGCGGCAATGTTCTCCGGTCCTAAATGGTTAATATGTGGCAATTAACTTGTCACCATGTCTCTAGGGATTGCCCCCCCTCCCTAGAGACATGGTGCTTATAATCATTAGTGGTTCAGGGGTTAAATTGCTCCATTACTGAATAGCCGGCATTTGTCGGCTTTCAGTATTGTGCTCTGACAGCCGGCGGGTCCTGGCTGTCAGAGCGCGGTAGATACGCTCTTAGCGTATCTACATTGCTGGGCAGCGTCCTCAATGAGAAGCTGTCCCAGGTACTTAGAATAATAGCGTAGTTAAGCCGGCGCCGCTCTCCATGGAGGTGATGCTGAAATGTTCATTTTAAAACATTTTTAAAACATTTTAAAACATTTTAGACAATTATTATTGATAGTCATCTTTCATCTAGCTGGCAATGATTTAGGCAAAATTCGCACTTTAGACCTACGTGGGGCAAAGCGCCGGGGCATTGCAAATTATTAAAAATTTGTTACCTCATTACATTTAATTTTTTTCAAAAATTATACCTCGACTAATTTGGGCTACAAAAGACGCTAAATTTATGGAAGAAATTAGGAAGCAGGTCAACCGTTCCTTGGAGAAATTCATGAGATTGGTGGGAGGTTTCTCATATAGACATGTGGAATTAGAGGACTATACACATGGTTTCTACAACAAGGATTTTGTTCATCTTTCTGGGATCGGTCACGATATGTTTAATGTTGGTTTACAAAACTGCGTGGAACAAGGGTTGTGGTGTTGGGGGGGGGGGCATTTGCTTAGCAGTTTTGGGAATGATTGGCAGTAAGCTACCTGGATCGTTTAAGTAAAAATTAAAGAAGGTTTAGGGTACCTTTACACACGGCTACATTTGTAGCTTGTCACCAGGTAACTTACTGGTTGCAGTGAAATCATGGATACATGATTCCATTTGTACACAGCAACAAGATAGAACCATGTATCCATGATTTCACTGCAACCAGTAAGTTACCTGGTGACAAGCTACAAATGTAGCCGTGTGTAAAGGTACCCTTAATGTCTATTTAACATTAATTTTTGGTATCTATCTTATTCTGTTTGGTTTTATTAAACTCTTAGTAAAACATCACAACCTTTTTATCCATGCAGTTGTCTGAGTCAAATTATTTTTTATAGTTAATTACGAATAGGTATATAATGGGCCTTGTGCTACCATTAGGTGCATTAAGTTCCACACAAAGTCATAAGGCGTAATATATTGCACACAGAAAGTCATGAGGGGTAAAATATTCCACACAGAAAGTCATGAGGTGCAATATATTCTACACAGAAAGTCATGAGGTGCAATATATTCTACACAGAAAGTCATGAGGCGCAAAATATTCCACAGAGAAAGTCATGAGGTGCAATATATTCCACACAGAAAGTCATGAGGCGCAATATATTCTACACAGAAAGTCATGAGGCGCAAAATATTCCACACAGAGAGTCATGAGGTGCAATATATTCTACACAGAAAGTCATGAGGTGCAATATATTCTACACAGAGAGTCATGAGGCGCAATATATTCCACACAGAAAGTCATGAGGCGCAATATATTCCACACAGAAAGTCATGAGGCGCAATATATTCTACACAGAGAGTCATGAGGCGCAATATATTCCACACAGAAAGTAATGAGGCGCAAAATATTCCACACAGAAAGTCATGAGGCGCAATATATTCTACACAGAGTCATGAGGTGCAATGTATGTCATACAGAAAGTTATGAGGCGCAATATATTCCACACAAAAAGTCATGAGGTGCAATATATTCCACACAGAAAGTCATGAGGCGCAATATATTCTACACAGAAAGTCATGAGGCGCAATATATTCCACACAGAAAGTCATGAGGCGCAATATATTCTACACAGAAAGTCATGAGGCGCAATATATTCTACACAGAAAGTCATGAGGCGCAATATATTCTACACAGAAAGTCATGAGGCGCAATATATTCCACACAGAAAGTCATGAGGCGCAATATATTCTACACAGAAAGTCATGAGGCACAAAATATTCCACAGAGAAAGTCATGAGGTGCAATATATTCTACACAGAAAGTCATGAGGTGCAATATATTCTACACAGAAAGTCATGAGGCGCAATATATTCCACACAGAAAGTCATGAGGCGCCATATATTCTACACAGAAAGTCATGAGGCGCAAAATATTTAACAGAGAAAGTCATGAGGCGCAATATATTCCACACAGAAAGTCATGAGGTGCAATATATTCTACACAGAAAGTCATGAGGCGCAAAATATTCAACAGAGAAAGTTATGAGGCGCAATATATTCCACACAGAAAGTCATGAGGCGCCATATATTCTACACAGAAAGTTATGATGCGCAAAATATTCAATAGAGAAAGTCATGAGGTGCAATATATTCCACACAGAAAGTCATGAGGTGCAATATATTCCACACAGAGAGTCATGAGGTGCAATATATTCTACACGGAAAGTCATGAGGCGCAATATATTCCACACAGAAAGTCATGAGGCGCAATATATTCCACACAGAAAGTCATGAGGTGCAATATATTCTACACAGAAAGTCATGAGGCGCAATATATTCCACACAGAAAGTCATGAGGTGCAATATATTTTACACGGAAAGTCATGAGGCGCAATATATTCCACACAGAAAGTCATGAGGTGCAATATATTCCACAAAGAGAGTCATGAGGTGCAATATATTCTACACGGAAAGTCATGAGGCGCAATATATTCCACACAGAAAGTCATGAGGCGCAATATATTCCACACAGAAAGTCATGAGGTGCAATATATTCTACACAGAAAGTCATGAGGCGCAATATATTCCACACAGAAAGTCATGAGGTGCAATATATTTTACACGGAAAGTCATGAGGCGCAATATATTCTACACAGAAAGTCATGAGGGGTAAAATATTCCACACAGAAAGTCATGAGGTGCTATATATTCTACACAGAAAGTCATGAGGTGCAATATATTCCACATAGAAAGTCATGAGGCGCAAAATATTCAACAGAGAGTCATGAGGTGCAATATATTCTACACAGAAAGTCATGAGGTGCAATATATTCCACACAGAAAGTCATAAGGTGCAATATATTCTACACGGAAAGTCATGAGGCGCAAAATATTCAACAGAGAAAGTCATGAGGCGCAATATATTCTACACAGAAAGTCATGAGGTGCAATATATTCTACACAGAAAGTCATGAGGTGCAATATATTTCACACAGAAAGTCATGAGGCGCAATATATTCCACACAGAAAGTCATGAGGTGCAATATATTCCACACAGAAAGTCATGAGGTGCAATATATTCCACACAGAAAGTCATGAGGCGCAATATATTCCACACAGAAAGTCATGAGGTGCAATATATTCCACACAGAAAGTCATGAGGTGTAACATATTCCACACAGAAAGTCATGAGGCGCAATATATTCCACACAGAAAGTCATGAGGCGCAATATATTCCACACAGAAAGTCATGAGGTGCAATATATTCCACACAGAAAGTCATGAGGTGTAACATATTCCACACACAATTTATGTGGTGCATTATATTCCACACAGAAGTTCTCCTTGTAGCCTGGGCCTTTCTGCAAGTTGTATTTTCTGCATTCTCAGCAAACCTATCAATAATAATTGTCAAAGGAAAGCTAAAGAGGGTAAGTCAAGCTTAGTAAATTATAAAGCAGAGTGATGAAATATAAAAACACAAGCAAGTAAATAAGGCTGTGAAGTGCTGAGGCCATTATTTTGTGTCTGGCAGACAGAGAAGTGTCAGGAGCCAAGTGGAAGTCACTGGACCCACTTTATTATCTATAGTGTGAGATTTATTTCAAGAGGTTGAGGGAGGGGGGCTTTGTTGTGTCTGTTTAAAAGTCCCCTTTGACCAAGTGATCTATCCGGCAGAAAGGTCAGAGCGCTGATTATTTTCCCAGACACCGTGAGGATTTCTTTTCTGCTGTCACCAAGTGTATGGGGAGCACTAATATTTGTTTTTGAGAAGTAAGCAAGAGGTCTTAAAAACAAGAAAACATCTGCTGATTAAAAGCATGGAGGGCTGCGAAGTTCATCTCGTTCCTCAGTAGGATTATTATTTGTATGCGTTCTGCCCTTTGCTTATCATTTTGCTCATGATGCTTTATAATTGAATTTCCATATGTCATAGAATAGACAGGGCTACAAAAGGCAACACAGGTTTTGCATTTTGATTAGAGGTTCATTTTAAGTACCCCGTTTATGTTCATGCCTCTATTTTCTATGAATGTTACTGTTTGGCCTCTATTAATTCCATTTTATCTACCGGTATTGAGTTAATTTGACCTGAGACAACATTGGTAACTAAATTAGTTATGACTAAAATGTATCTGCTTCATTTCATAGGCATAGATTTAAAGAGGGCCTGTCACCCCCCTGCTGCATGGCAATCTAAATGCAGCACTGATTGCAGCATGTCTGCTGCATTCAGGGAAGGGGTCCCCCATGTGTCTGTGTGCTGTGTACCCTGAGGTATAGCTTTTGTAAAACTTACAGTTAGAAGCAATGGAGGCAGTCACTGTAGCTGGAGGGAGCTTGATTGACGGTGGCCATTCCATCCCCCTCTGCCTCTGTGTGGCGCTTCCTACTGTGATATTTATGCTTTGTCAGGGCAGGACTCTGGAGCTGACGTCAGGACAAATGATTTGCATGCTGTGAGTGAAAGAGAGGAGGAGGGCAAAGCCATCACAGCAGAAGTAGCACAGAGAGGCTGGGCCAGAGATGAATCTTATTACAATATCACGCCCATCGGGGCGTGATAAAGCATCATGGAGGCTGCAATCCAACATGCCCAGGGGGACTATTGCATATAGCCCCAATTCATTATCATCCTAATGAGTAAGTATAAAAACGTTTTTTACAACATTGAAAGCAAGCATTTAGCAGAGAGAGAGATAGTTATGTTGGTAATAGGAAGGTGCAAGGACATGTATTGATAGGTTAGGTGACTTTTATGAGGTGACATGTTCTCTTTAACATATAATATTCTGATTGTCTTCAGCTGCCACTAGAAGGAGCATACTGCAAACATATCAGAAGTCCTTCAATACTACACCGGAACCCTGCAAACCTTCCCTACTTGCCAACATCCTCAGCATCATTTCTGATGGGTAGGAGCGGTGCCAGTTCATGCTTGTTGTCTTGCTGCTTGCATTACATTTTACCAGACATACTATTTATAAGATGCTAATCAATATAATGATGCATGTTATGGGGTAAATCCATCTTAAACAATATACGTCCCTGGAGATTGCAAATATTTTTTTGGGTAGTTACTTGGATTGTGTAAATTATTTATCTACTGAGTAAGTACCACCATTAAATGTTATACTAATATTACTAGTAGTATTGCTTTAAGAGCAACTAAGGATACTTACAAGTGATCTACATTACTAAAGAATTGTTGACCTATTGATTGGGTCGGACTGCTGTCACCTCCATAATTAATTGACAGAAGGGGTTTCAGCACTGCACCAAACACAGCATCCCCTTACATTTCTTTTCACAAAAAAGTAAAATATAAACACTTTTATCCAGAAGGCATGAATAAAAGCAGGCTTTAAAAATACAGAACTCCTGATATACAAGGAGAAACACTGGTGGAAACACAACTTTGGCTTGGTTTTTCTGGGTCAAAAATCCATAGGAATTGACTATCAGTATTAAATCGGGGTCGCACCCTTGGCACTCGTGGCATCTCTGTCGATCAGCTGATTAAAATAGCTGTGGTGCACCAGTAACCATGGCGTGTTCCTCATTAACATGGCGTGTTCCTCATTAGCTACTACACAGAACTGTACTTTTAGTACTGGCTGTCACTGGTAGTACACTTCACTACAAGATAGACCCTTTCAGGTAAAATTGACAGTGCTGCTGTACTGTACCCAACCACTAGCAAAAGTACAGAGCAAGACATATTTTTTCTTTTTTAACTTCTTTTCGAAATTGAGGAAACTCAATTTCTTTATACATGGAAAAATGTTTGAAATGTGATGTTGTACTTGGATCAAAATTTTATCTATTAATAACAAAAATCGTTCCAAAAACAAGAAAGAGAGAGGTTTGACTTAGCAACTCCACCCTGGAGCCTACCCAAGAACACAAAAGGAGATGCATGCTTTTTAAACACATTTTATTCAGTTAATGTCTGGTTGCCACATGATGACCCATACGAGGGCCTGAACAAAATGACTTTCAGAGGTCAGTACTCAGTGTGTTAAGTAGAAATATCAACATTTACTAAAGGGTGGGGATATTTCCCGAGACTTAGTGATTTATAGGAATTTGATGGTCATAAAACGCTTATATTTAAAGCTGTCCAGTAGAAGACCTCTCTGCACCATTGGTGAGCCATTTCAATGTTTACTAGGTAATTGAGATAGAGACAGAAAGGGGAAGTATACTCTTTCTATTATACTAAATCATAAATTGGGTGTACTTTTCATATATGAAATTGTCTTCGTCACCTCACCATAAATATTTACTACAGATCTCCAGAGCTGCTTCTTCTTGGCCTTCTATAAGATGTTTGATGACATCAGCAAGTGATGATGTAAAGCAGTGATGGGAAACCTCAGGCCCCAGGCCCGTGTGTGGCCCTCGATGACTTTTCTGCAGCCCCCAGCAGATTCCTGGGGTCACAGGTCTCAGGCTGGCAGATGCGTTTTGCTGAATGCGTGCCCTTTAAATACAGCTGCCCAGTGATTTCTATGCCCAGCCTCAGCCTTCCAGGTGATGTATATGCCTGCAGCCTCTTCTTTTATGTCCATGGCCCTAGCAAACTTGTAAAAGCAGTTGAGAAGCAACATGATCATTGTCACTTAACATCACAGCCATGCCAAAGAGGAGCAGCTCCACCCACCACAGTAAGGGGGGGTGATTGTTTAACCAAATATATTAGGTAATTTTCAAGGTGATAATTTTGTGCGACCCCCGAAAGATGGTAGAAATTTCCAAATGGCCCTCGGCAGAAAAATGTTTCCCACCCCTGATGTAAAGTAAAACCTTGGAATGTGCACACATCGGTATATAAGGTTTTCCTATAAATTCTAGCCCAAGGTGGGACAGTACCTTAATGACACTTTCCTGGTAGCTTCTCGCAGGTATGTAGTTGAAAGGTATTTTATACATGGGCAAAAAGTAGCACAATATAGTCAGTGATCAAGTTAAACTTGAAGTGTCTTGAAGAAGTTTGGCAGCAAGGCGCGAAATGATCCAAGTGACTAAAATTAGGTTGGCGCAGGCAAAGGCTCCAGGTATAATCCAGTCTACCTTAAAAATGTAAAATATATACAGATCTAAGGACTGGAATAATGTGATTTTAAGCATACAGTGGCATCGATCAGCTATATAGATCAATTACAAAAAAAGCTATGCTGCATGGTATTATTTTTTGTGATGTACATCTGAGTTCTATAATTCTATAGTACAGTTTGCTTTTCCTATTTATAGTTAAAGTGTAACTTATGCTCGTTGTCAGGGAAATCCGTCTTCTGCTACACACAATGAATATGGCCATATAAGGGTGGGGGTGTGGCCTACACAGTGTTCACAATACAGCTGATCAGAGACTCAAGCTACCTGAGGCAAGGATAGTGCTAAGCTCAGGCTGTCAGCATATGTGGCGCCCCGCAAGGAGTGCGTCACAAGAAGGTATTGCAGCCATAAATGCGGCCGCAATATTCTCTGACTCAGCAATGATCCGGTTAACATAGCGATCCAACCCTACATGCAACACCTAGAACAGAGGGCCAATCATAGGTCCTGGGGGGTGGAGTGTTAGGGTAGTGGAGTAGCACACAATAATCTAGACAAAAGAGAGAATAGTCTAGAACTCGGAGAAGAAGGGTCTAAGACTAGAACTTGGAGAGGAGCGGGGGCTCCGCACCCCGTGCGGGCCCCTGGGCCGTCACCGGTCGGGTGTCAGCACCTGAGGCCTTAACTACCGGGACTGGGCATTATCTACACGGGTTCCCAAAAGACTCCCGTGCCCACAACTCACAGCCGGTTCACTGGTACCGAAGCTGGCAGCAGTTCACCTCTGCCACGCGAACCAGAAGAGTGGAGGAGCACCTTCAAAGGAGCACCCCACCACCAGCCAACTTCCAGTCATCTAACCAGCGGTGTACCCACTGAGGGATCCAAGGCTCCCCAAAACATCCAGAATGTACATCATGGATAGGGCATTGAAGCAGCCTCCCCGTACCCGACCTGGTATTCCTGGGCGACACTGGCAACCAATTAGGTAGAATGGAGGAACACTGCGGATCTCTAAGGGACACCATCACTGCTGAGTCTACCTGGTCTACTACTCAACCACTGTATGCCATGTACTGCCTGCTGGTTACAGTAAAGACCCGTTGCAGAGACTTTCTGTGTCCGTGCTTCCTTATGAACTGTCCGTCCGCACTAAAAGGTAACCGCAGCTGCCGCACAACATCTTGAGCAGCTCCAACCTCCGGGGATCACCGCTCAGCCTGTGGGGAGCGTAACATCTAGCTGCTGTCCATCCCCCGGAGGTTCCGCAGCGTCGGTAGTCCTTACCGAACTACTCATAGGTGGCGTCACGAATAAATTAAAACCCCTTTAATCTGTTCCACCAAGACGTCTTCACTTTTGATCTGCACTACACCAGGCCCCACTACCGGCAGGCGCGGTCCACCCGTGACAAGGAGGAAGGAAGCATCGCCTGTCTAAACCGGAGTCCCGGCCACGGTGAGTCACATACATGTCCTATGATCTTATCTAACTCCTCTCTTTTCACATCACTATGCTCTGTGCAGTCAGCTGAAGAGCTGTGTGGAGGCTGTTACCTGATAACATAAAGCAGAACCAATGTGAATAGAGAGGAGTCAGAGAAGATTACGGGAGCAGTGTGCTGACAGCCTGAGCTTGGCACTGTCCCTGCCTGAGGTAAACGGAGACTCTGATCCGCTGTTTTTTGAATGCTGTGCAGGCCCCCCTTATATGTCCATATTTAGTGTGGGGAGCTGAAGACAGATTTCCCTGACAATGAGCATATGTCAGGTTTAGAAACAGTCTAGTGGGGACATCTTCTGGAAGGTTTTCTTTCAGATTTCACTTATCAAGTATAATTGAATGTTTATTAAAATCACTTGCTTTACAATATTATTAAATAAAAATTTAAACGGCGGTTACACTTTAAATAAACAGAATGCCAATATATACCTGCCAGACAAAAGCTAAAAGGATACTGGTCTGGGTCCGGTAAATGGGAAACTTTAAAAATGTAAACCAATATTCCAAGAGCACTAAGGCTGGTTTCACACTTCAGTTTTTTTCAAATCACCCTTTCAAGATCCAGTTTATTGCCCATTCACTTTAATAGTGTCAGGTACCAACCTGAAGCAACAGGATTCTACCTGACACTATTGAAGTGAATAGGCGAGAAAACTGGATCATGAAAGAATCAGATTTTTGCCTGATTTGAAAAAAACCTGAAGCGTGACAGGAAGAGCCTCCTTTCATAGGAGCCTAACTTGAGTGGTGGAGACAAAAATATGTATGTTCATCACCATTAACCCAGCAATAATGTGAGGACTATACCAGTTGGAAAGCTATGTTGTGGTATCCATCAAAGTTCTCAATACCATTGAAGAGGCAAATTGTGCCAAATCGGTTTCTGAATGGAGTTGGAAGGTCAGACCTGGGTCTGAGTCGCATTAAGTCTAGGTCAAGTAAGTTCAGGCAAGCCAAGTTAAACACAGGTAATCATAAAAATGCTAGCTAGAAATTGTCCATAAAATCTATCACAGAACTGCTAATCAAGAACTGAAAGTTGAAGCTCTTCACTTTTAGAGTCTTGAGAGAGAGAGAGAATGTCTCATGGGACCCAGTCTTGATACTGTTATTTGAGCTATGCACCATAAGCAGAGGAGAGCTATTATTATTATTATTATTATTATTATTGTATAGCTATGGTGTAGCCTTAGCAATGAGATGACTATGAGAAGACCAACATATTGGTCACTTGAAAAAGAATAGCGTTGGCAGTGTGTAGTGATCACAGCACCCAGACATTTTCATTAACATTGTTGCCATGAAGATTAGTAATAGAAAAACATATTTAAAACTTGGAATCTATTAAAGGGGTATTCCTATCTCCAAGATCCTATCCCGATTGTACTAGGTGTAATAATAATAATAATATTAGCAAATCCCTCCAATTATAAATGCAGCATAGTTCTGAATAGCCATGTCTGTTACCTCATGTGAAGGGCATTTCTGCTTAGATATCCATGTTTACGATCACGAGCAACTAACTAACTAACTAGCTTTCACTATACGAGTGGGTCATAAACATGGATACATAAGCTGCAAAGACCTGCACATGAGATGCAGGCATAACAATTGAAGTATCCTTTATTGATTGTTTACAGCCATATGTGCCTGTTATGGTTCCAGCAAGAGTTTTACCCATCCAACAATGGAAATGCTAACAAAGGTTACATTTCTTTTTTTGATCCTTGAATTTGATGATTTGCAAAGTATTTCAAGGCGATTTTGATGTTAACAATTGTTATGGGACTAGGACATTTGTGAGATTTTGATGAAGAGTTATTCAGGTCTCAAATGCAATATCTGTGAAATGTTGATCAATTGATTTTACATATACCATTAACCTGGTTTCAGTTGATATGTACTGTGAGGTATACCGGCAAAACTGTACATGACAGGTGTGTATCGCACAGACAGAGGTCTGCTGCGATCTAAATCCAGGATGTTTGTTGGAACTTATTGTTCCAAAAGCCTTTATATGATATGGGCTGGATTTAAAGATGGTCAGGAAGTGATGGGTGGGACTGACCATTCACATACCTCCCTATAGGTGTCTCACAGTACATGCTACTTAACAACAGACTTAAATACTTTTTTATACTGTATTATTTTAAGGAGCAAATGAGAAACAATCAGTCAAATTTTAAATGGCAGGAAACACATCTCAGCAAGTCTAATCTGTGTAGTAGTTGTACAAGATGTCAAAGACGTTTATGCCTTGTAGCCAAAACCTACTAGGTAGTTTATTGGCAAAGTAACAGTAAAAGATTATGTGACGCCCTAAAATCAATAAAGGACAAAGCAAAAGAGAAAAGTAGATATGTTATGTTTAATCTTCCATTTCCTAACTTTCTCTAGAGTCAATGCAAGAGTCTGCCTTCCTTTATAGTTCATACAACCCTCCATATCTACGGACAATGTACATTTGGAATTGATTAGTCTTTTTATACATTTAACAGCTAACTACTTTTACATGCCATAAAGTTTTAAGTGACAGGTTAATATAACAATACAAATTATTCATGCTTTGTGGTTTAGACCACACACTATGCCCTGCAGGAAATGATGGTTATACTTCACTGACTATTGTACCCAAGTGTGAGAACAGATTTCACGCCGGTAATGAATAGAGTTTTTCTCATGATGTTGACTCACATCGCTCAATATTATTCTTTAGAATCATTTTAAAAAGACCCAGAAAGAAAGGTGCTTGTGTGCTTATGTGGCTAACTTAATAGATCTGCAGTGTAGGGGAACATTGTAATTCTGGGAAGGAGTACAACAACAGAACACCTGCCATGTAGCAGAGACGAGTGTTTTTATACCATACTCACATTGGCTCTCAAAGAGAAGTTAAGGTTGCAAAATCATTGTTGTTTCTGTCTATTACTATGTAAAAGAGTCCTGAGCTGAACCTGTCAGTGACGTGCGGAGTAGTGAATGTTGCTGATCTCTGCACTTTTCATGTCAAGTGTTCAAAGTAAAAGTTAAGCTATTGGAAGCTTTAGCAAGTTTCTATGATTGTTTTTGTTCCATCTTCGCTGTATCCAGAATGGTGGTTGTAGAATTTAAGCATGCCTGTCATAACTTTTTCCTAAATCAGTAGTTCAAGTGAATATATTAAGTTCTGTATTACCTCTTATTAGAGGAAATTGGCATGTTTCTTAAAATTGGGCAGAGTAGATTCCTACATATCAGAGTACCTTAGACACAAGACATAGGAGCTGTGCACTGATTCATTTTGAAAAGCCAATATTTTAAAGTGAAAGTCAAATATTTTTCTAATTACTAAAATGCACATATACCGTAAGTGGCTACTTAGGATACCCTGGGCCATTGTTTTTAGTTTTTAATTTCAAAGTCAAATTTCCAATGAACTTGGTACAGTACATTTCATAATACTAAACTGTCATGGGGATAGCCTGGCAAATTATGCAGATATCCCAATATCACCCATTTGTCACAATCAACCATTTGTGGCTACCGATTGTCAGGACAGTACATAATTGAGTGATGAATGAGGTGATGACGACTTTCACTATAAGGCCAATTATTGGGTGCTTTCACGCTGAACGTATAGTATATACACACTCGATTCCAATGCAAGGACTACATATATCTAAATCTATTATGTACCCACCTAGTGGTGTCCATCATCAACTTCCGAGGCTATGTCCATGAATCCCATTGGAAGTCACGCCATATTAGCACACCAAAGTGATGGCTGTACTAATATGGTGCCTGCTGTCGGTGACAAAGACACCTGACGACAATGCTCCACATACGGCCTGCCTCATGGCAATTACCTCCCGCTGCTCGCATCACCCTGCACTCAGCCCCCCACCACAGGGGAGAGACAGGCACAGGGGAGAGACAGCCACAGAGTGGAGGGACAGTGCATAGAGGGAAAAGACAGCATATAGCCTCCTCTCGCTTCCTCTTACCAGCTGGGTTTCTTGTGCGTTCCACTGTAGAGCGTATACATCAGGCTGTGGGTAACGATTTCCCACCATCCTGATATGTTGTGGTTACCATTTTCCCATCATCCAGACTGGCTGTTGGTACCACTTTTTCTTGATCCTGACAAGCTATGGGAAAGACTTTCCTATCATCCTGACAGGCTGTTGGAAACACTTTACCACCATTTTGAGAGGCCGTGGTTAACACTTTCTCACCATCCTGACAGACTGTGGATAGCACTTTCTCATCACCCTGAAAGACTGTCATGGTACCACCCACAGTAACCGGTTGTAAGTTTACATAGGCCCTCCCAGCAGTCGCACCCATAAAATGAACAGCTAGGTCCTGGGGGACTTCTCTTCTGCCTCTCCAGGTAGGCGATACTGAGGTGTCCTGTCTGGTTGCTGCTAAAGCACTGGTGACAATCAGATGGAGGATAGATGGAGCGAGAGCCCAAAAAGATCACCTGGCAAGGGCATTGGTGGTGGTTGCAGCTTACCCCCTTTCCAGCTGCACATCAGACATATGGTTGGCCACATAGGTATCAGCAATCTGTGATGCCTTGGCTGTCTCTTTTGGCTCCCAGTCCACCACAATCTATAGCACCTCCACAATACAAAAATGCAGAAATTGGTCCTTCACTATCAGGCTACTTCAAAGTGGTAATCGACAACCCTTGGACCTATGCAAAAGTTGTTTGTAAGTCCATCCAAGGGTGAACCTAGCCTCTCTGCTGCCTGAGGCGAACTGCAAAACGGCGCCCCCCACCCGCTAGTACATTTTTTTAATTGATAAAAATTAATCTGGTTCATACAGATTTATATTTATCCTGTAAAAATGAGCAAAATAGTGGACATTTTAGTTTACAGAAACAGAAAAAAGGATGTCCACACAAAGATGTCAGCGCCATCACACGCACGTACAAAAACCACACAGGAGAATCCAGAACAAGGATCATTAATGGCAATGGCAGCTTGGCACAAGCATTTAGACACATAATGACGACTGGCAGAGCTGTGATCCTGTAGGCAGACACAGTCCTGCATCCTTATAGCTCAGGAGGCAGAACTGATTGCCAACCTCTGGCACAGGCCTACAGAACTCTGGACCGCTGCCTGGCACTGAATATTCAGACAAGTCACCATGCCGCACCGTCCACACACCACAGATAAAGACCTGCAGTCTGAGCATCAACAAGCTGCCACTGCACTAAGTTGGTAAAATGGCGCTTCTCCTCTATCCAACAGACCACACTTACTCCCGAATTGCTTAGCCAATCAAAAGCGCCACACACGGGGCTGTCTTTATGTAATTAATAACAGGGTCCTTCCTATTGGGTTGAGCAATAGTGGGCAGCAGGAAGGGGGAAGAGCACCACCGACCAACCGCTGCTCAGGAGAAACATGGCTGGATGCCTGAATGTACCGAGGGGCGGCACTGGACCTGGTGTGTAAGGATGGTTTCACATTTGCGTTCGGAACGCAAGCTTAACAGAATGCAGCCAAACGCATGAGCACTGCGTTCCTATGTTTAACATGGGAACAGTTCCGTATGGATGCGCATACTTTATGCGCCCTCCTCCGCCCTCCAAATGCAACATGTTGCATTTTTTGTGCGTTCACAGGCGCTTGTTTTATTAGCAAGTGCCCGCAAGCGCACAAACAATGCATGGATCTCAATGGATCCGCACTGTCCTCCGCATTTGCGGCGCAGAAGAACGCTGCGGATCACATTGAAATTTCGGCGGCGGCGGCAGGGAGGAGGAGGATCTCCGCCACAGATCTCCGCCTCCCGGCCGCCGTCAAGATCTCTGATTGGCTGGCCGGGCACCATACTGATGTGAACGCATGCGGAGAATCTCCGCTGTTTTCACATCAGCATGGCAGCGTTTGCCCTGCATTTGCGTTTGCATGCCCTGCGCATGCAGACACAAATGCAAATCTGAAACCAGCCTAAGTTATGGCCAATCAGTCCTGCAGCAGAGGGACAATGCATCCTGCATCATAGAAATCAGGGAGCCCCAGAGCAGAAGTTCTAATTGGGCGCCCCCAACAAAAACAATATTTGGCTGGGTCACATAGGTACATCTCTCACAACATGTCAGCCTTTACAAAGAAATTTTCCTCCTACTGAAGCCCCTAGATTCCCCTTTCATTGCCCCTATAAAGTGTGATGCCAACAAAAATGCCCCACAAACACTGTATGATCCCCCACAGTGCATTCCTCCACATGCTCACTATGATGACCCTACTGTACCTCCTTCAACTACTCCAGTAAAGCATGATCCTCAACTATGACACCCGCCCTCGTATTATATTGTACATTACATAGTTTCCCATCAGTGTACTCACTAAAAAAAAACTATTAAAAAATAAAAAGTAAATACCTCTTCTCCTCAGCATCTCCTCTACCTCTCTGCACGTCTCAGCATAGCGGCACTAAGTGATGACATCATTGTTCCCCGCCGTGCTGAGCTGCAGAGGGGTGGACAGCGGCGGCCGGGACTCGGGAGAAGAATGCTGCTGGCAGAGGCGACCGGGACTATAGGAGCAGCATACTCGGGGGGCCACCACTGGTACACATATGGCTCTGCTCTGTACACCTAGTACACACTCAGCTCCGTACACCACGTACGCCTTGTACACAAGCGGCTCTGCTCCGTACACCTCGTACACATGCGGCTCTGCTCCGTACGCCTCATACACACGCGGCTCTGCTCCGAACACCTTGTACACACATGGCTCCGCTCTGTACACCTTGTACACACGTGGCTGCACTCCGTACACCTAATACACACGTGGCTCCGCTCTGTACACCCTGTACACACATGGCTCCGCTTCGTACACCTCGTACACACTGGGCTCTGCTGCGAACACCTCGCACACACGGCTCTGCTACGTACGCCTCGTACACATACAGCTCCACTCCGTACACCTTGTACACACTGGTCTCCGCTCCGTACACAGACAGCTCCTCTCCGTACACCTCATACACATACAGCTCCGCTCCGTACACCTCGTACACTCTCAGCTTCGCTCCGTACAAGCGCAGCTCCACTCCGTACACCTCGTACACATACTGCTCTGCTCCGTACACCTTGTACAAGTGCAGCTCCGATTCGTACACCTCGTACACGCGCGGCTCTGCACCGTACACCTCGTACACTCTCAGCTCCGCAACGTACACACATGGCTTCACTTCATACACCTCGTACACACACGCCTCCGCTCCGTACACGTCATACACACACGCCTCCGCTCCGTACACCTCGCACACACTCTGCTCCGCTCCGTATACCTCGTACATACACCACTCCACTCCATACACCTCGTACACTCAGCTCCACTTCATATACCTCATACACTCAGCTCCACTCCATATACCTGATACATACACAGCTCTGCTACATTCATTTACACTGTAAATCCCTCAGCCCCACACATAAACTTCACCTCATCCAGCACCACGGTGGAGTCCTGGCTGAATACTGAGGAGCTGATCATGTGACCCCCCTGACTCCTCCCCTGCTTTGACATCATCACATGTCCTGTCAGCGTGGGGCACTGTGAAGCATGAAGCCAGGTCACACTGCCGGTGGGGGGCAGTTTGAAGACCGTGGGTGCTGTAGCTGGAGTCTGCTGAGCTTGGGGCAGATGCCCCGCCAGCAGCCCCAGATACGCCAAGTCTGGTCGCACCGTCAGCGGCCAGGACTATAGGAGCAGGAGCGGCATCAGCAGGGGGTCGCACTAGCACCAGGCGCCCCTGAGGATGCCACCCCCTATCTACCAGCAGGGCTCGCCGCCTGAGGCTGACACTTCATGTCACCTCATGGATGCTGCGGCCCTGAGTCCATCTACCACATCATTATAGCTGTTGTTAGGGCTATGTTGGAGGGTGGAATCTTTTACAGTACACCTCTGGAGTAAGCTGGTATTTCATTATTAGAGTCTGTTGAATGAACGCATAGTCTCCATCTTGGTTTCGAGGGAAAGCGGTGAACACCTGGAAACAGGCATAACAATTGCGGTTGTGGATGCGACGGGGCCCAAGCCTATAAGGGGCCCGTACCGCCAACCTCCCCTTGAATCCGCCAATTCCACCACTCGCTTCACAATGGATGTGCGTCCCCGAGGTGCTCTGAAATCAGGTGACCGGGGCAAGGCGACATATCGCCGCCAAATTCCCCAATTAGGGGCCGCAATTGGGAGGGATTTTGACGGCGATTATTGCAGGGCGACATATCACGGTCAATATTCTTATATTGTAGTTTTACAGAATATATGTTGTTTTTTGATGAATTTTCTGTATTAATTTTTGGTTTCAAGATCTTCGCTTGCAGTTATTTGATAAAAGCTTTGTTTTTAACTTCGATATCTTGTAGTGGACACAAATTGGAAATATTTTAGTACTATGTAATTGTGTGATCATCACTTGGGTACCGTTACACGTCGCAACATTGCATGCAATTTCACTTGCAATTTGCTGATTGCAGTGGAATCATGGACACATTGTTCTATTTGTACATGGCAACAAAGTAGAACAATGTGTCCGTGATTTCACTGCAACCAGCAAATTGCAAAGTGAAATTGCATGCAATGTTGCGATGTGTAACGGTACCCCCAAGGCCCCGTCACACCAGGCGACGGGGCTGGGGATGTCGGCGGCAACTGGCGGGTGCATGCACGTTTTTGTCGCCGTCCCCCGTTTACACGGGGCGACATCTCCAGCCCCGTGCCGGCGATCTGTCAGGCGGCATCGCGGCCGGGATGTCTGGAAACCCTAGCGGCGATGCCAGACAATGGGAGCCTATGGCTCCCATCGCCTGACAGATCGCTGGCACCCGGTTACATGGGGCGATGTGTGCACATCGCCCCATGATGGTCGCCTGGTTTCAGAGCACTGCTCTGAAACCAGGCAACCTCCCGGCATCGGCGACATCGCCCCTTTAAATGAGGCGACGTAGGGACGATGACGCCGGTGATAGGCCACGCCCCCACGTCGCCTCTGTAATGGGCAGTGATATCGCCCCGTGTAACAGGGGCTTAAAGGTTTTCATCAAATATCAGCAAGAAGAGATCTTTCAAGGAATAATGCCAAAAGTATATTGGAAACTTATATAGATTTCAATTATAAATAAATATATTCTGTAGGGTGTTAAAATCAAAATACATACTTCAATCCTTTACACAGTACTGTTATATAGTTGTAGTCATTAATGTGCTAATCTTGATATAATCAACTTGTTTTATTTCTTGTGCTATTTAAAATTAATAAAACTTATTGAAACATAATGTGCTAATCTTCGCTGTCATCTTTCTCATTTTTGTGTCTTTTTCTTCAACAGCAAATTGTTCTCCACCATGTCAGAATGGTGGAATGTGTCTCCGTCCACATCTTTGTGTTTGTAAACCTGGAACTAAGGGAAAGGTTTGCGAAGAGAGGGCTACCCAAGACACATCTTCCACAGGTACCTACAGTCAGGGTGCAGGCGCTCCAGCCCCTCCACTGCGGCCCATTCCTCAACAGGCAGCTCCACAGTCAGTGCCAAAGAAGGTACAAGTATCTCCTGAATCCACTCAAGGAAAAGTGACTCTAGCGCTAAAGCAAAAGCCACATATAATCGTATCTCAGCCTCAGTAAGTCCATAGCTGTGTTCGCTTTGTTTTCTAATTTATATGTTTCTGTACTAGAACCACAATTAGCACTGTTTTTCTTTTACTTATAATGGCTTTAAAAGTTTCAAACCAGTTTGAAAAATGTTTTCAGGTCAGAGCGTCACACCTCCATGTGAATATTGTAAAAACTTTTGGGATTGTTGCTGTCTGCATATGACTTGTCTACTGATGATGAAACATTGTGATTGAACTATGGTCACGGCAATCTGTGAATTTGCTGTAACATTATTTTTTGTATTTGAGCTTCCTCAGCAGAACCTAAGAGTGTATTTAGGCTATGTGCTGACGTAGAATGTGTGCTGCTGATTTTTTACTTCAAATATCCTCACAGATAATTTGGTGTTTCCTTGGTGCGTTTTTACAGCATTTTTTCATTCGGATTTTGCATTCTTTTTTTTGCTATTGGTCACTGTTATGACTGTGAACAAAGTTAATTAAAGGCTGGAAAAAAAGGGTTTCAAAATGTCTTAACGTGACGTGAGGCTCCGCTGTGTTTTTGGTCACCAGCCCAGGTACATCAGGCAGGCACGGACTGACACCCCCCCCCAGAACACTTGGACCTTCCCACGCTGAGGATTCCTGCCCCCAGCAGCCAAAGTTTTACCTTACACTGATAATCATAATACAGTAGAGCCTTTTTTTTATTATTATTATTATTATTATTATTATTATTTCTTGACAGCTTCGCTGTATTTTTGGTTTACAGCCAGGTACAACTGGGCAGCTGGGGACTGGAATCCTCAGCTTGGGGAGGCCCAAGCATTCTGGCCCACACACTGTGAATTGCAGACTGCAGCCGCCCCAGAAAATGGCATATTCATTAGAAGCACCATTTTCTGGCACTCTACCCAATTTTTCCAGCTGAACTGTGGTGGTAGCAGACTGGGTAATAAGGGGTTAATGCCAGTCGAGTATTACAAGCTGGCATTAATCACGAGATTCATACTGTCACGCCAAAGTTAGACCTGATCATTATAAATTTGTAAGTAAATAGTAAATAATACATGACACCGTGAAACATAATTTATTTGTAAAAAGAACACACATACTTCCGTCTTTTGCCATCTTTATTACCCCCACACAAACTCTCCATGATCCTCTGTAATGTTCGTTTACAGAGGGACCCAAAACTGACTGAGTTTCAGTTCCCACTGTGAGGGTGGTAACATCATGGTCTGATTTACCTGAGGTCAGGTAGAGCGATGTGGCTGAGCTCTGAGCTCAGGTGAACTTTCCTGAGTCACACCGGTCACAGCACATGAGATAGCAAAATCCTGCTAACAGATTCCTTTAAACCTGAGGCTACAGTGGCTTTTGAATGCATATGAGCTGTGATATGGCAACAACAAAACATTTCTGGAGACAAAATGAGAATAGAGAGTGTACAATGAATAATACCTGGTGATCTAGTGGGGACAACAGATAGAACGGTAAGGGGATTTGCCACTCACCTGCCACTGTTGTGCACCCCTGCACAACCTCGGTGATTCACTCAACTGTAAGGACGCTTCTCCGGGTCCACTCCTCGCCTGTTTCCTGGTTCGGATCACGTTGGGGACTTGACGGTCACGTCGCCGATGTTGTCACGGCAGGTCCTTCAGTCAGGCTGTAACCACGTCTTACGTCTCCAGCAGCTCTGGCCACAAACCCCAAAGGGGATTTGCGGTAACTTTAGAAGAGAAATGTGGTCAGTAGGGAGTGCTTAGAGACGAAAGACAAGGGGAAACTTCAATAATTAACAAACCTCTTTATTTCAGATACTACTACGCGTTTCAACAGCAGGCCGCTGTCTTCCTCAGATGGATTTTCCACCTGAGGAAGACAGTGACCCGCTGTTGAAACATGTAGTGGTGTCTCAAATAAGGAGGATTGTTAACCATTGAAGCTTTCCCCTTGTCTTTTGTTTCTAATCACTCCCTACTGACCATAATTCTCTTGCAAAATTACAACAAAACATTTAGGCTATGTGCCAACGAGAACGCATTTGCTGCACATTTTTACAGCATATTTGTAAAAATGTGCAACAAATGCGCATAGTATATAGGCCAGCCAGCAAAGCCAATGTGACTTTGCTCACGCTATACTAACGACTGCACATTTTGCACAGCATAATAGCTGCAGAATTTTATGGATCTTGTGATTTGTAAAAATAAGCAGTACATCAATTTTTTTACATGTCATATCTTGCTTACTGCCCGGCACTTCCGGGTTTCAGCAGCCTCACAAAGTCATTTGGGTAGGGGGTGTGTGACCGCTTGGTGCATGATGCATACGAAACCCGGAAGTGTCAGCCGGTATGCAAGGTAAGCCTGTAGAAGGGAGGGGACAGCAGAGATGGATGCAGAATTTTCTGCATCAAAGAGCAGATATAACCTAGCAAAAGTGTAATGTTTTTGCTGCGTAATACATGTGAAAAGTGTATGCAGATTTGACATAGAAAATTCTGCATCACTTGTACAGCATTGGCACATAGCCTTAATGTTTTCTTATGAGAAAAAACGACGCAACCATCATAAAGAGTCCGCTTACCTAAACCCACGGCTGACACTAAACAACCACCAATCAGCTACTTGTTTGCTTCTTGGTGGTTTTTTAATGACCTGTTTACATAGGTGTCCATGGTAAATGGTAATCTGTAACAGATGGTTCATTGTGCATATCATGCCATTGTTTTTGGCAGCACAAGTTCTGTTCACAAAAGAATGTGCTGCTGAGAACAATGGTCTTTTGTGCAGATCCTTTACCTGATGGGGCAGTGATTTGCTCATTTGTTTGGTGATCGGCAGCAGCCTGTTTAGACTGCAAGATTATTGTGAAACGTGCACTCCTAGGAATGCTCATTCATGATAAACATGCAGTGTAAGCAGATCTGAGGATGAATCCGTGGCGCCCCTGCTGTCCGGTCGCCACTGGAAGTTGCAGCAACAAGGATCGGTAAGTCCAGCCACCCAAACACACTCCCAACACACTCCGGTCCCAGTGCAAGGGACTTCAAGCCCAGATATGGGATGGCGGGAGGAGACAGGTGGAAGGTGGGGAAGTTAGGACAGGAAACGGTCAGGAAAGAGGAAGCAAAACCAGAAACACCGCAGGAATAAGTTCAGTTCGGGGAGAGGAGTGAGTCCAGCAGTTAGTCCAATCAAACAGTCAGAGGAACACCAGAAGCAAGGAGACAGAGGAGAACACGAGACTGTGAGGACATTGACCAGGCAGCCTGTACCATCATGAGCTTTGAGGCTTGTTCCGGGTCCCAGGCTACAGACTGTAGAGAGTCAGAAGGAGTCCTCGGGGTGCGAGTAGTGAGCAATCCACCCGTATGCCCTAATTAGCTGGGAAGCTGAAAGAAGGGGCAGGAACCAGGGTACCGGCCCTGAAGTGGCAGGACACTCCATGTTCCAACCATGCAATCGGACGGTTGCGGGGTCTTTATGTCCCGTGACCGAACCCCCAACGCAGTGAAGAGAAGGTTGTCGTACTAGGGTCAGGGGACCAAGCAGGTTGCCCAATGAAGGCCTGTGGCCAAAGGATTGGAGCATTGCGTGCGGTAGTGCAAGGAAGAGAGGCCCATGGAAAGGAACACAAAAGGGGGTGAACTGGACAAGCCACCTGGCTGCTAAAAGACTACCGGAGCCGCCACTGCGCTGGCTTGTAACTTGAAACACCTGATGAGAAAGCCAAGTAAAACATGTTGAAGATCAGCACTGTGTGAGACTGTTTATTCTGCACCTGAGGAAAGGTACACTGAAACGCTGAGCAGGCAACAGCAGCCTGACGGAGAGTGTCCCTGATCCCTGACAGCAGCTAGCTCAGACCTGCTGGCCTCCCATTCCGCAAATTACCTCCATATAGAGTATACAGTTGCCCTGGTGACCCGATTTTCCCGTGGAGAGCTAAACCATCACAGCTGCTACTCCCATCATCCCCAGAAGTTCTAACTGCAGCAGCGGCCCACTGGCTGCCTTCCACTGGTAGTGTCACGACACAAACTCTTATTTTTACTTTTATTTTTATTTTCATCCCTTTTTCAACTTCCCCCTTTTTACTGATAGCCCGATGAGGGTACCACGGACCAGGTCACGCCACCATGACATCCCACAGCCCAGACGACGTTGAGAGGGAACCGGTTCCGAATACCCCACCGCCCCCGCCGTGGCGAGTCAAATCCTTTTTGATGATTTATAACAGTGAGGTTGTGTCACTGCCAACCCATCATTTTACAGCCCCGTGTTGTTGCGTTGTTTTGACCGTAGCCTAACGGATGTAAGGCATTGTTAAAAATGAAAAAGGTACTTCCGGTTCCGGCGCCTCCATGTGCAGCCGCGTCTAAGGGCTGCTCCGCTCCCCGCCTCGGCGAATCCGCCACCATCCAGCCTCCAGCTTGTCCCCGGCCATCCAAAACTACAGTGGTGACGGCTGCAGCTCCGGGAGCGTCCATCATGAGCACGATGGACCGCTATATCACGAGGAGTCGGGAGGGAGAGAAGATCGCGGCACACCATGAGGACTCCGGTAATGGCGGGCAGGGCGGACATGGCGGGCATAACGCACAGATAGTGCCATTAGAAGGAAGCTTGGTGAGGAAGCCCGGGACCGGAGATAGCGAGCCTGGGGTGGAGGAAGAGAGGAGACCGACGCAAGTAGCCGCAGAGAATCCCCAGGGAATGTCTCAGGGGCAAGTTCACTTACAGGCTGCAGGGGCTGCCATGATTACACAACCCCAGAGCTGTCCCCCTGCAGATGAAGGACAAGATCCAGAAGCCAGGAAAGGGATCATGGAGAGCAGATGGGGAGCCCCTCACTTTGATTATAAAGCATTGGCTAGAGAACTTGCAATCCACCTCGCTGATGATTTTAAAGCAGCAGTAGCTGAGCTGGTGTCAACCACAACAAAAGACTTGACTACTAAAGTAGAGTCACACGACCAGCAGATTGTTGAGGCTGAATCCAGAATTAGTGCAGCAGAGGACAGAATACAAGAGCTGGAAGATCAGTTACAGTCTTTGCAACAACACTCTGAATATGCACATGCAAAACTAGAGGATATTGAGAACAGAGCACGGAGGAGCAACCTCAAAATAGTGGGACTCCCTGAATCCATCCCAGTGAACCAATTAGAGGAAATCTTTGAGGTGGATCTTCCCAAAGCCCTGGGTCTTACTCATAGATGCAAGACAGAGCGTACCCACAGAATTGGCCAGATGAGGGAGCCGCAGGAAAAGAGGATAACATCAGGATCTCCTGTCTCGGCCTCAAGAGAGCCTACCAAATCTAGACATGCCATAGCAAAGTATCTAAACCACCGAGACAAGGAAGAAATCCTGCGCGCTTACAAGGCAAAAAAGCATCCTCTTTTAATCCATGGACACAGAGCTCTGGTATTTGCGGATTACTCTATAGAAGTCACGCGACGCAGGAGATCCTTTAGTGAAGCGTGCTCGCTACTTCACAGAAGAAATATTCGATTCCAGCTGAACTTCCCAGCGATATTAAGGTTCAGATCCAGGGAGGGAGCCATGTTGACCTTTTCTGATCCTGATAAAGCAATGGCGGCTATCCGTGACAACACGAGCTCACCAGGAGCAACGATGCCTTCATCACCACCCCAACATGCCACAGGATCGCCAGTGAAACCCAACTCTGCTGTAGATTTGGACTCAGAGACGGACAGAGACTCTGTAAGATCCTATAGACTAAGATCAAACTCCCTGTTAGACGTAGGGGTGGGGAAGAAACCGCCACTAGAAGCACCAAGACAACAGAGACAACCGGGATCCCGTTGGCAGAAGAAGAGATGAGAAAGGTCCGAAAGAACATTGACATTCTTTAGTAACTGAAGATTCCTATTAACTGGGCAAAATAGTCGCACATTTAACGACTACGTGATGAGAGGGGAGATTTACAGGAAAAGTGGGAAATGTTATGCAACTGTATCTGGTTTCTTTCCCTTACAGCTCTCTCCTTTTATTGCCCTTACGTTTTGTTTGGTTTTCAGATTTCCTTATTTTTCTTGTTATGCTGCGCAAATTTTGGTAAGTTACCATAGAGGTTATCACAGCTTCCTAACTGCTAAATGACATATGACATGTGGAATGAACAAATACTGAGAGATTGATGCTAATCATATTCGTACAATGTCGAACATGTTGTCAATACAAGTTTAAGGGGATGGCACTGTTTTGTCTATGCTATGACGGGGAAGAAAGTATTGGACGCTAATGAGAAACTGAAACCCTAAAGAAAGCTTCAAGCTGGAGAATATACTTGTTATAATTTAATATGTTTTCTGGGCTAGGATGATGTTTGAGGCGGGGCGGAGTTATGTTGGTCGACTGCACAGGAGGAAAGAAGTGAGGTGTTCTACTGGGAAAGATGTTTGGAGTTAGTGCGTTAGTGAAAGGGGGGGGAGGGACAAGGGAGGGTAAAAATTTGGGAATTGTCTACATACTTGAATGCGACAAAACATGCATCTCTTGTACTCTATCTCTCTTACTTCGATACACACGTGATCTTCCAACATATATGTGGACTGTGATTGAGAGTAACACAGAGGCCCTGTACGGGGAGGATCCTGATGGTTAGGTGGGTCTCCTGGAACGTTAAGGGGCTGCGCTCCCCAGCAAAGCGCATGATGGTCCTTCGCCATCTCAAAAAGTTGCGCACAGATATTGCTTTGCTACAGGAGACTCACCTGACATCGGAAGACTTCTTCCGGCTTAAAAAACTATGGGTGGGGGAGGTCCTCGGGTCTAGTGCGGTGGAGAGGAAGGCGGGAGTCTTGGTTTTAATACACAGGTCTCTGGCCCACTCAATTATCTCTACTTCGAGTGATGACGAAGGCAGAGTGTTTCAGCTGACGATACAAATACAAAACGATATCTTTTCCATATATAATATATATGCACCGAACGCAAACCAGAGACCCTTTTTCCAACATCTGCAAAACACACTACTTCAAGACCTGGGAACTAATAAAATAGTAGGAGGGGACTTTAATACAGTGATGAGAGTAGAAGAGGATAGACGATTACCGACATGTATGAGGAAGGGAGGTCAGGAGGGGGGAGGCATGAGAGTGGAAAGTATCTTGGAATCATTGATGAGACTTGTGGGACTGTCAGACACATGGAGATTGGCTAATCCTTTGGGTAGAGATTATACCCACTTTTCGCATCCCCATGGATCATGGTCCAGGATAGATATGCTGTTTGGGTCCGCCAAGATACTACAAAGAATGTTACACATAAAAATCGAAGATATGGTGATTTCGGACCATAGTCCACTGGTTTTAGAGATTAAGGATAATTATGAAAAAGGAACCGATTATCTGTGGAGGTTTCCTGACACATTCACCAAAGAGGAAAATTTCACCAAATTGCTGGGAGAATGGTGGACGCATTATAGCGTGGATAACTTGGGCCATAGGTCGGAGCCGGGACTATTTTGGGAGACTGCAAAAACAGTTATGAGAGGTCATATAATGGCATACAGCATGGGGATCAAAAGAAGGGCTAAAGAAAAATTTGTAGAAACGAGCTTGAAGGTGAGAAATGCTTATTTACAGTATAAAGAAACCATGGCGACTCCTGACAAGGAGATGTGGATTCAAGCTAAGAAAGAATTTGATGAGTGGGCAGGAAAACGTGAGAATATATTTAAAAATAGACTAGAATTATAACTGCATAAATTTGGAGATAAGGGAGGAAGACTGTTGGCAAGACTAGCCCGAGGTAGATATACAGTGCCTACAAGTAGTATTCAACCCCCTGCAGATTTAGGTGGTTTGATAAGATGCAAATAAGTTAGAGTCTTGAAACTGCAAACGAGAGTAGGATTTATTAACAGAAGCATAAATCTTACAAACCAAAAAGTTATGTTGCTCAGTTGAATTTTTATAAATTTTAAACATAAAAGTGTGGGTCAATTATTATTCAACCCCTATGTTTAATATTTTGTGGAATAACCCTTGTTTGCAATTACAGCTAATAATCGTCTTTTATAAGACCTGATCAGGCCGGCACAGGTCTCTGGAGTTATCTTGGCCCACTCATCCATGCAGATCTTCTCCAAGTTATCTAGGTTCTTTGGGTGTCTCATGTGGACTTTAATCTTGAGCTCCTTCCACAAGTTTTCAATTGGGTTAAGGTCAGGAGACTGACTAGGCCACTCCATCACCTTGATTTTTTCCCTCTTGAACCAGGCCTTGGTTTTCTTGGCTGTGTGCTTTGGGTCGTTGTCTTGTTGGAAGATGAAATTACGACCCATCTTAAGATCCTTGATGGAGGAGCGGAGGTTCTTGGCCAAAATCTCCAGGTAGGCCGTGCTATCCATCTTCCCATGGATGCGGACCAGATGGCCAGGCCCCTTGGCTGAGAAACAGCCCCACAGCATGATGCTGCCACCACCATGCTTGACTGTAGGGATGGTATTCTTGGGGTCGTATGCAGTGCCATCCAGTCTCCAAACGTCACGTGTGTGGTTGGCACCAAAGATCTCGATCTTGGTCTCATCAGACCATAGAACCTTGAACCAGTCTGTCTCAGAGTCCTCCAAGTGATCATGAGCAAACTGTAGACAAGCCTTGACATGACGCTTTGAAAGTAAAGGTACCTTACGGGCTCATCTGGAACGGAGACCATTGCGGTGGAGTACGTTACTTATGGTATTGACTGAAACCAATGTCCCCACTGCCATGAGATCTTCCCGGAGCTCCTTCCTTGTTGTCCTTGGGTTAGCCTTGACTCTTCGGACAAGCCTGGCCTCGGCACACGAGGAAACTTTCAAAGGCTGTCCAGGCCATGGAAGGCTAACAGTAGTTCCATAAGCCTTCCACTTCCGGATGATGCTCCCAACAGTGGAGACAGGTAGGCCCAACTCCTTGGAAAGGGTTTTGTACCCCTTGCCAGCCTTGTGACCCTCCACGATCTTGTCTCTGATGGCCTTGGAATGCTCCTTTGTCTTTCCCATGTTGACCATGTATGAGTGCTGTTCACAAGTTTGGGGAGGGTCTTAAATAGTCAGAAAAGGCTGGCAAAAGAGATAATTAATCCATACATGTGAAGCTCATTGTTCTTTGTGCCTGAACCACTTCTTAATACTTTAGGGGGACCAAACAGAATGCTGGTGGTTTGAGGGGTTGAATAATAATTGACCCACACTTTTATGTTTAAAATTTATTAAAATTCAACTGAGCAACATAACTTTTTGGTTTGTAAGATTTATGCTTCTGTTAATAAATCCTACTCTTGTTTGCAGTTTGAAGACTCTAACTTATTTGCATCTTATCAAACCACCTAAATCTGCAGGGGGTTGAATACTACTTGTAGGCACTGTACCTCTTCCCTATTCAGTTAATAAAAGATAGACAGGGCAACACATGGACTGATCCTAAGAATATTGTGAAAACTCTGGGCAGGTTTTATGCCTCTCTTTATAAAGAAAACACATCAACTGATCCAGAAAAACCCTCCTGGCTAAGTAAAATCAAAATGCCATCTATCTCCCAAGACGACATCCAGGTCTTAAACAACCCAATCACGATTGGAGAAATTGAAACGGCAATTAAAAATTTAAATCCAAGTAAGGCTCCAGGACCAGATGGTTATAATGGAGCCTTCTTCAAAGTAATGAAAGAGCAGATCTCCCCGATCCTCTGTGACCTATATAACGAAATACTGAAGGGATCGCCTATCCCAGAGAGGATGAATTTAGCTTATATCAAATTAATCCCTAAACCGGGTAAGACACCTACTGACCCAGCAAATTATAGGCCGATATCCCTGATAAACCAGGATCTGAAACTTTTATCTAAAATATTGGCTGATAGATTGGCAATGATTTTACCCAAAATAATATCTACACATCAGGCAGGATTCATCAAGGGACGATCAACAACCACAAACATTCGAAAGGCGATGCTTTTGATGGATATTATGGGAAAGAAGACGAAATTGAAAGAGGAAAACCCAGCCATGATCACCCTAGATGCTGAAAAAGCGTTTGATAATGTCAGGTGGTCATGGCTGGGTAAAGTTTTTGATATGGTGGGTCTTACGGGTCCTTTTAGACACTATATACAAACTCTCTATAGTAATCCTAAAGCTTGTGTGAGTATACCAGGCTTCCTGTCCGACTCCTTTACCCTCCAGAAGGGAACGAGACAGGGATGCCCTTTATCCCCCCTTCTCTTTAATTTGGCCATAGAGCCTTTGGCACTATATCTGGAAGAATGTAATCCATACGAAGGCTTTAAAGTAGGAGCTCATGAGATTAAACTTTCATTATTTGCGGATGACGTCATCCTATATGTCCAACATCCCGAAAGAGATCTTGCTAACATACTGTCAGATATAGAAATGATAGGCAAACAAACTGGATTTTCCCTGAATAAAAATAAATGCGAAATCCTGTTTATGAATCCGGGTAATGGGATGCAGGGAAAACAACATCTTTGTGGCCTACCAATAAGGAAAGAAAGTATCAAATACTTGGGAATACACCTAGCCAGAACACCTGCACTAATATACAAACTGAATTTCTTGCCAGTTATTCAACAGATAGAAAGGGAATTGGCAAAATGGGTAGGATTACCACTCTCGTTGTTGGGACGTTGCCATTTATTAAAAATGGTTAGTTTTGCCAGACTGCTTTATCCCCTTCAAACTATCCCCATGCTGTTGAGACATACTGACATAGCTAGACTCAATAAATCCTTTTCTAAATTTTTGTGGGGAGGAAAGAGACCCCGTATAGCCTATGCAACACTGATCCAGTCCAAACAAGAGGGAGGACTACAGCTCCCGGATGTTCGGGGATACAACTTAGCGTGTATCCTACGTAATGTCCTTGATTGGATCAGAGGCACCAGCAGATTCTCAGATACCACTTTGGAGGGGGAGTGGGCCAGGCCTTGGGATCTAGTAGCTTTATTACATTCACCGATGTCTTGCCTGCCCCCCACTCTGAAGAATACGGTGATTTATAGAGACACTATAATAACGTGGAAGGAGGTCAGGAAAAAACTCAAGTTAGCATGGAAAATCTCGAAATTGCTTAGTCCATGGGGCTGTCCGTCCTTTCCCCTGGGACGTGAAAATTCCTTGTTCAAAATATGGAGAGACAGGGGAATTAAGACGTTGGGGGATCTTATAAATCTAGAGGAAAAGAAATGGATGACAGAGACAGAGGTCTTGAAAACATATAATTTACCCCAATTCCACGTTTTACAATATCGTCAGTTGAAACATCATCTCCTATCACATTTGCGGGACATCTCTGGGGAACTTGAGAATTCTTTGTGGTCTGATTTGATATCCTTGAATAAAGATGAAGTATCTATTACTACTTTATTATGCTAAAGTAAAGCAGGTTCTGAGGCCAAAGAGGAAGAGGGGCCTATTTAAAAAATGGCGTAAGCATTTCACAGACCCGGAACTTCCACAGAAGATTCTTGAGGGATGGGGCATAGTCAGACAGCATGTGGTTAATGAGAGATGGCGGGACACACAATTTAGGATTATGCATGGCACCATTCAGGGCTTCAACATCCCTCCTTCTAAAACCAAACAGACCAACCAGGAAAGATGGGTCCATTGCCCAAAATGTAAATCACTTATGACCGATCTGGAACACGGCTTATGGTCCTGCTCCGAGGTCCAGAAATATTGGAGAGCAATAGATATGTGGACTAGAGGGATCTGTGGAGACATAGGAGAGCTAGACCCGATACAATGGATTTTTCATTACCACCCGACTTCTCACACGATAAGACAACCCCATATACTATGGCACTACATTGCACTGGTAGCAAAGAGACTTTTACTCCAATACTGGCTTAATGACAGACCTCCAGACCTTACCCAAGTGAAAACGATGCTTCACCACACATTAGTACTTGAATCAATGGATACGCTCCGCAACCCAAGTAAATTGGCCAAAAAATTCTTCTTCAAATGGAGAAGTTTCATTGAAAAAGAACTCACGGATATAGAAATTGGAAATTTCATGTTACCCTTCCGATCATCAACATGGTATGCCTTGGCAGAGTTAGAGGGTACATTGGGTAGGCTGAGATGCTAGAGATAGGAGATGCACTAATTTTGAAACTCCGTTTATAATATCGTAAATGTTTTCTTTATTCATACAGATAATTGTTAAATACATGTGGATAATTTCTTTTGGGGTGGGATTAGGGAGGGATATGGAAACTTTATATTGTACAAGTTGTTTGATATTATAATTAATATACTGTTGTACACAATCTTCTTCTATGGAAGTTCAACTTATATGTTACATTTCTACTTGATTCTGTACAAGTATTTGTATTTATATGACTAAAATCTAATAAAAATGATGGTTCAAAAAAAAAAAAATGAAAAAGGTGAATTGTAGAGCCTTTTGTCATAGTAATATGGAGAGAGGAGTATAGAGGAGTATTGGTAATCTACAGAGCAATGAATTATCAGCAAACCCGATAATCTGGTGTCAGCTGGTGTACTAAATGTCTATTTAGTACTGTACTTGATTTTTCTCATTGGGCAGTAGGTGGCAAGCTTTAGTCTCTTTACATATTATTAAGGTACTGAGCCCAGATACAAACAGTATTCCAAGATCTTAAAGTTTTTTCAAGAGGAAGATGCTTCATGAAAGCCTGGCATTATTTCTTACTAGTGCCTTTTGTATAATTTTATCTCTTACGTATCTCAGTACATAGATTCACATATTTTTTTTTATTAATGTTAGTATTTATAGAATGTATTAGCAGCATGTATCTTATGGGTTTTCCACGAAGAAAGGTAATTTTAAAGTTCACTTTAATCAATAGATCTTGGAATAATAATTTCTACAATTAGATGTTTAAAACAAAAAAAAAAAGTTAATGTGCTAATATAATCTTATATATGTGTCCCTGCTATGTATTGTGTAATGGATATGTCTGACCATACAGGGACATGGTCTGATCATATCACATCTCCTGTGCTGAGATAATCTTATATATGTGCCCCTACTATGCACTGTGCAATGGCTGTGTCTGACTGTGCACTTAGCATGGTTTGATCCTAGGCAGGGGAGGATGCATAAGAGTATACAGACATTACAGTGACATGCCCCACCAGGACCGTGGGGTACTCGGAACCAGGCCCATTGATATTTGGATAGTCATGGTAGTGCGACCCAGCTCCCTGGCCATAGTGGTGTCATTAAAAAGGATGGGGGAACTGTTTATGGGATTTGGTTTTGTTATGCCACCCATGGGTTTCGGCAATGGGGATGGATAGCCGACGCTGCACTTTATGACCTCTGGGGCTGTTGGTATTGCAGCTGAGATGGTGTAGCTCTCCACGGGTAGAGCTGTAGGCCCCAGGACAGGGGTAAAGTCTGTGTAGGGGTGACAGCCCGGTAATAACTCGAGGACACAGCGGGGTGCAGTCTTTGAAGTTTACTCACAGTTGTTGCACAGCTCCAGGTGGTTCCAGCCTGTAACGGGGTGCTGTGTTCTCCGGGCCAGGGCTTCAGACAACTCTTGGATTATTCTGGAACTTTCTACCTGGATGTTCTTGATGTTCCCTTCTCGGCCGTCTCCCTGCGCTGGATTCTCACCCTCATTCCCAGCACCTCACACCCAGTGTCTTGAGCCAATAGCCTCGGGTCCTGTCGGGCAGCCTTGTCCTGGTCCCCTGACCCTAGCTGGCCACATTTTCAACAAATGAGTGTGGACTTGGACCATGGTACATGAAGTCACCTTGGTCCCCGGTTCGCAGCTAAGTCCTTCAGTTGCTTCACTAGTCTTGAGCTGGTCCCCCTGGTATCTCTGTCAGCTCTGATTCGAGCGCCACGAGTGGATCACTCACTTCCCGTGCCCCTGACACACCTTTTGTCTCTCTTGAGCCCTTCGCTGGCTCCTCTGTCAGTTGTGTCCTCTTTCTCAGTCTTGGGACAAGCTCCTCCAGCTCCACTCCCCCAGGACGTCTCTCTCACACGTCCGTTCGTCTTCGTGTCGTCTCTCCAATTCTCCAATGTTCTACTTTCTTCCTACTACATCAGTCCGTCCTGTACGTCCTTCTGTCTGCTCTCACTTTCTAGTGCTCCTGCCCCACCTCCTCCACCCACATCCCTTACCTGTTTTCCCTCCAGCCTGGGATGGAGCCCTCCCAACCTGGAGTATGTAGTGTTGGGTGCGTGTGTGTGGGTGCCAGGTAGTGTCCCTTCCTTACCCGAGAGTGGGATACCACACCTCTGGCTGAGATGCAGTACCTCTGTGGCGACTGGAGCCTCAGGGGCCTCACAACAGCACGGGATCACAAACAATTTTTTCTTTGAGATAAAACATGTTTTAAAAGCAGGCAGGGAAATGTGTTACCTCCAAAAAAGAATCAGCTGTGATCCCATGCTGTAATGTCTGTATACTCTTTTGTGCCTTCCCTGCCAAGTATCAATCCATGCTCTGTGAATGGTCAGACACACATTACACAGTACACAGCAGGGACACCTTTTTTTTAAACACATCTAGTTGTGGAAATTATTATTATTCCAAGACCTATTGATTAAAATGAATTTTAGAATTACCTTTGTTCATGGGAAAACCCCTTTGAAGGCCATTACATCGTCATGTAGACAGGCTGCTGATCACCCAATGCATTTGCAAAATGCTCGGTCATCAGGAGAAATGATCTTTCATGCAACAAAAGATCATCGTTCTTGGCAGTGCTTTACAATGTGTAAACAGGACTTGCAGTGCTGAGAACAGGGAAGCATTTGTGTACTGAGTGATCTAATATTGATGCGCCTCATTTACTTTGATCTGCCTGTGTAATCAGGAATTCACATGACCCTATAGCAGTGATGGTAACCCTTTTGAGCTCATTGTGTCAAAATTCCCTGAAAAACCGAGCATAACTCATGTTGGTGTGTCACTTTGAGAAAAAAACATAATTTTCTGATATTTGTAGCTGTAATAACAAAATGTTATCCTGGATATGGCCCCTATCCTGGTATATAGCCCCTTATGATCGATATGGCTCCCATCCTGGTACATTACCCCCTATCCCGGATATGGTGCCCATTCTGGTATTTAGCCACTTTTCCTGGATATAGTTCCCCCACCCATCCTGGCACATTACCCCCCCTTACTGGTATATAGCCCCTTATGCTGGATATAGCCCCCGTACTGATATATACTGGGATTTAGCACCCCCTTATTCTGGCACATTACTCCCCCCATCCTGGCTATGGCTCCCATTCTGGTATATATCCCCTTATCCTGGATATAGCTGTCATACTGGGATATAGGACCCCCCATCCTGGCACATTACCCTCCATCCTGGATATGGTCCCCACTGGTATGTAGCCTCTTATCCTGGATATAGCCCCACACTGGGATATAGCAGTCTCCCATCTTGGTACATTACCTCCCATCCTGAATATGCCCCATATTCTTGTATATAGCCCCTTATGCTGGATATAGCCCCCATCCTTGTACATTACCCCTCATCCTGGATATGGCCCCCATTCTGGTATATAGCCGCTTATCCTGGATATAGCCCCCACATTGGGATATACCACCCCCCCATCATGGTTATATTACCACCCATCCTGGATATGGCCTCCATTGTGGTATATAGCCCCTTATCCTAGACATAGCCCCCACACTGGGACATAGCAGCCACCATCCTGAATATGGTCCCCATCCTGGTATATAGCCCCTTATCCTGGATATGGCTCTCATCCTGGTATAGAGACCCCTATATTGGGATATAGCACCCCCCATCCTGGATATGGCCCCCATCCTAGTGCACACACAAAAATGATAAACAATATAGCTCACCTATCCCTCGTTCCTCTTCATGTTCAAGGTGTCAGCAGCCCACTGCTTATAACATAACTAGCTCTGCTGCATTACTGTGCCGCCCTTGTTCCGCCTTTGGGTGTTGAACTTATACTGTGATTGCATACAGTCAGTGTCAATCACAGCATAAGCATCCCGAAGCGGAATGCTACAATTTTATTGTCATCTTCATTATCATTGTCATGCCGCCCTTGTTCCGCCTCCGGATGCTGACGCTGTGATTGACACTGACTGCATGCAATCACAGTGTCAGTTCAGCACCCAAAGGCGGAACAATGGCGGCACAGTAATGCAGCAGAGCTAACTATGTTATCAGCGGTGGGCAGAGGGGGAAACTGAGCCATGACGTGCGTGTCATCAAAAATGCTTCAGCGCGTCACTCTTGACACGCGTGTCATAGGTTAGCCATCACTGCCCTATAGTGTCCTAGTGTCCTATAGTATCCTAACCCGATAGTTGTCCAAATATCTTTATTAAAATTTCAAGGGAGGGGGGGAGGGGAGGGAATTAGATACATAAATAAAGAGGGAGGGGGAGGGGGGAGGGAAGGGTAATAAACGTAACAAGTAAACAAACCAACAAATAACATGAACGGTACAAGTCGTAAGTACATATGCAAATTCAAATACAGCGCTCGTACAAAAAGAGAGAAAATTGGAAAGGTACAAATGAATATCCGAATACTGAATAGTCCAAACACACTCTGTGCATTTTGTCGCAAATCGTAATGCAAGCTTGAAAGCATTGTGGGGAAGAAACAGTCAAATCATCAATTTTTACGTCAGCGGCCTATTGCAGGAGGGATGGGGAAAAAATTGTCAACCATGTCTCCCAACGCCCTATGAATTTTGGGAACCTGTTTGCGCGTATAGCGAAGTTGTACTCGAAAGTACAGTGAGTCGACACTCTTTCAATCAGGTCATCCACTGTGGGGGGTTCTGGTTTGCTCCACCTCGAGGCTATCAGGACTCTAGCAGTCAAAATAATGTGGGATGTTAAGAAGCGTATGTGGTGAGGGAGGTCCTCTGTGCCAATCAGTAGTAATATTAATTCTGGGGTGAAGTTTATTTGAATCCCAGTGACGTTTGTAATTAGAGATTTGACATCTCTCCAATAATTGGTCAGGACAGGACAATGCCAGAAAATATGTGAGAGGGTTCCCAGGTTTCCACAGCCTCTCCAGCAAGATGGGTCGTGATTGGGGTTCATATGATATAGTTTGATAGGGGTATAGTACCATCGTGAGAGGACCTTATAGTAAGACTCGTGGAGGGTGGCACAAGATGAGCTGGAATACACTGTCTTAATAGTTTTAGCCATTTTCCCCAGGTCCCTAACCCGATAGTGACAGTTGCAGTACATGGTCAGGAGAGCTGACGTTCAGTCCGGGTAGTGCCATGTGATCCTCGTGAGAGTAACAGTATTGTGATTCCACCCTTAGTCGGTGCTGCATCCTGATTTATAAGCGGAACATGTACATTGCCTTTAAAAGGTATGATGTGCGTCACAAGAGTGGCAATTTGACATACATTTCTATACATTTTTTTTATTTAATTGGGGCTGTGCACCTCAAACTTTTTATTTCCTAGCTTTTTCCACACTATCTCATTATATTAAACTAAGGATTTCCAATCTTATTTTATTATAGTAATCAGCCTAATATAATCCTATAGGATACCAGTTTTATAATGGATGGAGCTAATGTTGCGTCAGTTAGCTTCAGGCATTGTTGTAGAACCACCTGCTGGGAGATAGATTATTATGAACACTGTTTGGTATACAGAAATGCTAATACCTTGGTACATACTCATTTTAAAGATATGAATCAAGTATCGGTAATTTCCAGTTACCAAAAGAGTCCCTTAAAGGGATTGTCCAGATCATATATGTTGATGGCCTATACAGCATACATCCCACCGATCAGTGGTCAGCAGGTCCCTCAGAATAGTGTAGTCCTGTTCTGCAACAGCTCCCACTGAATTGAATGGAAGCTGAACTGCAGAAACTGAGTATGGCTACTACCAGGACTGCCAATCATGCAGAAAATCCTGGACAGTGTGTTACAATATGGCACTCTATTTACCTTGTTTCGAAAATTGATGTGTGACTATTTTCAAAGTGGAGGTTACTATGTCTAGAATTATCATTATTTTACAATTCACAGTGAATGCAGTTAATTTCTTCAAATGAGAATTACAGGATGTATCCATATATCAGTTGGAATCTGAATAATCCCCGGTGATTCTTACTCTGTGCAATGGCAAGAAATGTGGGTATTGAGCTTAAAGGACCTGCCCCATGTGACTGGTCATGTGACTCAGACTGTCACTCGAAGCACAGGATCTGGAAGCTCAATAAACACATCTCCTGCCGGTACAAGGAGGAAGACATCACTGGGAATCACTGTGGGCTCGCCGGGGAGGGTGAGAAAGAGTCTGTGTTCTTGACTCTGTGTGTGTGTGTGTTTGTCTGTGTCTAGAAATATAAGACAAAAGAGCGCATAGGGTCTTATCTCGTGGCAGAGAGGGGCAGTTGCCCAATGAAATTTTCTCCCCTCATCAGGTTGTGTGAACCCACAACCAGTATCATCGCTCATACAGCTTCCGCTGGATCCACAACTCCACATGCTATGTGGCAAGCAACTGGAAACAGGACGAAGTGCCTCACCGGCACTTCGTCCTGTTTCCAGTTGTCTGTCTGTGTGTCTGTCTTTGTGTGTCCTCTTATTTGTGCTGCGTATTTGTGCTGCATCTGTATGTGCACAAACGCATTACATTTGTGCTGCTTTTGTTTATGCACGGGTGCATTTGTGTAGATGACAAACGCAGCACAAATGCAGTCCAAAAAAATACGCACAGCGGCCACATAGCCTTACACCATCAGACATTCTGCAAAGCCAACCACAGCTGAAGCTACATGCAACTGATCAGTGTGAGACCTCCACCGATCTGATATTGATGGAAAGGAAATCAATATTCACGTCCCGGACACTGGACAATGTTTAAGATTTTAGATCTTTAAACTGAAAAAAATCAGTATATATAATATAGTACATCCTGGCACACAATAGTATATAGTATACTATACTAAATAGTATATAGTGATGAACAGGAGACGTCAACTAATACTATCAAATTTCTTTAATGTGTTTCACATGGTGTACAGGTGATTTTGCTCTATCCTTGCTGGTTCGAACAAAACTGGTTTTCACAGAGGATACTGGAGCTGATATGGTAATAGATCTGTATGTAATGTAAATCTCCTAACTTAAAGAAGAGTTGTATACCTAGATATAGGTTGTGGAAAACCACACGCTCACAGCCGCCAATACCAGGAGGTCTTTCTCCAGAGCACTCCTCACCAGCTAACAAGTATATTCACAGGCCTTTGCAACCTTATAAGAGTGGCCAAATGTGGATTGGTTTTCCACAAACCTTGTCCTTCCAGAGCCTACACACCATGTGGCAGCCTGAGTCACATGACCAGTTAAATGCCGAAGCCCCTGGAAGGGTGGTACCTAGAGCTTCTTACAGTACAAGGAATAAGACATCACTGGGTATTGCCGTGGGATCGCCAGGAATGGTGAGTATTGCAGCATTTTTGCTGTGGAAATCACAGGAAAAAAGCCTCACAAATGTGAGATTGTGGAATACCAATCGATTTGTGATGCTTCTTTGGGGGTTTATAGTGGAGTCTATGGGGAAAACATGTTAATTGACGAGGACTTTAAAAAAACGCTGTTTATTTCTGCAACAAACACGCAACATCCACAAACACACATGCGGGCACAGCTTTTTGTAAATCACATAGACTTTAATGTTAAAGCTGTGTGTGCTGCGTTTTTGGTACAGAAACATAGCAAAAAATGCATCACAAATGCACAGTGGGCACATAGCCTTAGCCTCTATACTGTCCCTGACAAAAGTTATGTCGCTTAACCATGTTATGTAAATAAAAGCTTATAACCTGACGTTAAATTCATCCATTGGTTTTATAAATTATTCTTTTGAAAGCTGAAACCTTCCCAAATGTGTTTAGGTTAAGAAAATAAATTGGCATCAATGCTGAAATATTGATCATTTAATGAACACAGAATGGTCAGATTTTGGCAAGACAAAAGTTTTGTCGCCCACAGAAAGTAATCTGATATTCATACAAATAATTAACTTAAAATACAAATATATGTTGCATAACTTTGGTGAATGACATTGTGGTGCTATTAGTCATATTTAATATTTTATGTGACTTCCATGAGCTTGAAGGACTGCATCCATGCAGTTCAACAATGATTCATACAATTTTTTAATAAAGTCATCAGGAATAGCAAAGAATGCAGTCTTACATGCCTCCCAGAGTTCATCTAGATTCTTTGGTTTTGGCTTCCAAGCTTCCAAGCTTCCTCTTTCATCCTACCCCAAACATGCTCAATGATGTTCATGTCTGGTGACTGGGCCGACCAGTTCTTGAGCACCTTGATCTTTTTTGCCTGGAGGAACTTTGTTGTAGAGATGGATGTATGAGATGGAGCACCATCCTGCTGCAGAATTTGACCCCTTTTATGATTTACAGTGTAAGAAGTAGTTAATATTTCTTGATATTTTAGGCTATTGATATTGCCTTTCACCTTGCAAATGTTTTGCACACCCCCATACTGAATGTAATCCCAGACCATGATCTTTCCACCACCAAATTAAACTGTTTTATTTTGGATCCATACGGGCTCCAATAGGTCTTCTGCAGTATTTGTGGCGGCTATGGTGTAATGCTACTGAAGATTCATCAGAGAAATCCACCTTCTGCCACTTTTCCAGCGTTCATCTGTTTAGCAGGCTGTGGGACTTTGCAAATGCCACCTGTTTTTTTCTTTGCCTTTTGTTTAGTGCTGGCTTCTCGGAACTGATTCGACTATGGCTATTTCGAGACAGAATACTACAAACTGTTCAGGTGACCAGGCCTGTTGGAGCTCTGCTGCAGTGGAAGAGGGGCTTACTTTGAAATTTCCTACCAACAAACATTCCTCCTGAGCAGTTGTCTTCCGGGTCTGCCTGACCTGGGCTTGTCAAACACATCTCCAGTCTCTTCAAATCTTTTTTTAATTCTTTGTACTTGACGCTGAGCACATTAAAGGTGCGATTGAGGCAGTTGACAGGGTAGGGGGTACTCGGGTACTGGGGCTGATGGTGACTTTGATGGGGGATCACGGCTGGTCAGTCCCAGGTCACAAGCCCTGGACACTCAATGGCGGGGGGAAATGGTGGGGGAGAAGGGGATTGGTAACGTGACACCACCTGTAGTTCCCGGTAATAAAGGTACTGGCGCTGCAAGCCGGCCGCTGAGGTGATGGTGGGTGCAGCAGAGAATGGTACAGCTCCCCAGAGGTGGAGCTTTTACCTCAGGGCAGCGGTGATGGAGGATGATGAGAGGGATGAGGGAAGTAGTTGTTTTTTTTTTTTTTCCCTTCAGTAAATATATTTATTATTTTTCAAATGGTCATAAAGGAGAAACAGGTAACAATTCTGACAAAAAGAATTACACAGTCATACATAATCCAGGGTGTAACAGAAATCGCATTCCATTGCCAAGGCAAGACCCCGGCATCAATTTCTAACGGCCGTGACACATTTAATTCTCCAATTATATCACATTATAAAGAAACATGAAATTAAATGGAAGCAGTTTCTCGCTGTACAACAGCCAACTAAACATCATCAATATCCCTGTGGACCATGAAAGTGAGAAAAGAAAAGAAGAAAGGTAAAGCGAAAAGACACAGAAGGGGGGGACAGAAGGGAAGTAGGGGTGGAAAAGAAGGGAGAGGGTGGGAGGGAAGGGGAAGCCTGGTTGACCAAGCTCAAGAAGGAAGAGAGGACCGCAACAGCCAGTCTACAAACTCCGGGCTCTCCTTGAAAGAATGCCAGAGAAACCATGTACTGCCCCTGTCTGATCCAGTGCCGTAATCATCGGCCAGAGTAGTTGTTGTTGTTCTTAACCCTCTGATGAGATGCTGCTGATGGTGTTGGAGCCCTCCGGGCACCGGCGAATAGAATGACAGGGACCAGTTCAACTCTAACTCCACTTTACTGGGTACCGGCAGATGTTAAGATGAAACACGGTACAGTCTGGTTTACTGGGTGTCTGTTGTCGGTCCAGGGTCCCCCTTATGGAGTCTCCAGATGTTCCTTCTCAAGTCTTTTGGGGTCTAATCTACTCTTCTCTGTCTTTACCACCCTTGCAGAGCTCTCCTGCCAGTCCCCTGATCTCCCATGGTGGAGCACGGGTTTCCTTTACCGGTACGGACGGGAGTGACACACAGCAAATCCTCCCGCCACCAGAATCTGTACTGATGCTCCTGTGATCTTGGACTTGTCTTGGGCTAAGGGTGAGGTTTGTTTGTGGCACTAACAGCTACCCGGTGATTATTGGCCCGCAGCTCGTCGGTTTGCGGTCAGAGGTAAACTACTGACCGCCTCAGCTTCCCTTGTTGCTGGTGCTTCCCCAAACAATACCAGCCAGCTCCAACCGGTTCTGGTCCGTTTCCTTCTGTCCTGGGCCTCCTCTTAAAGATGGGAATCCCTTTTGTCAGAGCACTGTCAGGGACGTCCTTCATGACAGCCTTTCCAACACTGTCTGAGGTAAAACTCTCCTAACTTCCTGGTTTTCCCACTGTAGCCTAGGCTCCACCCTCTTTTGGGACCTACTAAATAACCAGTCCCCCTATTCTAAGGTGGCCTAGTCCTGTGTGTGTGTAACTTGAGACTCCACAGGTTAAACCCTGAACTGACAACTTAGGCTGCTTTCACACAGCGTTTTTGTGCTGTCCGAGGGGATCAGACTTTTTGCAGCTCCCCTCGGACAGCATCGGATCTAAACTGATGACTGCAATCGGATGCCAAATAGGCATCCGATTCCGATATTTAGCAGCATCCGTTTGGATCCTCTCTCCTATCCCTGCTCCTCCTGTCACCTTTCTCCCCTCCTCTCCCTCCCCTCTTTCGACCCCTCTTTGCCCCCTCTGTCTCCCCTCTTTGTCCCCTCTTTCGACCCCTCTTTGTCCCCTATGTCTCCCCTCTTTGTCCCCTCTTTCGCCCCCTCTTTGTTCCCCTCTTTCCAGGCCTTTAAAAATAAAAAAAATCTTTATTCTCACCTATCCACAAGGCCCGCAGTGCTTCAGCTCTCTTCTTCTGATGCACAGGACCTGGCGTGATGTCACAGTCACATGACCGGTTACTGCGGTAAACGGTCATGTGACTGCACTGTGACATCAGGCCAGGTCCTAGAAGCACAGAGCCGAGCACAGGAGGCAGCGCTGGATCGCGGGACAGGTGAGAATAAAGATTTTTTTATTTTTAACTCTTTATTTTCACTAGATTTCACTTCTGCAATGTATGAATATACATTGCAGAAGTGATATTAGATGACACAGAGTGATTCTAGTGTACTGAGCATGCTCAGTACACTAAAATCGGGTCCGAGGAAACATCAGCTGTTTCCTCGGACCCACGCTCCATAGGCCCCATGTTATTTGGCGCGGATCAGGTTGGATCCAACTTGGTCCGATTTGACCCGCTGTGCACAGCAAAAAATCGGCCAGAATCGGATCCGACAAAAATCGGATGCCAATAAGGTCAAATCCGATGTGATCCGTGCCCATAGGATAACATGGGGCCAAAATCTGATCCGTGGCTGTCCGTTTTACAACGGACAGCCACGGATCACTGAAAAACGCTGTGTGAATGCACCCTTACAGAGGAACACATATTTCTGCAAAGTGTAATACCTCTCTGTGGCGCCTAGCCAGAGGGGCGCCACACCAGCCACCTCTGCAGTGGATCTGGTCTTCAGCCTCTTGATAATCAAGGCTTTGGTCGCAGAGTGGATTTTTGGCGTGTTGTCAGAACTCAAGTTGCAGTTCAAGTGAAGGTCTGGGGTGCTGGGTTTCTTTTTATACACATCCACTAATTTACCGATCGTTTATGGAGCACAGGTAAGGATGTAAACTAGGATTGGGTGCATTATATGACCAGGCGGCAAAACTTTTGTCTTGCCAAAATCTGACCATTCTGTGTTCATTAAATGATCAATATTTCAGCATTGATGCCAATTTATTTTCTTAACCTAAACCACATTTGGGAGGGTTTCAGCTTTCAAAAGAGTAATTTATACAACCAATGGATGAATTTAACGTCAGGTTATAAGCTTTTATTTACATAACATGGATAAGAGATATGACGTTTATCAAGGACTGTACACAATTGATTTAAAACAGGTTATAGAAATGTAGACTTTCAGTTTTAATTCTATTGTTGTTACAAAACTTGATTATTTAGAAATTACTATTTTTTCTACAGCTCTTCCAATTTTACAAGCTCATATCTAATTAGACAATAGACAATTTTATGGCAAATTAAGTAAATAAAATGTCTGGAGTTTTTTCAAGTGTTGCATTTATTTGCACGTCAATGTCCAGACTGGTTATAGGTCCTAAGATCTGTGGTCATTCCTGACATTCGGACATTTGTGTCCTTACTTGGGCTGTAAATGTCCGACATGTGACACTGACCTTAGGTGTTCATGGTAACTATCAAGATATGTCCGAAAGAGAAATCGATCATAATGCTGAAAAAAAAAAGGCAGAAGTTCTTGATGTGGCCAAATCAACAATTTTGTACATTATTAAAAACTGCCCATGGACTGGTGTGGCTGAGCAAACAAGGGAACTAAAGTAGAATTTTTCCGTGGTAAAAATAAAATATTACTCGTAAGCAACCAGGAAAAGAGGAAGACCAGCAACATGGCTTGAAACTACCAAGATAAGAGGGGCAAGGACCCTGGTAGACCTATCTTGCACACAATTGATCCCCCTACAGATCATCCATCCACCATGCTTCTAGATCAAGCTCAAGGCCATTAAAAACATTCACAACCTATAGCCTAGAGTAAAAATGTTCTGAAAGAGGTTAGCATATTATTGTCAAAGTATAAAGCCAAGATAAATGTGTACTAGACCGATGGGAAGAAAAAAAAAGATATGCCTACAATTCGAAGCATACCATGCCATCTGTCATGTGATGGAGGCAGTGTGATGGCATCGGCATGTATTGCTGTCAATAGAAATAGGTCACTGGAGTTTGCAGATGATGTGGATACGGATAGAAGTAGCAGGATGAATTACAGAGTAAAAAAACAAGATACAGTAAAAAGCTGCAAAATTGACAGGAAGGCTCAGACCAGCAATTAGATGACTGTGGTAACTGCCTGGCAAAGCCTATCAAGTCAAGAAGCTCTGAAATTGGTGTGGTCATGCAGTAATTCACTACAAAGTATTTATCCATAGGTAAAAAAAATCATTATTATTATTTTTCTGTCCCAGCAGAAAATTCAGCTGCTCTTAATATTAGTCTTTGCTGTATATAAGTTATTGCTACTGCACTGTTTGCTTTTGTGCTCATAATACCTGTAATTAATGCATTACAGCTTTCCATTGCTTAGTAACAGCACCACCTGCTGGGGATTTCATGTATCTGTTTAGTTCAGTTGCAGTATATTATGGGAAGTGTCCCAGAATGCATTGTGGTTACCTCAGACACAACAACAAGTTCATCTTTATCTCAAAGGAGAGAACGTGTTGAATCCCTCACTTTTTTTCTGGTTCTAAGTTAGCCTGTTCAAGTATAAACGTTTTACCTCATTCCTGTCACATCTACCATCAATAAAGAAGAAGAAGGTTCTAGTACAACAGACTCAGTCTGGGGTAGAAGATAGAAGGGTTTAGCTGGATGTGTCACTACACAATATGCCAAGGTGTGTGAGGACAGTACAATCATATTAGCTCGACTAATTACATTTCAGCCTGGGAAAATGGAATTGCTGTCAATTCTAAATGGTTAATGCAATATATTTGGTAAAGCTCTGTTAACTAAAGTTGAAAGTTGACACCTGAACCAATAGGAGTTGATCTGTAGTGGTGGGTAGACCACTAAGTATAGTGAGGACCTGTGCTGTTCCCACTCCATTCTGTTTACATTCATCCATCGCTGGAACTGATAACAGCTGATCGGTGGTGGTGCCGAGTGTTGAACCCGCACTGATTTGATACTGATGATCTCTTATAAGGATGTATCATCAAAACTGAAGATGTTGACATATCATAGAACGATAGCTCTGTTTGGCTGTTGCAAGCCTAGAAAAGGTTATATAGCCACACTATGCATTATGCACACAGATGAAGCTCTATATTACTGCCTTCTGGTCTCTCTGGGAGGAGGTTGCAATCTATTACATATAGAGACTGTATCTACTTCTGTGACAGCTGACTTCCATTTAGAGGTGCATGTCAATGAATTAGAATATCATCAAAAAGTTAATTTATTTCAGTAATTCAATACAAAAAGTGAAATGTACAGTGCCTACAAGTAGTATTCAACCCCCTGCAGATTTAGGTGGTTTGATAAGATGCAAATAAGTTAGAGACTTCAAACTGCAAACGAGAGTAGGATTTATTAACAGAAGCATAAATCTTACAAACCAAAAAGTTATGTTGCTCAGTTGAATTTTAATAAATTTTAAACATAAAAGTGTGGGTCAATTATTATTCAACCCCTAGGTTTAATATTTTGTGGAATAACCCTTGTTTGCAATTACAGCTAATAATCGTCTTTTATAAGAACTGATCAGGCCGGCACAGGTCTCTGGAGTTATCTTGGCCCACTCCTCCATGCAGATCTTCTCCAAGTTATCTAGGTTCTTTGGGTGTCTCATGTGGACTTTAATCTTGAGCTCCTTCCACAAGTTTTCAATTGGGTTAAGGTCAGGAGACTGACTAGGCCACTCCATCACCTTGATTTTTTCCCTCTTGAACCAGGCCTTGGTTTTCTTGGCTGTGTGCTTTGGGTTGTTGTCTTGTTGGAAGATGAAATTACGACCCATCTTAAGATCCTTGATGGAGGAGCGGAGGTTCTTGGCCAAAATCTCCAGGTAGGCCATGCTATCCATCTTCCCATGGATGCGGAACAGATGGCCAGGCCCCTTGGCTGAGAAACAGCCCCACAGCATGATGCTGCCACCACCTTGCTTGACTGTAGAGATGGTATTCTTGGGGTCGTATGCAGTGCCATCCAGTCTCCAAACGTCACGTGTGTGGTTGGCACCAAACATCTCGATCTTGGTCTCATCAGACCATAGAACCTTGAACCAGTCTGTCTCAGAGTCCTCCAAGTGATCATGAGCAAACTGTAGACGAGCCTTGACATGACGCTTTGAAAGTAAAGGTACCTTACGGGCTCGTCTGGAACGGAGACCATTGCGGTGGAGTATGTTACTTATGGTATTGACTGAAACCAATGTCCCCACTGCCATGAGATCTTCCCGGAGCTCCTTCCTTGTTGTCCTTGGGTTAGCCTTGACTCTTCGGACAAGCCTGGCCTCGGCACGGGAGGAAACTTTCAAAGCCTGTCCAGGCCGTGGAAGGCTAACAGTAGTTCCATAAGCCTTCCACTTCCGGATGATGCTCCCAACAGTGGAGACAGGTAGGCCCAACTCCTTGGAAAGGGTTTTGTACCCCTTGCCAGCCTTGTGACCCTCCACGATCTTGTCTCTGATGGCCTTGGAATGCTCCTTTGTCTTTCCCATGTTGACCATGTATGAGTGCTGTTCACAAGTTTGGGGAGGGTCTTAAATAGTCAGAAAAGGCTTTCAAAAGAGATAATTAATCCACACATGTGAAGATCATTGTTCTTTGTGCCTGAACTACTTCTTAATACTTTAGGGGGACCAAACAGAATGCTGGTGGTTTGAGGGGTTGAATAATAAATGACCCTCTGAATTAACTTTTAACGCTTTAAAAGAAAAAAAAAAAAAAATTTAAAATCTTTTTGGCTGCAGTGCATTTCCCACTTCCAGGCTGATCTACAGTCCAAATGTCACAATGCCAAGTTAATTCCGCATGTGTCAACCAGCTAAATCTGCAGGGGGTTGAATACTACTTGTAGGCACTGTATATATTATATAGAATCATTACAAACAGAGGGATCTATTTCAAGTGTTCATTTCTGTAAATGTTGATGATTATGGCTTACAGTCAATAAAAACTCAGAGGTCATCTTAGAAAACTAAAGTAGGGAGGAAGAAAGCTTAAAAACTATGCTGTCGTATTCCACGAGACATCAAAGTGTGCATATAACATTGATTTATTAGTCAACGCCCTGAATCATGGCGATATGATATTGATTTGTGGTGAGGAAGGGGTCAGGGAGCCCTGAAATGTGTTGACTAATAAATCAATATTATATTCACCTTTTGATGCCTCGTGGAATATGGCAGCACAGTTTTTAACCCTTCATCCCCCATACTCTATATGCACCATGCTGGGGACTGCAGCAGCTGTGATATGCTTTTATAGCGGTTGTGACTCTCACAACCACACAAGGTGAAGCCTCTGATACCTATGCAGGTAATATTTTATCTCTCAGACCCTTCATCCTCCCTACTTTAATTTTCTGAGATAATGACCTCTGGGTTTTCATTGGCTGTAAGCCATAATCATCAACATTAAATAGATATAAACACTTGAAATAGATCACTGTAATGACTCTATATAATATATGTGTTTAACTTTATGTATTGAATTACTGAAATAAATGAACTTTTTGATGATGTTCTAATTCATTGAGATGCACATGAATATCAGCTGCAATAAAGAGAATGAGGACAAATTATTTAGGAAGTACGGGAATGAAACAAGTGTCTTCATTCTTTGTGAACATTTTATAAAAAATCTAACAAAATATCATCTACGTATGAAAATCTAAATACTTAAAGTTTTATTTTTACCTCCAGGGATTGAGCGGTCATTTCTTCTGAGATAATACTGATTATTCTAAATTATTTTCACCCTTTAGTTCATAAACACAATAACTACAGAGTTTTCTTCTTCCTATCAAAGTGATAGAACTCTTCACCTAAATATGCCGAATATTGGGCTGGGTCACTAATAGATTGCATCCCTATAGTCGCTGCTCGGGGGTCATGGTGCATGTAGTTATCAGTGCACAACACACTCCAAGATGTCTGGTAAAATACAAAATTCTGCTGAACTATTGCATATAGTAATGGTCTACAGCAGATGCCCAACTCTTTTTTGTAGCTATAAAAACTCTTTTAAAACTGTAAGGACACAAAAGTGCATACACATCCATAATATTCAGTTTGTGTGCGCTCATGTATATGTGTCGCCGCACCCGCATCCATATGGACATCAGAAAGTAATATGTGTATTTTACTGTACATCAGGTTCAAAGCAAATATGTTCTCTTTGATAATTTATAGCCAGGCTGTGTTTGGATTAGGAAGACGTTATTGGTATTGAACAATATTTGTCTATATGTTGGATTGCATGTACTGAAATTGCCCTGTTGTCTCAAAAGCAACTCGTTTTTTATTAGTCTTCATTTCAAAACTACCTGGCCAAGGAACCACAAAGAAGCCTAATCTGGTATTCAGATAGAGGCGTTTATAGCGACATTTACCTTTATATACAAGCTATACTGTGCATCTGTCATCTGTGCCTAATATAAAGTTCATTTCTGGTCCTTGGGAGTTGATAATGGCATCTGTGTGGAATTCAAGGTTGTGACCTTGTAGAAGACTCTTTGCTTAGTTTGGTCTTACAAAGGCTTTGATGAGTCTCAGACGTCTAGAAGGTTTGTGAAAGTGCAAAGGATTTTACTTGTCACTACTAATTTGTCTCAATTTGTGCTTCCTTGTATGGCAGATGCACAGGAGGGTGCACACATAAATTAGCAAAATGGTTACAGGTGTTTGTGTCTACAGGTTTATAATGGCTGAACAGATCCTAGGATCTGAGTGATCTGTGCAACTAGAGCTGAGTAGTCTGCACATCTAAGGTTTCCTTCACATCTCCTTGTTCCCAGTACTTGTTGGATCCGTTTTTTTCACGAATACCACATGTACCTGTTGTAAACTATGGGGCTGATCACATGTCTAATTATTACATGGACCACGTGTCCATACAAAACACGCCTAGACATGTCCGTTTTTTTTTCCAGCAGCATGGATGACAAGGCCCAATTTAAGTCTAGGAATCCATAAAAAAACACGTACAGCGCACAGATTGAAAAGAAACCCCCACAAATTGTGTTTTATGGTTTATAGAAAATGAGGTGCACTTTAATCCAATAGAAATAGGTATATCCATCCAAAATGTTAATTCAGGCAAGAAAAGGTACTACTTTTAGATGGGATAGAAATTCATGCCCATTGATAGTTGAATTCAATAGAATAAGCACTATATTATATAGCTGAAAAAAAGAAATATATATCCTAGGTTGGATACCCTGGGTCTACCTACGGCTCTGTTATTCAGTGATAGATATGTCGTTGTAACCAAGATTTAAAAATAAAGTATTAATGCTATACTAGAGTGTGGAAAGATGGCACAGGAGAAGAAAGTCTAAAGCTGAGTATTCAGTGCACCTTGAGCTACGTAGTCAGTGCATCTAGAGCTACGTAGTAAGTGCATCTAGATCTAAGTAGTGCACCAGGAGCTAAGTAGTCAGTGCACCTAAATCTGAGTTGTCAGTGCCCCTAGAGCTGAATAGTCAGCGCCCCTAGTGCTGAGTAGTCAGTAAATCTGGAGCTGAGTAGTCTGTGCACCTACAGCTGAATAGTCTGTGCACCTAGACCTGGTTAGTCAGTGCCCCTAGAACTGAGTAGTCAGTACATTTGACATCTGGAGCTGAGTAGTCTGTGCACCTAGGGCCGAGTAGTCAGTGCACCTAGAGCTGAGTAGTCTATGTACCTAGAGCTGATTAGTTAGTACATTTGGAGCTGAGTAATCTGGCCACCTAGGGCTAAGTGGTCAGTGCACCTAGTGCTGGGTAGTCAGTACATCTGAAGCTGAGTTGTCAGTGCACTTAGAGCTGAGTAGTCTGCTCACCTAGGGCTGAGTAGTCAGTACATCTGGAGCTGAGTAGTCTATGCACCTAGATCTAAGTAGTCAGTGCCCCTAGAGCTGAGTAGTCAGTACATCTGGAGCTGAGTAGTCTGTGCACCAAGAGCTATGTAGTCAGGTCACCTAGAACTGAGTACTTAGTGCACCTGGAGCTCAGTATTCAGCACACTTGAAGCTGAGTAGTCAATGCACCTAGAGTTGGGTAGGTTTTGCACCTAGAGCTTGATTGTAAGTACACCTAGATCTTTGATCTGACATGTAACTTATTGTTTTGTTTTGTATTGATATCCATATCTGATTTTTTGCCAGCATGGATTCTGAAGTGATGTACCTGATACTATGTTTGTCATATTAGCATATACTGGACATATAGAAGATCATGAATTTTGTGCATGTAGTGGGTACAGGTTGATTCCTTGCATAACAGACCCTCAGCTTCCAAGCTAATTTGAAAGGCCAGGAGCCCATCGAGCGGACAGGTAATATGACAATACATAGGGGTGCTGAGTGGAAGGGGTTAATGAGGCTGTGTAAAAATAAGGGTGTATAAGCCGGTCAGGGGAGGAGACCTGCATGCTGTTAGAGGAAAATGTGATTTTTTTTCTTGGAATTAAGTGTTTGGGCAATGGTTGTGGGACTGTTTCTTTAGGCTCCTCAGTTATTCATATTATGATGCGCATTAAGGGGTAGGGTTTGTTTGATGCACGTGGTGTAAGTATTTCAAAAGGACAGCTTCAGTTTTGTGTTTGATGGCCAGGCGATGGTGATGGTGATTTATTAGTTATTTAAACTTACTATTTCTGCCTTAGAAGTCAGATCATGAATAAGGCTACAAGCTAACCGAAATATGTTGCCTGAAGTCACGATAAACTGGTCTGTGAGCTTTGTGTGTTTTTACGTGCTAAAAAAACTGTTTTTCCCTGGATACCAATAAATAGAAATTTTATTAAGAACTCACGATGCAATCTTCTTTAACTCGCTGGACAATTCTTGGAAGTGATTGATTAATTAGTGTTCGAGATGTGTAGTTCTTGGCAAGGCAGTCCATGGGTATGGTGTTCAGGTTAGGGGTTGGTTGAAGGTCACGTCTAATAAGGGCTTGTCCGTTATTAGGTGCCATTTATGTGGAGTCACCAAGGTGATTTTGGAAGTTATGAGTAGGTCATCGTTTGTACTCCTGTTGTTGGGCTGGGATGGAATACAAGGCTAGCGATTTACATCCTGTCATGGTGCTGTTTGTTTGATTGGAAACATGGTAAAGGTCGTCAGGGCAAATAACCAAGTGGCAGGTTTTGGGGCAAAATGGATAGAGTATGTAAGTTTGTCACACTTTGATTGAGAGGTCAGGTAACATTGGCCAGTACGGGATGATTATCAGAAGGCCGCACTTCTCAGATTGGCAATAGGTTGTAAGAAGAGTGTCCATGACTTAGCATGTTAGGTCACTACCCTTCTCGTTTGTATCTGCACACCAGACGCTCACGTCTCGACTGCAAATGTCAAACCAGCCTTATTACCTCACTTCGTCACTGCTACATACTAAACTATAAATACAATACCTATTGAAAAAGGCTGAATTGTTAAGCCGAAACGTCAAGTGTTACATTATTTTGGACTGTCTTCTTGTTTGTGACCAATAAAGACACCCCGGAGCCATAGGCAAAAGGGGGATATGATGGTGGCGAGGGGTGGACCCAGAACTCCTGTAGCCTGGTTGTATGGCAGGGTCTGTGTAGATGTTATCAAGAGATCTTGCTTTAAGAGGAAGGGGTAGTGTATGAGAGTGATGTATGGGTGTGTCTGGTGACTCATTGGTGGGGGGTGGGGCCACTAATTTGGGAAGGATTGCATTATTTCAAGACACTTCGTTGAAGAAACATTACCCGCCCTCCCGCCCTGTGATAGTCTCTAATCTGGAATGTCATATTTACCCATTACTTGTATGGTTATTAATGTCTTATTTATTTGTTGTATGAGCATTGGTTTATATTGTACCATGTTTAATTATACAATTTCTATGAAAGTTAATTTTGGCATTACCCTTCTAAGCCCAAGGGAAGGGCAATCCTTCAGCCATGGTTCCCTAGAGGTTTCCTCCACAGGGGGTTTTTCCTCTCCTGAGCGCTGTAGGATGACTCTTTGTGAGTCAAGGGTGCTAAATTTAGACCCCTTTATGCTTGTGAAGGGGCACCTGTTGTAAGGTTACCTGATTTAAAAACGTGTCCAAATGAAATATTACCGAATAGTGTCACATGTGTTGGAATTTATAACCTGTCACGGCTTTGCGGGGCGGGAGTCAGGTGGAAGTTGCAGACAAGTTAAGGTGGACTAATTTTAAATAATAGAGGATGTAAAACCTCATGGTGGTGAGCAGGCTTGGCTTTCGAGGCCAGCCTGAAGGATGTGGTAATGGTAACGTCATCAGGGGTGGGCACAGTGGTTAAGCATGGAAGTGAGGATAATAGGGCATTGGTGCCCTGAAAGTTTTACTGGCTCTGCTCGAATAGCAGCCAATACGTGCCGCCCCCTTTATGACTGTCTGGCCGGGTGCTGGATGTCAGACAGCTGGGGATATCACAGTAATTGTGAATACCAATGTAACAGCACTCCACCTGACTCCTACTGGGATTGGAAATCCTGTGATTTAAATAAAGCTGTGGCCATTTGATATCCAAAATAATATGTGGCGTGTATTTATTAGAGTGTCTGATTTACTATATATATGGTTGCTAAAAAGTGGAGTGGGGGTCCATCCCCAAGTCCAAACATCAATACAGCCAGAGTCACGCAACATAATTCTCCAAGTCTCTTTTTCTTATGTGTGCCAAAGTTATCACAGAACAGTAAGAAAAATATAGGCACAAGATGACACCATGGGACCAGAGCAGTGGCAAAAAATTATGAAAATAGATGAATATAACACTAGGGGCAAAGGACTTTGATTTAAAGTGCCACTCTAGTGCTTGAAAAAGCCATAACACTGAAGCGACGACTCCATCTTCATTGGGTAATATGTTGCTCTATGTTTAGGTTAGTTGCTGTTAAAGGAAAAGTGTATAGTTTTGGAACTTTTCCAGTTTGGACCTTTTGTCTAGGAGCTGCCTTCCTCCCTCAAAATCCTACTGAAGAAATTTCTGTATTTGAGGATAAAAGAGTCTTTGAGATATTCGCTACAATCATACCCATGTGTATGCTTCATAGGTGTCCAACCACTTTGGTAACTGGGGCCCGTCTGATTGCTCTCTCCATTTACTCATCTCCTTGCATATGATGCTGTCCATTTATTAAAATTGTATGTATTTTCTGCAATCTTGGAAAAAATGCTTTAACCCCTTCATGACCCAGCCTATTTTGACCCCAAAGACCTTGGCATTTTTGTCAATTCTGACCAGTGTCCCTTTTAATGAGGTAATATCTCTGGAACGCTTCAACGGATCATAGCGATTCTGAGATTGTTTTTTTCATGACATATGGGGCTTCATGTTAGTAGTAAATTTAGGTCGATAATTTTTGCGTTTATTTGAGAAAAAATCAAAAATTTGGCAAAGATTTTGAAAATTTAGCAATTTTCAAATTTTGAATTTTTATTCTGCTAAAACAGAGAGTTATGTGAGACAAAATAGCTAATAAATAACATTTCTCACATGTCTACTTTACATCAGCACAATTTTGGGAAAAAAAAAAATTAAGTTATAAGGGTTAAAAGTTCATCAGCAATTTCTAATTTTTCCTGCAAAATTTACAAAACCATTTTATTAGTGACCACATCACATTTGAAGCCCCTTTGAGGGGTGTGCATGACAGAAAACACCCAAAAGTGACACCATTCCAAAAACTGCACCCCTCAAGCTACTCAAAACTACATTCAAGAAGAAATGCTGCAGGCTCCGATTTTAGGAACGTTGAAAATCCTGACAAAACCGGATCAGGCACAGAATACACAAACAGCGTTTTCTGTATGCTCAACAATAGCACATATCCGGGGCTTGTCTGTGGAGCCATCAGCTGCGGTAAGCTTCTGGTTGCCATAGCAATCCATAGACAGGCTATGCATAGCGTTACCCACTATGCGCTGCTCCGGCCAGAAACTAAGTTTCTGACGGATCCTGCAGGCTAGGGGCAGACGCAAGTTTAACCCTAGCCTAAGAAACTCCACCACTTTCCATGATTTAGAGAAGCAGGCATAATCACACATTGCCTTCTCATCCCCAGTTCCAACCATTTTGGTGGAGTAGCTTGAAACAAGCGTGCGAATGCTAAAAGTCACTCAGTGTTTGCACCACTACTTTGAGCAAAAATGTTGCAGCTATTCAAAGTGTTTTCCCCGTTTTCTTTGGTTCACACTTTACGTAGCGGCCACTAAGTGTTCAACTTCCATATGCGAGAATAGAAATTCAAATTTCAAAGCTTTTTTGTATTACCAAACTGTACAAGGCACAGAAAACTGTTAGGGGGGTTGAACACATATTTTGGGCCATAAATATATATTTTTTTATTTAGGTTTAATTACAAATTTTGCACTCTTAAGGTGCCGTCACACGCGGCAATTGTGCTAGCAATTTCACTGGCAATTTGTTGGTTGCAGTGAAATCATGGACACTTTGTTCTAATTTGTTGCTGTGTACAAATGGAACAATGTGTCCATGATTTCACTGCAACCAGCAAATTGCCAGTGAAATCGCCTAGCAAAATTGCCTAGCAAAATTGCCGTGTGTGACGGTACCTTTAGGCTTTTTGCAGTTTATTCATCCGGGCTCTGAAAAGTCGCAAATTTCTAATGGGGAGTTATGCAAATGGTTTGCAGCTTTTGCTATTCTCACACCACTTTGGATCAACTCCTATCTACTGAAAATTGGCAGGACTGGAGAGGATGGGTTGTGGCTCATGATTCATGAAAAGTGCAAGCATTTTTTACTTGAAAAATGCTACTCCAATCCTTGACTTGTGTTGCATTACTGGTGCAGCGCATTGGAGGCATTTGCCTCTCAGAAGTCTCATCAGACTTATTAAGTGGCACATGCCTCTCAATGAATTTGGCCCCTCATCTTCTCTATCAAGATTGGTGTAGTGCAAGCAATGTACTACACAAATATTTATGAATCCGCCCCATAGTTTCTTACATATTCAACTTCAATGTGTGTCTGTGGCCATCGGCTGAGAGGTGCTCAGTAACATGGCCATAAATCAGTAGAGAGAAGCTCAGAAAAAGATATATAGAAAGAGTTAGGCTACGGTTACGCTTGCGTTTTGACCCTAGCCTAACGGATTGTGCATAAAACTTAGCACTTTTCCCCTTAGTGTTAACTCTATGCACTGCCAGAGAATGCTTCCCCTGCTTACCTTGACAACCAGGCACACACAAAGCTGCAGGGGGTGCGCTTTAGCTGAGCGCACTCCCTGCAGCTTTGTGTGTGGCTGGTTGTCAAGGTAAGCATTAAGTAACTAGGGGCAGCGTTCTCTGGCAGCGCATAGCGTTAACGCTATGCGCTGCGGGGAAAAGTGCTAAGTTTTATGCGCAGTCCGTTAGGCTCAGGTTAAAGCCCAAGTATGACCCTTGCCTTATCAACAAAAAAGGGCTGACCAGTTCTCTTTGCCTGTGTTTCTAAAGGGAACACTTACTGTAAACCCACACTACACACTAGCTGTGGATATACTATGTACTATAAGATAATTTACTAGTCTTGTGATAAAGGCTAGGGTCAGACTAGCGTTTTGGGTTGTGTTCATGGGGTTCCTTTAAAAAGATAGAATTTGGCAGCACTAACGCAGTGTTACCGTAAAGTTAAGGCTGCTATGACACTGTCAATATATTTCTTTGGGTGATGGACCCCCTAGCGCAGGTCAAACGCCGGCATCTAAGAGTTTAAAACATTGCGCTATTTCCAAGCCCCTGAAGTAGCAGCAGAGAGTTGGGAGACCGAGCAGGGAGGCTGGTAAAGCTATTCTTGCACCTATATCTGTCTTTAGCTAGGGTCACACTTGTGGGGTGGATGCAGGTTTCCATGCTTTTTTCACACTTGGATTGTGTGAAAAACGCATGCAAAAACGCATCCATAGGCCCCAATACAAAAAACGCAAGCCCCAATGCCAAAAACACATGGCTAAAGTGCCATGTGTTTTTTGGATGCGTTTTTGTCTCAGCACCAAAAAACGCATCATGATGCATTTTTTGGTGCTTTTTGAAAAACATATGCGTTTTTTTAACATGGGGCCCTATAGGAAACGCATGCAAAAACGTATGGCACTAAATGGTACCATACGTTTTCGCATGTGTTTTTGCGTGCGTTTTTTTAAGGCTGCTCCAGACCTAACAGCAAAAACGCAGCCCAAAAATGCAGGCTGCAAATAGCAACCTTAAAAAATGCATGTGACCCTAGCCTTTCCCTGGATCCTATCTTCTTTTGCAAACGCAATATAATGCAATGCTGCAGATTTGCACAAATCTGGAGCATTGTGCTATATTGCGTTTCTGTTGAAACACACTGAAAAACGTTGCAGACCGCGTTTGGCATTGCACTATGAAAAATGCATTGCTCTAACACAAGCCTTTTTTCGGCAAAAAAAAGGTTTGCGTTAATATGCGTTTTTATAATGGTAGTCTATGGGTGTGTTAACGCATTGCGCTACAATGCATTTTTGAGAAGAAAGCGCATGTGTTGAAACGCAAGAAACATTAGATGTGAAAATGACCTATCATATGTTCTGACCTTAGAGTGAACAACCTGCCGTAAAGCACATAATGTAGTGCAGTGTATTACAGTATATCATAGTATAATGCTATTACACATTGCTGTATAGTGTCTCGGTGCTTTCAGAAACATTTGAAGACTACCAGAACTTGCTAGCAGCGTGAAGATTCGGTGTACATCTGCATTAGAGGCTACCGTAGGAACTTTTGTAGCAAATTCCAGTGGTTAAACCACAGACACCATGACAGAAATTCAGTGCACCCCATTATGATCAATGAGATCTGAAATATGAACCCTGAGGTGAAGCTATATGTATTGTCTTTTGGTCTGCTGCACTGTTAGTGCAAATCAGATCCCCTCACTCATTAGGAATATAGTTACAAATAATGCTTCTTAACACGTTACTTTTAATAGAGTTTTCCAGAAATAGTATTTTTCATGGTGGTTTCACACTTTCATTTTTTTGTCTTGCGTTGATATCTGTCCAAATCTTGAAGAATCCTGATCAGGCATGTATCACCATACTTAATATGAGGCCGCAGGGACATGCGTTGGTATCAGTATTTCGGCGGATCCGCACCACTTCGTCATTTTGACCTACTTCCCGAATGCACAAAGTTGTTTCTTTGCGGCATGCAAAAATCCTGATGCGTATGGATCCGGCCGTATGTGTCTGCAAATAGAATGGGTCCCAATGGCATCTCTCTCTCTCTCTTTCTCTGTCTCTCTCTCTCTCCGGACCGATAGTACTACTACCGTAAATCCTACAGAAAATGCAATGTCTATGGGAAAACATGAAGACGGATCAGGACAAAAACGGATGCAAAACTGATACCCCTCCAGGATTCTTATCTTCTCTCTGGTTGACAGACGCAGCTCTGCTACATCAGAGATCACGGGAAGGAAGAACATGTCCGGTCCTGGGGTCTCTGATCACTGAATGACAGCACTGAGAGCTGCGGTATAGTAAGTGGTGAGGTCACTGTTGCCATGGTAACCGCTAATATCAATTGCTATGGCATTGGTGTCCTCGAGTGAACTCAGTTACTCCTGGCTTACCCTGCCACTTTCCTGGGTAATCCGGAAGTAACTGAGGTGACCTTAGGACACCAAGGCCATAGTAACCACAAACAATTACTATTGCAACAGTGTCCTTGGTTCACGTCACCGCTTACTATACCGCACATCTCAGCGCTGTCATTCACTGATCAGAGACCATGGGGAGAAGATGCGCTTTGCTCATCCCCGCGGCCTCTGATGTAGCAGAGCTGCATCTGTCAAGCAGAGAGAAGAAGAGGATTGTGGAGGAGTAAGAGTATCCAGGGCTTAATAAAGATGGGGTCACTAAGTGTCTCTGTGTTTTTATTTATAATGAAATGATTTGTCTCTCTGTTGTGTCTTTTATTAACCATCTATTTATTATTATTATTTATTCATATAGAGCCATTAGATTCCATGGCGCTTTACATGATGAAAGGGTAGACGAAGACAAGTTCAATATATATGGGTAGTCCAGACAAACAGGAACAGGAGGGGAACCTGTCTGCTAGCGCTCACAGTCTATGAGGGACCGGTGGGGATACAGTATTAGGTGGTAGTGCCGAAAATGAGATGGTGCAGTGGAAAGGTCTCATTGCAGGTTGTAGGCTTGTCGGAAGAGATGGGTCTTCAGGTCTCTTTTAAAGGTTACCAGGGTAGGCAAGTGCCTGATGTGTTGGGGGGGGGAGTTCCAGAGGATAGCGGATGCTCGGGGGGAAATCTTGTATGTGGTTGTGAGAGGAGGAAATGAGAGGAGAATAGAGAAGGAGCTCATGGGAGGTTTGCAGGTTGCATAAGACCATGTCAGAGATGTATGGGGGGACAGGTTGTGGATGGCTTTGTATGTCATGGTTAGGATTTTGAAGCGGGATCTCTGAGAAGTAGGGAGCCAGTGAAATGCTTGGCAGAAAGGGGAGATATGGGAATAGCGGGGAAACAGGTGGATGAGTCAGGCAGTGGAGTTTAGGATAGATTGGAGAGGTGCGAGCTTCTTAATGGCTAGGTCTAACTTGGCCTGACATTAAGAATCTCAGGGCCCAATACCAGCTTGCAATACAAAGCTGGTATTAACCCCTTATTACCCACCGTGCCATCGCCACCAGGGCCGCTGGAAGAGCCTGGTTGGTTGCCATACACTTCCCGATTTAGCTCTTCTAGCATCTATCTATCTATTCTTTTAACAGCATGGGATTGAACATGCAAAATGAGCGCACTCCTCTATAGCAAAATGCAGGGAGGGATCAGGACAAAAATGCATGCAAAACTGATTCAACCGCAGCATTTTTTTACCTGATCCAGTGCCTGATCAGGCAAAAAAACGCTGCCTTAGCATGCGTTTTTGCTTGTGTCGACGGATGTACATGCATGTGTTTTTGTCCCGATCAGTTTGCAACACTAGTGTGAAACCATTCTTACCCCATCAACCTAAGTGTTCGGTACAGACTCCGAACTTTAGAGTTTGGATTTGCACCTCACTCATCATGATCCACTGGAAATAAATGAATGTTGTAGTGTAACCTATTACAATGTTTTTGAATATCACTCTCTGATTCTTTCTAGTAAGTCAAAGTTGCTCAGATATACTTCTTAGTTAAAGCAGTTGAGGTAAGAAACTTCAGGCTGTCAGTAAATAGCTGGAATTTAAAAGCTGTCTGCTTAAGTCAGGCTGAGCTTATTTAGTCTAGACAGATCCTTTCCATGCCAAGAATTGCTAGGCTCAGGCCGTCTGTCAGGGCTGTTTGATAAAGGCAGGCAGAAATGTTTTACTTAGCCGCACTCTTGGAATCCTGGCACTGCTTCACAACGGAGCAGTACGTATCTCTAAGAACATGCATGGAACAGTTCAGTCTTCTTCATCATTGGGTGGTTGTTGCCATATGAAATCCAATTTGTGCCAATAACAACATGAATGATATGCCAGCTCACTGTAATGTCTTATATTTCGATTGAATGAGATGTAAAAGTAGACAGATTATAGTACAGAGTATGTCCAGCTTCCAACATACATTTTTTTCTTATGATTTTGCGATAGACAGGCTGGGGCTGGCCAACAGGGAAATACATCAATCCCTTAAGATTCAAATGTAGGGGTGTACCTTTAGCCAGCCATCATCCTTTGGACCTTTGGTATACTGTGTTCAGCAGAGGTTCCCATCCTTTCTGACCTTGAGAACCACATTTAGCCCAGAGAGGGTCGCAAGCCACATCCAGCTCCCACCCCGTCATACTAGTGACACCCAGAACCACCATTACTTGTATAATGAAAGCCAAAGCTTTTTCACAGATATCGCACCGAGGCAGTGTATCAAAATCCAGGGGTTTCTACCTTACACTCATTCAGATCTGCTGTTCTTTGTAGGGTCACTTACAAGAGTCAACAACTCAAGATCTATTCTTCATAGCTGTTTGCTAGACTTGCTGCTCATGCACCAACGTAGAGGACAGCTGCGAGCCACACAACAGCTGCCCGAGAGCAACATGTGGCTCCTAAACCACAGGTTGGTGACACCTGATACACAGGCAGACCATCTGAACATGTATTATCAGGTGGATAGGGTTTAGCAATTCCACTCACTGCATCCTCCATACAATAGTATACATGTGGCTGTACACACAAGGTAACCCATCCTTCAGCTCAAATGTATATAGATTGTGTTGGCTTGACATTTGTGCACAAGGGTCACGTATGAGTGCATGTTATTGTAGAGTGAGCAACCAGAATAAATGTTCTTGGGGGGCATTTTGTACCCCAGTCGACACTAGAAATGACAGAATAGAGACTTTAAATTACAGCATAGACTGCATTAAGCTTCTGATCTTTTGTACAGTGCAAAAAAATTAGCATTGCTGGTGGTGCATTGTCCTGAGTAAACAGGCCGTGCACTATTGAGAACTATGGCAGCCTATGCACACTGAACTATCTGTTACTTGTTCAGTTTGCATCATCTACTGGTTTCTCACTGTATAAACAAGCTAATAAATGGCCAACAATCAGTAAATTGTCAGAGTTGGACGCCGATATCGGGACGTGTAAACCCACCATAAGGGCCGCTTTACACACACCAACTTCTGTGACCAACTTCTGAACAGATCTCTGGTTGCAGTGAAATCATGGACACATTGTTCCATTTGTACACAGCCACAAAATGGAACAATGTGTCCATGATTTCACTGCAACCAGAGATCTGTTCAGAAGTTGGTCACAGAAGTTGGTGTGTGTAAAGCGGCCCTTAGACAAGGGATGAAAACATTAGATATTGCACAAAAACCTAAGCGTGATCATCGTACTGTGAAGAGATTTGTGGCTGATTCTGAGCACAGATGTGTTCGTGCAGATAAAGGCAGAATGAGGAAGGTTTATGCCAGGCAAATTCATCGGATTAAGAGAGCAGCTGCTATAAAGGCCTTACAAACCAGCAAACAGATTTTTGAAGCTGCTGGTGCCTCTGGATTCCCTCGAACCTCAAAATGTAGGATTCCTCAAAGGCTTGCTGTGGTGCATAAACCTACTATTCGGCCACCCCTAAACAGTGCTCACAAGCAGAAACAGTTGCAGTGGGCCCAGATATACATGAAGATTAATTTTCAAACAGTCTTGTTTACTGCGAGCAACCCTGGATGGTCCAGATGGATGGAGTAGTGGATGGTTGGTGGATTGTCCACCATGTCCCAACAAGGCTGTGACATCAGCAAGGAGGTGGAGGAGTCATGTTTTGCGCTGGAATCATTGGGAAACAGCAGGTAGGCCCCTTTAAGGTTCCTGAAGGTGTGAAAATGACCTCTGCAAAGTATATAGAGTTTCTGACTGAGAACTTTCTTCCATGGTACAAAAAGCAAAAACGTGCATTCAGAAGCAAAATCATCTTCATGCATGTCAATGCACCATCTCATGCTGCAAAGAATACCTCTGTGTCATTGGCTGCTATGGGCATAAAAAGAGATAAACTCATGGTGTGGCCACCATCTTTCCCTGATCTCAACCCTATAGAGAACCTTTGGAGTATAATCAAGCAAAAGATCTATGATGGTGGGAGGCAGTTCACATCAAAACACAGCAGCTCCGGGAGGCTATTCTGACATCATGCACAGAAATACAAGCAGAAACTCTCCAGAAATTCAAATGTTCAATGGATGAAAGAATTGTGAAGGTGATATCAAAGAAAGGTTTCTATGTTAACTTGTAACTTGGCCTGTTAGGATGTTTTGGGGTTAAATAGCTTTTTATTTCAGTAAATATGACCTCCTAATGCTGCAAATTCAACAAATGAGCATTTTCAGTTCTTTCAAACGTAGCAAATGTTTAGAAACTCTACTGTGCCTAATAATTTAGAACAGTGCATTTAGAGTTTTTTTTAATTTTGAAGATTATACTGTTATCATTGGGAAATTTCTGCAATAAAATTCGATGTATACTATAACAGGTGATGACTTTTATTACACTGACTGTCATTTGCACCGACTATTTAGGAAAATCAGAGAAAAAGAACATTTGCATAATAATTTGGAACATGGTGTCGTGTTGGGCGACCCAAACTGTAAAGTTCAGGGTCTGTACCGAACATCTAGTGTTCATGCACATATCCTGAACATGGATTTACTTGGGAAACCCGTGTTACAGTTTGGGTCCGGGGGTTGTAAAACAAAGCATATAATTAATAAACGTAATCATTAAAGTTACCGGGTCCCATGGCGTGCATGCTCCCATCCTGCTGTCACGGCCGCATCTACTTCAGGGCCGCCCATTATCTTCCAGCAATATTCACTTTACCGGCTTCAACAGCCAATCACAGATGCCCTTGGCCCTGGGGGGTCTGTGATTGGCTATTCGAGTAATCTGCATTCAGCCCATACATTTTAGTGTGGTAGAATGTAGGGGCTGCATTGAGCTCCACACAGAGCACTCGGCTGTGTCATTCTGTGCCCTGCTCTCTTTGCTGATAAGCAGGAAAACAGTGGAAATGTACATCTGTCATTTTTTTGCTGAAGCAATGGGCTTGTACCCCCATAACGCGTAGAAAATAAAAAATCACCATCAAAGTTTCTGAGTTTTGGAAGTGAATATTTTCTTCAGGCGGTAGCGCGGTTTGAATTCCCCATTCCACTGTTTTCCTGCTTAGCACTTTAGAAATTGTAGGAGCTGCTGCAGACCGTCATCTGGATTAAAATCCGCATATGTTGTTTGATGTGGTTGTGCCCGTCACAACCTGGAAAAGGTGAGCAATATCCTATTTTTGTTCTCCTCCTGACCACACAGGTATATCCTATTTGCGCTTTCTCCTTTCCAGACACTGCATCTGCTCTCTTTGCTAGCAGATGGTGTTTGTCTGCTGGCAAAGATGTAGCAGAGGTGAAGCAGCTACGAAGACCTGAATTATGTTGGAGGGAGTGTTTTTTTTTTCTAATAAAGATGGAGTCCCTATATGTGTTTGGTGTTTTATTTCTAATAAAAAAAACTTTTTTCTCTGTGTTGTGTCTTTTTATTTGAGATTTATTTGAGATTCTTAAATGCTGGGTCTAGTATGGTAGAATGAATGGGCTGGTTTCAGGTTACTCCAACAACCAATCACAACGTCCATTCTTTGTGACATTGTGTGATTGGCTGTTGGGTCCGTCACACATATAGTAGTGTAAAAATAAATAAATAATTTTAAAAAATTACGTAAAGCTCCATGGTATTTTTGATTCTCAGCGCAGATAAAGCAGACAGCTAACGGCTACCACCCCTAGCTGTATTGCTTTACCTTGGCTGGCAATAAATAAACAGGGAAGGGTATTTTATTTTTTAATTACTTAAATAATTAAATAAAAAATGCATGGGTTTCCAACAAATTTTGATCACTAGCCAAGTAAAACCAAACAGCTGAGGGCTGGGATTCTCAACGTGTAAGGCCCAAGCGTTCTGGGGACAACCATGCTGAAAACTGCAGATGCCCCTGAAATGGTGCATCCATCCTAGCGCCATTTCCAGGTGCTTTTCCCGGCTGTTCCAGTGGCCCTGTTGGGGGGTGGCACTCTAGGTAATAAGGGGTTAGCACCAGCTTTGTGTTGCCAGCTGGCACTAAGCTCTAAATTCATGGCATCAAACAAAATTAGACCTGGCCACCATGAATTTCTAGTAAACATTAAAAAAAAACACAACACAAAGAAATTTTTTTTAAATTAGAAATAAAACAAAAAACACATTTAGAGACTCCATCTTTAATAACCAAAAAAACCTTCCCTCTGACTTAATCCATAGGCAGAGCAGGTTCAGCTTTGCTTTATTGCTCTGAACAGACAAGTGTCTATTCAGAGCAACAAGTAGGCAGGGACTGACAGTGACAGTCAGACCAGAATTAGGCTAATACAGAAGATGATAATACTTTCTTACCTTATAATCATCCAACTAATTCATGGAAAAGAGGTTGCTCACCCAAATTAAATCAAATCAAAAAATATATGGTGATTTTATGCAATAAAAGATTAAATTTTATTGAAAAATTAAAATTAGTACATACAACAATTATGTGTTTACTAATAAGGTTTAAATAGGAGTACAAATATATCTACAGTTACAAAACCAATTTTTTTATATATAAAGAGATGTGTAATAAATATATAGTATAGATCTGCAAATACACCCTATACATTAGACAGTGATCTTCTCAGATAATTTTATAGACAGGTCTCAGCAAAAAAATATAATACAAGTGTAATAAACAACAAAAACCTGTAATAGTTACCTATCTCTCACATAGGAAGCTATCAAGTACTCAAATTTGTGAAAAAAGTTATCCCAATAGTGAAAATCAAAAATACATAAATAAAGGGTGATTACCTGGTGTATCTACAGACTTTGCTGCACTCTACATGCACGTTTCAGCTTGCGCCTTCATCCAGGATGAAGGCGCAGGATGAAGCGCAAGCCGAAACGTGCATGTAGAGTGCAGCAAAGTCTGTAGATACACCAGGTAATCACCCTTTATTTATGTATTTTTGATTTTCACTATTGGGATAATTTTTTTCACAAATTTGAGTACTTGATAGCTTCCTATGTGAGAGATAGGTAACTATTACAGGTTTTTGTTGTTTATTACACTTGTATTATATTTTTTTGCTGAGACCTGTCTATAAAATTATCTGAGAAGATCACTGTCTAATGTATAGGGTGTATTTGCAGATCTATACTATATATTTATTACACATCTCTTTATATATAAAAAAATTGGTTTTGTAACTGTAGATATATTTGTACTCCTATTTAAACCTTATTAGTAAACACATAATTGTTGTATGTACTAATTTTAATTTTTCAATAAAATTTAATATTTTATTGCATAAAATCACCGTATATTTTTTGATTTGAGTGACAGTCAGACGTCAATCGAGTTCATAGCTGAGCCATAAACTCGGGCGACTGCTGACGTCATTGCCGAAAATTGACTAATTCTAAGCAGTACAGTGAATGCAGTGAACTTAATGAGCAACCCCGGAAGTAGATCCGGTCGGGACAGATGGACTGCAGGATCTTCGCCATGGGACCTGGCAAGTATATTGATAATGTCTATTATTTATATGCTTTTTTTTTTTACAGTCCCCCACCCTACCCCATCCCATAACTGTAAAGTCCAAGCTAGGCTCACATTATATAAGGTATTTTGATCTAAGTACAAAGCACTTTCAGCCACCCATGTTATTTGTATAAGTAAAGGGACAAGGGGAGGAATAGTGCCTTTCCAGCGTGTTGATCCTTAGAGTGTCTGCCTGGAACTGGCAGCCGGTACCACCTGAATATGATTAGATGAAATGAAGATCCGGCACCACGGTTTCTCCTGCATTTAGATTTTTATTCTTTTCTCGTAAGTTCCAAAAAAATATGAATAGGGGTACAGGCGGAGGTTCTGCGTACCCCTATTCATATTCAGATTTTTTTGAACTTATGATAAAAGAATAAAAATCTAAATGCAGGAGAAACCGTGGTGCCGGATCTTCATTTCATCTACCCATGTTATTTCCCTTTTTTTTCATATTTTCTATATGTTGCTTCTCTTCACAGTCACCTTCTCTTGCTATATTTTGATAATCTGCTATGAGCTGAGGATTTCCCCTAATATACCTATATTTCACATAATTTAGTTTTACTTTACTATCATAAGGGTTACAGAGATACTAATAATAATTAATGCTGCTATTATTTTCTTGTAATATGTGTAATCATATTCGTGGTCACAGTTGACAAAAATTTCTGCTGTCCATGTAAAACCTATGGGATACATAGAATTACAGTATGTGTGTCTAGAACATATATTATTTAATTTGTATTGGAATATGATACATGTTCTGTTTGTTTTATATATACAGTTAGGGCCAGAAATATTTGGACAGTGACACAATTTTCGCGAGTTGGGCTCTGCATGCCACCACATTGGATTTGAAATGAAACCTCTACAACAGAATTCAAGTGCAGATTGTAACGTTTAATTTGAAGGGTTGAACAAAAATATCTGATAGAAAATGTAGGAATTGTACACATTTCTTTACAAACACTCCACATTTTAGGAGGTCAAAAGTAATTGGACAAATAAACATAACCCAAACAAAATATTTTTATTTTCAATATTTTGTTGCGAATCCTTTGGAGGCAATCACTGCCTTAAGTCTGGAACCCATGGACATCACCAAACGCTGGGTTTCCTCATTCTTAATGCTTTGCCAGGCCTTTACAGCCGCAGCCTTCAGGTCTTGCTTGTTTGTGGGTCTTTCCGTCTTAAGTCTGGATTTGAGCAAGTGAAATGCATGCTCAATTGGGTTAAGATCTGGTGATTGACTTGGCCATTTCAGAATGTTCCACTTTTTTGCACTCATGAACTCCTGGGTAGCTTTGGCTGTATGCTTGGGGTCATTGTCCATCTGTACTATGAAGCACCGTCCAATCAACTTTGCAGCATTTGGCTGAATCTGGGCTGAAAGTATATCCCGGTACACTTCAGAATTCATCCGGCTACTCTTGTCTGGTGTTATGTCATCAATAAACACAAGTGACCCAGTGCCATTGAAAGCCATGCATGCCCATGCCATCACGTTGCCTCCACCATGTTTTACAGAGGATGTGGTGTGCCTTGGATCATGTGCCGTTCCCTTTCTTCTCCAAACTTTTTTCTTCCCATCATTCTGGTACAGGTTGATCTTTGTCTCATCTGTCCATAGAATACTTTTCCAGAACTGAGCTGGCTTCTTGAGGTGTTTTTCAGCAAATTTAACTCTGGCCTGTCTATTTTTGGAATTGATGAATGGTTTGCATGTAGATGTGAACCCTTTGTATTTACTGTCATGGAGTCTTCTCTTTACTGTTGACTTAGAGACAGATACACCTACTTCACTGAGAGTGTTCTGGACTTCAGTTGATGTTGTGAACGGGTTCTTCTTCACCAAATAAAGTATGCGGCGATCATCCACCACTGTTGTCATCCGTGGACGCCCAGGCCTTTTAGAGTTCCCAAGCTCACCAGTCAATTCCTTTTTTCTCAGAATGTACCCAACTGTTGATTTTGCTACTCCAAGCATGTCTGCTATCTCTCTGATGGATTTTTTCTTTTTTTTCAGCCTCAGGATGTTCTGCTTCACCTCAATTGAGAGTTCCTTTGACCGCATGTTGTCTGGTCACAACAACAGCTTCCAAATGCAAAACCACACACCTGGAATCCACCCCTGACCTTTTAACTACTTCATTGATTACAGGTTAACGAGGGAGACGTTTTCAGAGTTAATTGCAGCCCTTAGAGTCCATTGTCCAATTACTTTTGGTCCCTTGAAAAAGAGGAGGCTATGCATTACAGAGCTATGATTCCTAAACCCTTTCTTCGATTTGGATGTGGAAACTCTCGTATTGCAGCTGGGAGTGTGCACTTTCAGCCCATATTATATATATAATTGTATTTCTGAACATGTTTTTGTAAACAGCTAAAATAACAAAACTTGTGTCACTGTCCAAATATTTCTGGCCCTAACTGTAGATGTTGTTACTTCTGAAAAAGGTCTTTATTAGACTGAAATTTCGATGAGATGAATATCTGTGAACATCCTTATTAATAAAAAAAAATTGAGGGCATGTCCTGGTCATGGAGGAGTGAAGACGTGCTGTGCATCGGTCCTGCTCCTAGGCCATCTCTGGACTGATTATCTGCAACTACAGGGACCTTTATGCTTGCTAACAGAAGGAGAAGCCTATCGCTGCTTTCCTCAAACTCATTGGCTCCCAGGCACTCTGGTATTGCCCGGTATCGGATGAGTTCTGCTCGCCCCAGGGAAGGCCTCATAGAGCTGAAGATGGCGGAGGGCGCTGCATGGGTAGAAAAGGAGGCAGAGCTCCACTGGTGGTGGATGGAAGTGGCACCAGGGAGTTTAGAAGCGGGCGGCCCTCACCTCACAGTGGACAAGAGGGATCCCCCAGCCCGGCGCCAGACAGCATGGATTGTGCGGCATCAGTAGAGCTGACGGCTGCAGAAGGGCCCGGTTCAGAGTGGCCGTCAGGATGCCGGGAGCTGCAGTGCACAAATTGGAGGACTCATAGCAACAGCCTCTTGAGGGCCTTGAGACTGGGGCTTCGGTTCTAACTTCGGCCCAGCCACATCGGGTCAGTTTCCCGCTCTCCTCCTACTCTCTTGGAGCATCTCACAAAACCCCCCCTTGCTGGTGACTTTATTATTAAAGAGGGGTTGCAGGCCAAATGCCCATAACACCTCAGATGCCCCACATGTTAGCCTGGGTATCCATGGATCCTCCCTTTAGGACCTGGAAAACCCTGGGACCAGAGCTTCTCCTACTGGTCCTGGACAGGAAGTGGACATTTTGGGGGAATTGATATATTTGAGGGACTGTCTACGTATAGGGACAGCGTTCCCACCCCCCTAGATCCCCTTGGTAAGGTTTGGATTGCATAAACCGCATCACAGGAACTATAGGATTCTTTTTAACAAAATCAAATAAAAGTTATATTTTAGAAATTAAATCCTCTTTGATATATGCTTGGAAAAAGTTTGGATTATATAATAACCAGAAAATCGGTGAGCAATTGGACTGTCTACGTGCCATCCCCACTAGGGAAGAACTAGAGGGATTCGTCTCCAGGGTTTAGGCCTCATTCAAGGCCGAGTCGGCCGCCCTTAAAAGGACAGTACAAGTGCTTTAGGACCGGGCGTCTTCCACTGAGTGTAATACCGCTTCTCTCTCTAAACAACTACTCAACCACAAGAGATTGTTATCTACTCATTCCAATCAGCTAGAATATGTTCTGGATCTCTTGGATGACCAAGAAAATAGAGGGAGGTGCAACAAAATGCGGGTCAGATGCCTCCCAGAGTCCGTTGCACTTAGGGATCTAGATGCGACAATATGCACTCTCTTCAATTCCATCCGGAAAGCTCCATGGGACTCTGAGCTGGAACTGGATAGGGCTAATAGGACTCTTGGTCTCAGGACCACTGATTCCTCTAATCCACAGATGTGATATGTAGGGAGCACAATTATAAGATCAAAGAAGAAATTATGTCTAAGGCCCGCAATTTGGACTCTGTTCTTTTTCAGGGAACCCCGGTTCCTGGCCAACCTATCTAGGTGCACTCTACAGAAGCGGAGGTCTCTGAGACCACTTTTGGACTCCCTCTAACAAAAAGGTATCCTATATTCCTGGGGATTCCCATACCAGTTACAGGTCCTCCACGAGGGGTCCTTCTATACAGTGTCCCACCTGAAAGACATCCCTGCTTTCACGGATGCCTTGGGCTGTTGTCCGTTATACTTAATCTCTCGGAGTGGCCTGGTTTTCTGGGAAATGTGGGACTTCTCCATAAGGACACTTCTCAGCACCCCAAGAGACGGAGGAGGAAGGAAACCTGTGGGTGCGCAGATAACTGTGATGGGGAGCGCCCCTTAGGTGGAGACGGGTGAATAGTTTTGTTTTTCTGTGTTCTCTTTATGCCATATCTTTTTGGTCCATACCCCATGGGTGGCTCCTTGGGTCGTCCAGGTTTACTCAGTAATTGGGGTCATTATTGATTATGTGCAGTACTAACTCTGTTCAACATGTTATTACACTGCTTTTGCACATTTATGAAAGTATTATTATAAATTATTATAAAAGTTTGTATTATGCTTCTCTTGTTGGTTCAGACTCAAGCCTAACTGTTTTATGATGGGCCAAAAGGTTGATTCCGGTGTCATTTTGTTATGTGTATCTTAGTCTGAGGGTTTCTGGGAGAGTGGTTCCCATGCTCTTTTGTACATAATTGTCCTTCTGCGGTGTATTCTAGATCGTAGCGCAGCGATTTAAAGAACAAGGCAGCACTCACCAGTATGTGCAGGGTGGTCTTTTAATCCGGATTGTCAAGGATAGACAGGGTGCAGGGAGGTGACCACGGAGGGCCAGTGGACGGGTCCACCGGCCCTCCGTGGTCACCTCCCTGCACCCTGTCTATCCTTGACAATCCGGATTAAAAGACCACCCTGCACATACCGGTGAGTGCTGCCTTGTTCTTTAAATCGCTGTATTAAGTTCTGGTGCTTTGGACGTGCAACGCCGGAGGGGTACCCGCCAGGGATGATTTCCCGGAACATGACTGTTGATACCGTTTAGTGCCCTGAACCCTTTTCTCTTTTTGGATTGACTTTATTCTAGATCGTAGCTTACTATCTCATGATGTTCTTGAACTTTTCCTTTTCTGATCTTCTTTCCTTCTTCTGTTTCTTCTTATTCTTTCTGTCTTCTACCTAATTCTCCTTTTCCCACCCTCCCTTCCTCTGCTGCTTTTTCCCTCAAATTTTCCCACGGTCCTCTCTGGACATGGCCTCTGTACAGATTAGCTTCTTCAACATACGGGGTTTTAATATCCCTCAAAAGAGGGCACAGGTCATGTCGTCCATGTACAGTAGGGGGTGTCAAAATTGTTTTATTATAGGAGACCCATTTCAAGACTGGCCATGTTCCGTTTCTTAGGAACAGACACTATTCCACATGGCTGCATGGTACCAACCCAGACTCCAGGTCTAGAGGGGTTTTAGTGGCAATCCACGGACATTTAGCTCATTCCCTGATAGATTCACACATTGATGACACGGGTAGATATATCTTCCTCAAAATTAAAATCGCAGGTTCAGTTTTCACCATTGTCAACCAGTACCTCCCAAATACTAACCAAATAAGAGTACGCATATCGATCTTGACCCTCTTCACTGATTTTGCAGAGGGGATGGTTATTTTTGGTGGGGACTTTAATTTCACCTTAGACCCATCTATTGATTCTACCTCTAGCCGGAGTTTGTTTCACTTTAGGGACTCTTTGAAGAGACTTCTTCATGCTCTCCACTTGATGGATGTATAGCGGATGATTAATCCCACAGATCGAGATTTTTCTTATTTCTCACATGCCCATAATTCCTTCAGCTGGATAGATCACTTTCTGGTGAGCCATAATGCCCTATCCTGGCATCCAGTGGCTGCCATCGGGGACATTGTCTTATCGGACCATGCTCCAATTTCTCTCTCTCGTGCTTCCCGATACCTCTCGCAGACCGTGCACTTGTAGGATGACCGGTACCCTATTAAAAGACGGGCTACGTGTCTCTGATCTGAGAGGCTCTATTGGGTCGTTTGTCCAGGTTCACTGGGCCGATCCGACTATGGGTCCGGTACAGTGGGAGGCATTGAAATGCGTACTGAGAGGTGTTTTTTATTAAACATGGCTCCAGTCTCAAAAAGGAGAGGTCGGAGGCTGTGGATTTTTTACTTAACCAAATACACTCTCTGGAAGTGAGACATAAGCAAACCCTAAATAGCTCAACCCTCGCTGCTCTTTCTCTAAAGAGACAGGACCTCAAGACTCTGCTAGATTTGAAATACTGGAGAAAACAGGAACTCACGAAAGTGTTCCATTATGAGTCATCTGACAAATGCAATCGTCCTCTGTCTTGCCTACTTCATCCTAGAACAAACCAGTTTTATATCTCCTCCATCAGAGGCTGGGGCGGGCGAGTCACTCACAGTCCTGGAGAAAGTCTGGATTTGTATAATATTAAGGGCCCATACTCTGATCTTCCTCTGGATTAATTAGTTGCTAAAATTAGAGATTATATCTCTGAACATCCAATTCCTTCACTAAGTGATGCTATGATTGAGTCCCTGGAAGCTGATATATCCAAGGAGGAACTGAGGGGGGCCATTAAGACAGCTCAACAAATGCCCAGGTGCTTCACCCCAGCTTTTTATAAGGAACTCGGGACTCACTTAGTCACTCTGATGAAGAAGGCCTTCCATTGTTTAGTGGAGGGTGCGTTTTTTCCACCACAAGCCTTAGAGGCACTTATCAGTGTGCCACCAAATGCGGGGAAGGACCTGTCCATGGCCTTGAGTTATAGACCAATTTCCTTGTTAAACATAGATGTCAATCTCTTTGCCAAGATTCTGGCGGATAGACTCGCCCCCCCCCCCCCTTCTCCCCTTTGCCGTTCACTTTGACCAGGTGAGCTTTGTCAAGGGGTCAGGGATAATACTATCAGAGCCTTGTTTTTGATAGAAAAAGCCAGATCCCTGTCATCTACTGTGTCTTCTGTCAATAGACACGTAGAAGGCCTTTGATAGATTCCACTGGGGCTTCATGACCGAGGCCTTGACCCATCTGGGAGTAGGTCCTAGATTCTTGCATAGGATTTCATCACTCTGGTCCAACAGCGAGAAGCCGAATTAACGGCACCCTTTCTTCTCCCTTTTCTATTAGGAATGTGACCAGACAGGGTTGTCCTTTATTCCTTGTACTTTATGTCATTATCATGTGTAATGTACAATAATTAGATCTGCCTCTTTAAGAAAACTAGGTCTGTTGTATGATGGGTAAGGAGAAGAAGGAGGTGGGGATTTAAGTTTTGGTTTCACTTTGGAGCATTCTGCTGGAAAGACTGTTCTGCAATATGATGGAGAAAGATAGAAGACAAGAATAAAGTACAGTTAAAGTTTACTCTTGTAAATGCCTCATATTGTGTGAATATTACAACTGGCGACGAGGATGGGCTTATATAACCACTGGCTGCTGTGAGTACTGATCACTGTTTACTGCTTCACACACCAGCATCACTGAGAGACTCTATCCTGGCTGAATACTTACACAGCTTCCCACAGTTTGATATGACTGATGCTACTAATCTCTCCCATAACTGGAGAAAATGGCTAAACAGATTTGAGAACTTTCTAGAAGCCGTGGACATAAAAGAGGAGAAACGAAGGAAGGCTGTACTCTTACATTGTGCAGGTTCAGGAGTCTATGATGTATACAGCACATTACCTGCAGCCGAGACAGACACATACAGGAATTGCACCAAAGCTCTCACTGACTACTTCAATCCCAAACAAAATATCAGATATGAAAGATACAAATTCAGAATTGCTAAGCAGCTCCCAGAAGAATCCATAGACACCTATGTCACCCGGCTGAGAGAGCTGGCACATGGATGTGCATTCACAGATGTAGATGATGAAATTCTAACCCAAGTAATTGTCACCTGCTCATCCAATACCATAAGGCGCAAAGCTCTGCAGCTGGATCTCTCTCTACTTGATTTACTCAAAATGGCCCGTGCTATAGAAACAGCAGATCATCAGGCTACTGCAATGGAGAGTGGGGATCATTTACATGTGCATAATCTCAAGCATAAGAATGCCCAAGACAAGCAAACCCCAAAACAGAGGAAATGCTATAGATGTGGACAGGATTTCCCTCACCACCTGAACAAATGTCCAGCTATAGGACAGACATGCAGTAAATGTGGAAAAGGGAATCATTTTGCAGCTATCTGCAGGTCAGCACAATACAAGTCTTCTCTGCCTCTGACAAAGCCCGCAAATATAAAAATGATAAATCAGGACACAGAAGAAATGTCTGGGACGGAAAACTATGTGTTCACCACTTCTGCCACTGGCTCCGTACTGTCTCCCTGCATCACACTCCCAATCTGCAACACCAATATCACCTTTACAATAGATACGGATGCTTCAGTGGATATTATAGACAGCACTGCATATGAACAATTGAAAAATAAGCCAGTTTTACAGCAAGTGAACAATTTGACACGGAAATCAGCTATAAAGAAAACAGGCATAAAACCACTTTTCACACATTACAAGGATCGGGAGGCTGTCTTCTCAGCTATCACACTGCATTGAAGCTAGGTCTCATCCAGATTATTCATACCATAACTGACCCGGCAGATATGGATGTACAGGCCATGGTAAACAGTTTTCCCTCCTTATTTAGTGGTTTGGGGAAATTAAAGGACTCTCAAATACATCTTCATGTGGACGACAGCGTTCGTCCGGTAGCCCAACCACATAGACGCATTCCTTTTCACCTGAGAAGGAAGGTGGAAAAAGAACTTCAATTCCTCATGGATGAGGACGTCATTGAAACTGTTACTGGTCCCACTCCGTGGGTCTCTCCACTTGTGGTAGTTCCAAAACCAAAGACTCCAGAGCAGGTGAGACTGTGTGTTGACATGCGCCTACCCAACACCGCTATCCAGAGAGAAAGACATATCTCACCCACGATTGATGACATCATTCATTTATTAAATGGAGCGACCGTCTTTTCAAAGCTCGACCTCAATAAAGGCTATCACCAATTAGAACTGAGTCCAGAATCCAGATACTTAACAACATTTTCCACACATGTGGGCCTCAGAAGATATAAAAGAATGACTTTTGGAGTCTGCTCAGCAGCAGATATTTTTCAGGATGCGATAAGGAGCGTCATTCAACACGTTCCAAATGCCTTTAATTACAGTGATGACATACTGGTGTTTGGTAAAACTCAAGCTGAACATAATCGTGCTCTATACAACATCTTTGAATGCCTGCTCTCTGCTGGACTCACTTTAAACAAAGAAAAGTGCGAATTTGATAGAAGTTCATTAGAGTTCTATGGTCACATCTTCTAGGCAAAAGGAGTACAACCTGACCCTAAGAAAGTAGAATCCATCAAGACAGCCTCAATTCCACAAACTGCCAGTGAAGTACGCTCTTTTCTTGGAATGGCAAGCTACTGTGCTAGATATATTCCACATTTTTCAACTATCAGCAGTCCATTAAGAGAACTTACAAAGCAAAATTGTGTTTTTCAATGGTCCCAAGACTGTCAGACCTCTTTTGAAGCAATTAAAAATGAACTTCGCTCAACCACTACCATGGCTTATTTTGATCCGGCACTTCAAAACGAATTAATTGTGGACGCCACAATATAAGGATAATAATCAAGATCCTCAAATCATTTCTTATGCAAGTAAAAGTTTAACAAGCACTGAAAAGAAATATTCACAACCTGAAAAAGAAAGCTTGGCAGTTGTCTGGGGATGTGAACACTTTCACTTATTTCTCTATGGAGCTCCCTTCACCATTGTCACTGACCATCAAGCACTCCTTACGATCTTTGGAAATCCCAGAGCTAAAATGCCTGCACGCATTGAAAAATGGGGTCTACGTCTATAACTACAAAATTGTTCACAAACCTGGAAAATACAGCAATCCTGCTGACTATCTTTCAAGACATCCTATGAATGATGCCTCACCTGAGCGATCCTCCATTGAAGAATACATACGCTTCATTACAGCTCATGCAGTGCCTAAAGCACTCTCCATTGATCACTTTGTGAATGCAACAACGAGTGACAAGACGCTATGTGCTTTAATAGAAATCATACAAAATCGAAGGTGGCATGAAATTCAAAAAGAAAAATTTCCCGAGTCTGAGATTGATCTGAAGGAATTAAAACTATTCTCAAGTGTACAGGATGAATTATCAGTCACTGAAGAACACCTCATTCTTCGAGGTACCAAACTGGTTGTACCTAAGACTTTGCGCAACTTAGTCATACAGATCGCACATGAAGGTCATCTGGAAATTGTTGGTACTAAAAAATTACTTGGAGAAAAAGTGTGGTTCCCAAACATGGATCAATTGGTGGAAGAGAAGATTAGACATTGCTCCACCTGTCAATTCATTACTCCATCATCAATCTTAGAACCACTGCAAATGTCTCCGCTACCCACTGCTGTCTGGAAGGAAGTGGCAGTCGACATATATGGACCATTACCCAATGGCCAGTACATTCTAGTAACAATTGATGAATATTCTAGATACCCTGTCATTTCTTTCATATCTTCAACATCTGCCACTAGTGTCATACCAGAACTGGATGACATATTCTCTGCATATGGCATTCCAAGAGTGGTTAAAACAGACAATGGACCTCCGTTCAATGGACATGTGTTTACACAATTTTCTGAATACTTGGGGTTCAGTCACAGGAAAATCACACCTTGCTGGCCACAAGCCAATGGTATAGTAGAACCTTTCATGCGCACTATGGGGAAAAGAGTCAAGGCAGCGAGTCTGGAGCACACCCCGCTGAAACAGTCATTATACAAATTCATGCGCAATTATCGTAATACGCCACATTCTACTACTAATGCTGCTCCAGCTCATCTAATGTTCAACAGAACTCCACGGATACATATCCCTGATGTGACCAGTCATCCCTTACCAAGTGACTCTTCTGTGCGATCAGCAGACTCTTCTAACAAACAAGCTATGAAACGTTATGCAGACAGAAGGCGAAGGGCACAGCCAAGTGCCATCAAAAAAGGGGATGTTGTCGTCGTGCGTCAAAAACCAACCAACAAGACCTCAGCTACTTATAATCCTGCACAATACAATGTTACTGATAAGAAAGGCAGCATGGTCACGGCTGAGCGAAATGGACACTTCATAACTCGAAATTCATCACATTTTAAAATCATACCGCAAAATGATGGTAATGATCTTCCTCTGGTGGAAGACTTGGTACTCGATGGTGGAAAGGACCACCCAGAAGTGAACAATTCTTCAATAATGGACACACTCACTGAGCCCAGACGCTATCCAACACGAGAAAGGAGGGCTCCATCGCGGCTTATAAAAGAGAAAAGAACAGAAAACATACAGAGTTCTTTTTGGTTGTTGTTTTTTTTGTTGTCTTTTGTGTTTTTTTTTTTTTGTTTCTCTTCGGTGCCTGATTTGAATAGACTAAATAGGCCAAAACCGACATATATATTTATTGGACATTTTCACATGGTTATATTGTCAGTATATTTCTTCTAAGTTAAAAAAAAAAAAAAAAAAAAAAAAAAAAAAAAGGGATGATGTAATGTACAATAATTAGATCTGCCTCTTTAAGAAAACTAGGTCTGTTGTATGATGGGTAAGGAGAAGAAGGAGGTGGGGAATTAAGTTTTGGTTTCCCTTTGGAGCATGCTGCTGGAAAGACTGTTCTGCAATATGATGGAGAAAGATAGAAGACAAAAATAAAGAATAAAGTACAGTTAAAGTTTACTCTTGTGAATGCCTCATATCGTGTGAATATTACATCATGGAACACCTTGCATGTGCAATCAGAGGGAATGACAGCATTCATTGCATTGGTGGGACAGACCCATCATAAAACCACATTATATGCAGATTATCTTATTTTGTCTGTTTCCCAGCCAACGATATAGTTACCATCTATAATGAAAGAGCTTGATAGATTTGGCCTACTCAGGAATTTCAAAGTTAACTGTTCAAAGTCAGAGGCTATGGATATTTCCCTTCCTCGAGGTGTGAGTTTACTCTTGAAGGCAAATTTTCTGTTCAAATGGAGAAACAAGTCCATTAAGTACTTGGGGGTATTGATCCCATCGAATTAAAAAATTTAGTTCCATTCAATTATCTCCCCCTGGCATCCAGCATGGCTAAAAATTTGGCTGTGTATAATGGGTTGCATTTGTCCTGGTTTGGCAGGATGAACGTGATCAAGATGGATATATTGCCACGCTTTTTGTACCTTTTTCAAACTGTTCAGGTGAACCCTCCACCTAGCTTTTTTAGAACATTTACAATGTTAACCCATTTATATGGGGTAAATTTAATCCCAGACTTAGAATGGATGTCCTCGTTTTACCCAAGTCATTGGGGTGAGTGGGAATTCCAAGTCTTAAAACATACTTCAGTGCCTCAGTGGTGGCCTGAGTTTTGAATTGGCATTACAAAACCCAGGATAATCAATGGGTCTCTGTTGGAGGATATACGCTGCCCACTGTGGTATCTTCCTCGGCTTCACCCTGGTGACACCCCTAATGTGGGCTCTCTATTGGAGCTCATGGAGGGCTCACTACGGGCCTGGCATAAGGTATTCATCAAACCTCACGTTCTATACCCAGTTACCCTCTTTATCTTCTCTTTACTTACTCTTTTAATCCTCTTTATTTTCTATTGGAGTGCAAAGATGGCTAACTCCTATCAGTCTCTCCTGGCTACTTTATTGCTCACGTTAGACTACGCCCTCATGTCTCCTGGCGAGAAGGCTTTATGGATACAAGCCTTTTGGAAGTTCCCTTCCACATAACTGCCAGAAGGGAGTCACATCATTCTAGATACATTTGTCTTCACGCCCAATATTCATTAGTCTAATTGTCTTGCAATAACTATGAAAACTGTTATTACTTTGCTATGTACTTAGCTCTGCGCTTTTTGTATTCATTCTGTGGAATGTATGCATTATGTTTGTTATTAGTTATGCTTTTTTCTGATCATCATAATGGGAGACCCAGACAATGGGGTTTAGGCAGTCTGCCCTCCGGAGGCCACACTAGGTACTACAAGTTTTTTGTAGTCTCCGCCCCTCCGCCTATAAACCCCCACTGCAGGAGCAGATCCCCAGTCTTACTTCAGTGTGCTCGGAGATCACACCTCTGACTTGCACATCACAGAAGATTTGCTTAGGGTTTTTGTGATGCAGCATGAAGAAAAGTGGGTCCCCTGGACAGGAGATCCCCGGCATTCTCCCTGTCCACCTTTGGGTGCATACAGGTCGAGGTACTTTGGTCCGTGGCCCTCGAGCCTGGACGCGGACTTTATTGTCTGGCCTAGTACTATGCCGTACTCCCTCACTACTCACTTCTGAAGTGCTCTGGTGAGGTGGGAGCCCTGGAGCCTTGCACAGCTCCGTTCCAGTCTGCGGCCTATCCATGGAAGCGTAACATGCAGACCGGAGCCTGGACCCCCCGTCCGCTGCCCGCTGGACCGGTACCGGACGTGGACCCATTGGGTACAGGTACTCTGTATCTCCCTATGTGGGCCTGGGGGGACATGGTGTGTGTAGCTTATGTGACCATGTATTTGGAACCTCGGTTCCTTCGGGACATGCGGTTCTGGGAGGGGGGCCCTGCATGACGGGCACCTCTTATTATCATCCGTATTGCGGGTGTTTGCAAAGTGTGTGGGTGACGGCCGCCATTACAGAAGGTTCTGGCGCCTTATTTTCCCACTGTGTGAGGATCCGGAGCACGTCCCCCTCTGGGCGGTGACGTCACGCTCCGCGCGGCCTATGGGTACTCGGTCTCCTCGGGCTTCTGCTTAGCCGCGCCCACTCATTAGTGGCGCGTCGGCCATTTTCTCCTCATTCCTGTGAGGGATTTGAGGCGTGCACATCGCGCTACGGGGAGACGCTGCAGTTTGCCTGAGGGGGTCGCACACTTGCCGCTCTGAGTCACCGCTTCCCTGGTCGGTATTCCGCTGGGTGTCCGGTGTTAAACCCCTACTGCCCGGTACGGCGCCAGTATGGATGCAGCTGGGAAGAAGGCTACTGCCACGAGGTCCAAGGCCTGCAAACAGTGCATGGGACAGGTAGCTGGGGATGGCACTTGCGCAGCTTGCGGTCTCACTGGGCTTGGTCCCAGTGGTTCTGCCTCAGATGCGACAGCATCACTGCTCTCCCCTGAGGTTCAGGGGGAAGCAGGGCCATAGGATGTACAGAGGTCTTTTAATGATACTGTAGTGTCCAGAATGTCTTCCATGTCGCAATCGTTGGAGGCTATACTGAGGAGGCTGTCTGATTCAGCCCCCCAGGCAGGGTCCCTAGGGGTTAACCCCATGCAGGGAGAGAGCTCTCATAAGAGACCTCGCTGGGAGGATACCCCCGAGGATGGTGAACATCGTTCCTCTGATGAGGACCGTCCATCTGATAGTGAGGATGAGGGAAGAAACCCTGACCCTGAGCCCCGGCACCACAAGGCTCCCTCAGAGGGTCCAGGGGACGGTGTGGAGGATTTGGTTGCCTCCATTAACGAGACCCTGGGGCTCGTCCCCCCGGCTGCGGTGGTGGATAGACCGCAGAAGGAATCTTTCCAGTGGCTGCCACCATTAGGTCAGTCACGTGGTCTGTTCACTGACCACTCCAATTTTTGGCGAGTGGTCAGGACGCCCAGGGAGCATCCTGAGAGGCGTTTCGTTAGGAAAACTAAGGATTCACGTTATCCTTTTCCTAAGGAGGTTCTGGAGGAATGGTCGCGCTCCCCTAGGGTGGATGCTTCCTTGACCAGAGTTGCCGCTCATTCTCTTTTTTCGGCGGAGGATAGTTCCTCTCTGAAGGATCCTATTGACAAGCAATGCGAGTCATATGCTAAGTCTATATATGAGGCTGTGGGTTCTTCTTTTGCGCCAAACTTTTCTATGGTTTGGACGTTGCAGGCCATTACTGCGTGTCTGGAGGGGATCACCGATATCCCGGGGTCTGACCCGGAGGTGACAGCTCTTGCCAACAAGGCTAAGGCCTATGCTGATTACGCCAGAGCGGCTGCCTTTGAAACAGCTAATCGGACTGCCGTGGCCTCTGCTAATGCGGTGGTTTTGCGCAGATTGCTGTGGATGCGCCTCTGGGACTCGGATAAGGTGTCCAAGAGGATTTTGCAAGTCATGCCGTTTTCGGGCGATAGACTTTTTGGGGACGAGCTGGATAAGCGGATTAAGGAGTTTACTGAGAAGAAGATCCCTCAGAACAAACCCAAGCCGCAGAGATCTCAGAAATGGAACCACAGACAGCGGTCCTTTCGTCCCAGCTCACACTCGTCTGTCTCGTCCGCGCGTCGGACAAAGGAGGTAAAACCTCTGGTCCCTGGCATAACAAGAATCGCCAGAAGAAGCCAGCGGGGGCCGCAGCAGCTGCCGCCCCCAAGGCGACCTCTGCATGACTCGCTCCCGACTCCTGCCACCCCACCGGTTGGAGGACGCCTGGCCCTGTTTCAGGACGTATGGCTTCTTCGCGTTCAAGACCGGTGGGTGAGAGACATTGTCTCTCGGGGCTACAGGATCGAGCTGAAGTCCTTTCCTCCAAACAGTTTCTTTCTTTCCTCCCCGTCCCCGGAGAAAGCTCAGGCTTTTCACCAAGTCCTGATTGGTCTTCAAAGGGACGGAGTTGTGATACCAGTGCCATCTGGGGAACGTTTCAGAGGATTTTACTCCAACCTCTTCATTGTTCCGAAGAAGGACGGTTCGTTTCGCCCAGTGCTGGATCTGAAATTGTTCAACCAACATGTGCAAGTGCGAAAGTTTCGCATGGAGTCCCTGCGCTCGATGATAGCAGCCATGTCTCAGGGAGACTTCCTGGCATCCGTGGACATCAAGGATGCCTATCTGCATGTGCCGATTGCGCCAGCTCATCAACGATGGCTCCGGTTTGCAGTGGGAGAAGAACACTTCCAGTTTGTGGCGTTGCCGTTCGGTCTGGCCTCGGCCCCGCGGGTCTTCACGAAAGTGATGACGGCAATGGTGGCAACCCTGCATGCTCAGGGTCATGCCGTGATACCTTACCTGGACGATCTGCTGATCAAGGCCCAGTCGAGGGAGTTGTGTCAGGGAGCCTGGATGCGACTCTCCAGGCTCTGGAACAGTTTGGGTGGATCTTGAATCTCCCAAAATCCACACTGGTGCCAACGCAGTCATTGACTTATCTGGGCATGGATTTTCACACGGCCCCGGCCCTGGTGTTGCTACCCCACAAGAAGCAGACCTCCATCCAGTCGGCGGTTCGAGCTCTTCTTCATTCCCCACGATCTTCCCTGAGGGGATTAATGAAGCTAGTGGGGTGCATGGTGGCGGCAATGGAGGCAGTGCCTTTTGCGCAATTTCATCTCCGCCCTTTGCAGCTGGAGATTCTCCACAAGTGGAACAAAAGGACATCATCTCTGGACAGAGTGGTGTCTCTCTCTCACCAGACAAAGGAATCTCTTCATTGGTGGCTTCAGCCCCGTCACTTGGCACGGGGACGGTCCTTCCTGCAACCTTCGTGGTTAGTGGTGACCACGGATGCCAGCCTGACTGGCTGGGGTGCGGTGTTCTTGCACCACAGGGCTCAGGGTCTCTGGACGGTGTCAGAGTCCTCCCTACAAATCAATGTCCTGGAAATCAGAGCGATTTACCTGGCCCTTCTGGCTTTCCACCGTTTTCTGGCAGGAAAACACATAAGAATTCAAACGGACAACGCGACGGCCGTCGCGTACGTCAACCATCAGGGCGGGACTCGAAGTGCCCAGGCCCTTGCCGAAGTCCACCGCATTCTGTCATGGGTGGAGGACAACGATTCGTTGATCTCAGCAGTCCACATCCCGGGAGTGGACAATTGGGAGGCCGACTACCTAAGCCGGCAAGGCATGGACGCCGGAGAGTGGTCTCTACACCCGGACGTCTTCCAGTCCATCTGTCAACGATGGGGAACCCCAGATGTGGATCTGATGGCCTCTCGGCTCAATCACCAAGTTCCGCAGTTCATGGCGCGGTCATGGGACCCGCAGGCTCTAGGAGCAGACGCATTGGTCCAGGATTGGTCCAGGTTCCATCTTCCGTATGTGTTCCCGCCGTTGGCATTGATTCCCAGGGTCCTGCGCAAGATCAGGACGGAATGTCGCAGAGCCATTCTAGTGGCGCCGGATTGGCCCAGGAGGTCTTGGTATCCGGACCTGTGGCAGCTCGCAGACGGGGAGCCGTGGAGACTGCCAGAAAGACCGGATCTCCTGTCTCAGGGTCCGTTCTTCCATCTCAATTCCGCGGCCCTCAAGTTGACTGTGTGGCCCTTGAGTCCTGGCTCTTGACTTCCAGAGGATTTTCTTCCTCGGTTGTTTCCACCTTGACCAGGGCCAGACGGCCGGCCTCGTTGAAGATCTATCACAGGACTTGGAAAATTTTCTTTTCCTGGTGCGCTTCAGTTGGGAAGAAGGCTTGGCCATTCCGTCTCCCAACGTTGCTTTCCTTCCTTCAATCAGGAATGGAGATGGGACTGTCTCTCAGTACTCTGAAGGGACAAGTGTCGGCACTGTCGGTGCTGTTTGACAAGCGTTTGGCTAAGATACCAACGGTCCGTACGTTTCTGCAAGGAGTTAGCCGGGTGGTTCCACCGTACAAACGTCCTCTCGATCCTTGGGACCTCAATGTGGTCCTGGCGGCCTTGCAGAAGCCTCCTTTTGAGCCTTTGAGGGATATTTCTCTAGTTCGCCTTTCCCAGAAAGTGGTTTTTCTGGTGGCCATTACGTCGCTCAGGAGGATCTCGGAATTAGCAGCGCTCTCGTGCAAGTCCCCATTCCTGGTGGTGCATCAGGATAAGGTGGTGTTGCGCACGAGGCCCGAATTCTTGCCTAAGGTGGTGTCACCTTTCCATATTAATCAGGAGATTGTTCTCCCTTCTTTTTGCCCTAAACCGATTCACCGGTGTGAGAAAGAGTTGCACACTCTGGACCTGGTGAGGGCTATCAGGATTTATGTGTCTCGTACTGCATCGGTACGCACCTCGGACTCTCTGTTTGTCCTTACGGCTGGTCGCTGTAAGGGGTCCCCGGCCTCCAAATCTACTTTGGCTCGGTGGATCAAAGCTCCTATTCAGGAAGCTTATCGTTCTTCTGGTATGCCTCTCCCGGTGGGATTGAAGGCTCACTCTACCAGGGCCGTGGGTGCCTCTTGGGCTCTGCGGCACAGGGCTTCGGCTCAACAAGTTTGTCAGGCAGCCACTTGGTCTAGCCTCCATACGTTTACCAAACATTACATGGTACATGCCCATGCCTCTGCGGATGCGAGTTTGGGCAGGCGGGTCCTACAGGCGGCGGTGGCTCACCTTTGAGGTGCCCCGCAAATCAAACGTGTCATAGGAACTCTTTTCCCGCCCTGGGGTGTTCCTTTAGGACATCCCCATTGTCTGGGTCTCCCATTATGATGATCAGAAAAAAGAGAATTTTGTTTACTTACCGTAAATTCTTTTTTCTTGAATCATTAATGGGAGACCCAGCACCCACCCAGTTGTCCCGTTGGACGTTTTGTTGTGTTTTGAACCTATTGACTCAGGCTTCTTTGGCTAGCATTGTTCGCAGCCATGCCTAGAGTTGTGGTGTGGGTTGCCTCCTCGCAGCTTGTGAACTAAACTGGGGATCTGCTCCTGCAGTGGGGGTTTATAGGCGGAGGGGCGGAGACTACAAAAAACTTGTAGTACCTAGTGTGGCCTCCGGAGGGCAGACTGCCTAAACCCCATTGTCTGGGTCTCCCATTAATGATTCAAGAAAAGAATTTACGGTAAGTAAACAAAATTCTCTTTTTTGTTCTTATCAATAAACTAAGATTGAACTTAATAAAAAGAAATTCACTTGCCAATTAATCGAGTGCCGAAGTTCTTTATTTAGACTTTATTGGCACCTTTGAAATTGTACTAGAAAATGTTAGAAATGTCATGTTTTGTTATAGAAAAAGATAAAGGAGACAAGCGAGGCGCAATAGTGCCCTATCAATATGACACTGATTCCACACTCAGATCAAAAAGAGGTGCACTCACCTGGTCTAGTTGTGTGCACCCACAACTAGTTTTTATTGCATGTAGTTTATAAGCTGCTGCAGGACCTCCACCGCCACGTAGCACGTGTAAAGATGATCAGATCCAGGGATGGTGTAAAGACAGTCCGCGCTGCTTTAAATAATCAGTCACAAGTCTTTAGGTAAAAGACCCCCCTTCTTTATTTCCACCTATGCGTTTCAGTGCCACTCCGGGCACCGTCATCAGGGTCTTTTACCTAAAGACTTGTGACTGATTATTTAAAGCAGCGCGGACTGTCTATACAACATCCCTGGATCTGATGTTTTGTTATAGACATGTTTTTTTCCTTTATGTGTATCGGAGCAAAACAAAAAAAGAAGAAAAGGTACATTTGACATAATTTCACACAAGACTCCAAAAATCGGAAGGCGTTGAACAAAATTGTTAGCACCCTCAACTTGATATTTGGTTGCCCACCCTTTGGAATGAAATACTGTAATCAGTAGCTTCCTATAACAGTCAACAAGCTTATTATACCTCTCAACTAGAATTATGGACCGCTTTTCCTTGACAAACTGCTCCAGCTCTCTCATCTTTGAAGGGCACCTTCTCCCAACAGCAATTTTACAATCTCTCCATAGGTGTTCAATGGGATTTAGATCCAGACACATTACTGCCACTTCAGAACTCTCCAGCGCTTTGTTTCTATCCATTTCTGGGAGCGTTTTGAAATATGATTGGTGTCATTGTCCTGCTGAAAGACCTATGATCTAGGTAAAAAAAACCAGCTTTCTGACACTGGGCACTACATTGTGACCCAAAATCCTTAGGTAATATTCAGATTTCATGATGTGCTGCACATGGTCAAGGCACCCAGAGGCAGAGGCAGCAAACCAACCCCAAAACATATTTGAACCTTCACCATATATGATTGTACATAGCGTGTTCTTTTCTTTGTAGGCTTCATTCCATTTTCAGCATAAAGTAAAATGATGTGCTTTACCAAAAATCTCTATCTTGGTCTCATCTGTGCACAAGACACTTTCCCAGAATGATTTTAGCTTTTAAGTCTATGTGTCAATAGTTCTCCTGGGTTTTCTGCCATGGAGTTTCATTTTATTCAAATGTCGATGGTAATTCATTCTGAGCCTGCAGGACAGCTTGTATTTATTTAGAAATTCATTGGAGCTTCTTATCCACCATCCGGGCTTTCCTGAGTTTAAGCCTTTCATTAATTTTTCTATTCCACCCACGTCCATGGAGATTAGTTACAGTGCCATGGTTTATAAACTTCTTGATTATGTTGCGCACCATGAACAAAGGAACATCAAGATATCTGGAGATGGACTTGTAACCTTGAGATTGTTGGTATTTTTGAACAATTTTGGTTCCCAAGTCCTCAGACAGCTTTCTTCTCTTTCTGTTCACCATGCTTAGTGTGGTACACACAGAAACACAATGCATTGAGTCAACTTCTTTTTTTTTCTGTTTTTAGGTGTGATTTTAATATTGCCCACACCTGTCACTTTGCCACATATTAGTTTGAACAAGCATCACATGATTGAAATAAAGTTTCTTACCCACAATTTTGGAGTGGTGCAAACAATTTTGTCCCTCCCATTTTGGGGGTTTTGTGTGAAATTATATCCAAAATGCTTTTTTCTCTCTGTCTTTTTGTGTTGTTCCAATACAGAAAAATAAAATGAACAGTTGTATGGCCCAAACATGTATCTGCAATACTTTTCTGGGAGAAAAAAATATTTTTCTGAAACAATTTCAAAGATGCCAATGCTTTCGTTCTTGAATGTATATAAAAGCGACTTTCTTAATGTAGAAAACCCTGTTATGTTGTAATTGACAAAAGCAAGCTAAAGTCAAACGAAGGAACCTGGTGGTGTACTTTAATGTGCCAGTTTCTCAGTTCCTGCAGGAAGCTCATTGCCCATATGTTTGTGAGCTTTCATATCTCTCTCATTACCACCACAATCTGATCTTTACAAGAAACTTTACCTAGGAAAAATTTGATTTACTGACTTCAGTAGAATAAATCTATAAGGGGTGTAATAAAAAAAAACAATTAGTGATGTCATGCTGCACATGTCAATCACCTACTGCATAGCACTAAACGCTGGTGGTTGGTTTCTTTTAACAAGAGCAAAAGGAGAATTTGTAGTACAAACTTATGTCTCATGAACAAATGCATCTGGTAAATTATGAGGCTTTCTGTGTTGCAAAACTGGTGATTTTTTTCCTGTTTTTTGTATATTACTAGCTGTACTACCCGGCTACACCCGGGTTAATAAATAACTGCTGTTGGCTGTAACAAAATAGAATTTGAATATGTCATATTAATGCCCTGTAGGAAAATAGAAGCTGAGCTGTGATTGGTTGCTATAGGCAGCCTAATAAATCTCCAGCCAACAGTAAACCCTCCCGCCGGCTGGGCAGTATATATTACCTCACACATACACATAAAAGACAGCTCATGTGACTGACATCTGCCTTAATTCCCTATATGCCACATGTGTTACACATTGGCTGTTTTTAATCAGATGTTTATTTTTGGAAATTAAAGATACCAGACGTATGAGGCGAGTTGTGTGAGGTGATTTGTGCACATCTGTGTCTATCTGTGTGGTGTGTCTGTGTGGTTTGTGTGTCCCTGGGGTGTGTGTGTGTGTCCCAGTGGTGTGCGTGTGTCCCTGTGGGGGGGGGGTCCCTGTGGTGTGTGTCCTTGTGGGGGGAGGGGTGTCTCTGTGGTGTGTGTCCATCCATATGGGGTCTGTGTGTTCCTGTGGGGTGTGTATGTTTGTCTCTGTGTCCCTGTGGGGTGTGTATGTGTGTATGTCCCTGTGGTGTATGTGTCCCTGTGGGGTGAGTGCATGTGTCCCTATAGGGTGTGTATGTGTGTGTGTGGCCCTGTGTGGGGGGGAAGTGTCTGTGTGGTGTGTGTCTGTGTTGTGTGTGTCTCTTTGTGGTGTGTGTGTTTGTGTTCGGGTGCGTGTTGAGTATCCAAAGTTGGGGCCCCACTTTAGCTGTTACTCTTTGTGTGCATGTGGTGTGTATACATGTCCCCGTGCGTGGTGAATATTCCATGTCAGGGCCCCACCTTAGTGACAATATGCTGGTATATGCTGTTAGCCTTTGGTGCTGTCATTAAGCCCCTCTCATTCACAACAGTCAACTGGTAACTGTCACTTTCTCTCCATTATGTAGATAGGGCCAAAATTGTTTGGTGAATTGGAACGTGCGGGGTTAAAATTTTGCCTCACAACATAGCCTATGACGCTTTCGAGATCCAGACGTGTGACTGTGCAAACTTTTGTGGCTGTAGTTGCGACGGTGTAGATGCCAATCCCGGACATACACACACACACGTACACACATTCAGCTTTATATATTACATTATATATTAGAATCTTTATTTATGTATTCTTTATTTTTTCTTTATATTAATTCTTTATTCTGTTTCTATACCAGAAAAATCTATTTGGCCCCATTGTAACTGGCTTTAGTATAGACACCCACCACTATCTTTAGGGAGGTGTAATAACATGATTTGTCTGTTTTATAGTATTCATTAGTTTGCTTGTATATTTTATCCATGGCAGAACATTTTTAAAGGATGACGACACTCATTTAATGTAAGCAGAAACGTTAAGTTCCAGGATGAATTCAGCCGGAATGGTGATTTATTTGGTGTCTTGGAATAGATGCGTTCATGGCTCTGAGGGAGACAACATGCATGCAATTATTATGACTGTCTAGAATCAAAATAATTATAGCTACATACGGAAAGGGCTAAAATAAATATGTCTGCATCCAAGTCATTAAAAGCAGAGATCCAGATCTCGAGACAGAAAATCTCATCATCGTCTAACTTTTCTAAAGACCAGAACATGATAAAAGTGACCTAGGATGAAGACATCAACCTGTGCATTACACATAGAGGGCTCTTCATTAATTACAAGGTCCTCCATTTAGCAATAGCTTAATTATATTTTTTGTTTTTGCTTTGGAACTACAAATAATTAAACTGTGCTCTTTCCTTAAAGCCAGCAGAGTATCGTAAATGAATCCTGAAAGGGATATAAAGGGAATCTATCACCAAGTTTTTGCCACCTAATCTGAGCAAGACCCTGATTCCAGAGATGTGTCATTTCTTGGCTGCTTGCTTTAGTTTTGATAAAATCTTCTTTATTAGCAGGAGATTATCTCTGTAGGACTAGTAAACATGCTGCCATACTGTCCTCCATATTCCTGAATTCTGTATAATCCCTCCCCCACCACTGAGTGGCATCTTTCTGCCTATGCACATGGTATACTGAAAGCTAACAATTAGTGGTGTGGGCAAGGTTATACTGAGCTCAGCATTCTGTTAGATCTGCAGCAGAGACAACAGAGATTTAATACCTTAGTGACGGCCCACTGTAAAAAAACGGCAGCATTACAGGGTCCTTATTCTGTTCTGACGTGAAAATCAGTCAGAACAGAAAAGGCCCTGTAGCACCCCCCAGTGTCGGAAAATCTCCAGGGTTTCAGCTGCCGGGGGCAGCTGAGACCCTGCAGATTGTAAATCAAGCTGGTTTTTACCGGTACCGGCCATGTGATCACGGTTATACACAGTTTACCGGTGTATAACTGTGATCACATAAATATACACTAAATTACCAGTAAAATAATAATTTCTCTGTCATGCTACAGGATCAAACCTGTGGCATGACAGGGAAATGTCTGTCCCTGTCCCCCGTTAGCGGTACACAGCCCCTGGTATCAGTACTCAGCCCCCAGCCCCTCCCCTCCTCCTAAAATGGCGCCACAGCGCACCAATAGCAGAGCTTGCAGCCACCTGCAGCCCCCTGGTGTTGATTCCTCTCTGATGTGACATGTCACACATGTCACATCAGAGAGGAACAGCCCCCTGCCTCCGGGTCACCTCAGTCCCCCCCAGCTCTGGTCCTCACCCACCACCGCCGCCGCTCCCGTCGTCATCATCTTGGGAGGGAGATGATCCATCCCCTGGTCAACCACCCCCTGTCATCCCCCCCGTCACTTCCCCCCCGTCATCCCCGCATACTTACCGCCGGGATCTTCTCTGATCCTGCCCCCTGCGCCTCTTCATCCTGCTCTGTGTCAGGCACATGCGCAGACAGAGCAGAAACTGCTCTGTCTGCCAGGGGATGACAGCTCATGATCTCAGTGAGGTCATGGCAAGTCATGATCCTTGGTTCACACAGGGTTCAATTGTGATCCCATGATGGGATCACAATTGACCCTTTGTGAACCAAGGATCATGGCCTGCCATGACCTCACTGAGATCATGAGCTGTCAGTCTATGCAGAGACTGCTCTGTCTGTGCAGAGACTGACAGCTCATGATCTCGGTGAGGTCATAGCAGGTCAGGATCCTTGGTTCACAAAGGGTCAATTGTGCTCCCATGATGGGATAACAATTGATGCTTTGTGAACCAAGGATCGTGACCTGCCATCACCCTACTAAGGTCATGACCTGTCATTCTCCTAGAAGAATGCCAGCTTTTATAGCATATGGGGGACGCCCCGATATGCTGTAAAAGACTGAAAATCATCGAGGGACCTCTCACTGGACAATGTCGGACCTTTCCACTGGACTACGTCGGACCTTCCCACTGGACTACATCAGACCTTCCCACTGGACTACGCCAGATGCCAAAGAATAATAAAGATGGGGTCTAAATAGTGTCTGTGGTTTTTTTCTAATAAAAATATTTTTCTGTGTCATGTGTCTTCTTTACAACTTACTAGGGATTCCTAATGGCCCTGTCTAATATTGGCCAGACATTAAGAATCTCATGCTTAGTGCCAGTCGCCAAAAAGCTGGCATTAACCCCTTATTACCCAGTCTGCCACCGCTACACGGCAGCTGGAAGAGCTGGATACAGCGCCAGAAAATGGCGCTTCTATGAATGCGCCATTTTCTGGGGCGGCTGTGGACTGCAATTTGCAGCGGGGTGGAGGGAGGCCCCAGAAAGCTTGGGCCTCCCTATGCTGAGGATTCCAGCCCCCAGCTGCCTAGTTGTACCTGGCTGGCCCAAAAACATGGCGAAGCCCACGCCGTTTTTTTTTTTAAATTATTTCACCTATATTTTTGGTTTCCAGCCAGGTAAAACTAAGCAGAAGGGGTTGGTGGCAGCCCGTAGCTGCCTGCTGTTGTTCCTGGCTGGACCAAAAATATGGCGAAGCCCCACGTGTTTTTTTTTTTTTTTAAATTTAATAAAGAAATAATTTAAAAAGATGCAGGAGAGGAGACGATCAGGACACGGTGTCTCCGGATCTTGTGCACATGCTCTAAAAGTGAGAAATTGTGTGAAAAAAAGAAAATGTTCAATATGATGTTATCAAATTCTGTGGAGTAGCTGTAGGTTGCAAATGCTCACTATACCCCTAGATATAATCCTCGAGGCGTCTAGTTTCCAAAATGGGGTCACTTGTGGGGGAGCTCCAATGTTTAGGCACACAGGAGCTCTCCAAACGCGACATGGTGTCTGCTAACAATTGGAGCTAATTTTCCATTCAAATTGTTAGCGGACACCATGTCGCATATGGAGAACCCCTGTGTGCCTAAACATTGGAGCTCCCGCACAAGTGACGCCATTTTGGAAACTAGACCCCACAAGGAACTTATCTAGATGCATAGTGAGCACTTTCAACCCTCGAGTGCTTAACAAATTAGTCCGTAAAAAGAAAAAAAGAAGATTTTTGTGAAAAAAAAAGTACTTTTTCATTTTTACGGATCAGTTTGTGAAGCACAAAAGTTTCTTTTGGCCTCAATGCATCCTAAAAATTTGTTGGGCAATTTCCCCTGAGTACACAGATACCTCATATGTGGTCATAAACCACTGTTTGGGCGCACGGCAGGGCTCAAAAGGGAAGGAGCGCCATTTGACTTTTTGAATGGAAAATTAGCTCCAAAACTCAAATTGCGCTCCTTCCCTTCTGAGCCCTGATGTGCGCCCAAACAGTGGTTTATGATCACATATGAGGTATCGGTGTACTCAGGAGAAGTTGTCCAAAAAATTTTAGAATGCATTTTTTTTTTTTTTTTTTTTTTTTTTTTTTTTGGTTAAATCAGTTTTTATTCAATAAATTTAACATCAAAACATTTGGTATTTGAGTATGATATTACCAACATGGGTTACATTAATGTACATAAGAAGTGGTAGGTTGGCATACCGACTTTAAATGGAATCTTCTTTGTCTTCCAATTTTCTAGCCTGGTGAGACTAAACATTTATCAATGAAGCTTTAAGAATATAATCGTAGAAACAGGGAAAGAATAGAAAAGAAAGAAAAAAGAATTGTTTTGCTAATATCCTCTTCTAGATCAAACAGATCCAACAATAAATGTTTATAATATAAAATAAACACGAGAGGAATAGATTAGGGAGGTTCAACTCCTCCACCCTTTCCCCTTTCTCCTCCTCACACAAATTTCGTGTACTTGATATTTGTTAACCTTGAAGTAACAGAGGATGTGTCAAGTTTGTTGGAAGTTTCTCTATAAGTAGAGAGAAGAAAATATAGGATAAGTTTTTAGTGAAAGATAAGATGTAAATCAGAGATAGAAAAGATAAGGACGGGGGGAGGGGGGGGGGGTCCAAGTAGACTGGGACGCAGCAGGTTGCACCACATCTGGTAGTTTAATGTGTGGTGATATATATGAATATGTAGAGAGGTATATGTAAACCATTTGGGGCGACAAATCTGTTTGGCGGCAACGAACAGGTCTCTAGGGCTCTCATAAGTACATCCATCAGGCTGTGTCTGAGTTGGTATTAGTCAACCATTTCTTTAGGTCTTCTGACTCCCTATAGTAAACCCAAGAGCTCCACAGACGATATGTCCTATCTGGACCGTTCGGATCAGGAGAGTTATAGCTTGTTATTTCCTCTAGTCTATGGGTACGGTTTAATTCCGCTACTAGTTCTGATTTAGATGGACTACGTGCTACCTTCCAGTTTCTAGCAATGACTGTTCTAGCAGCTGATAAGATGAATCTTGTCAGTCCATTTTTGTATGTAGAGATGGGTGTCTCCAGAGAGCTCAGTAGAGCTATGGGTGCCGTTAGAGTTATTAGAATGCATTTTTATCCTGTTGTCCATGTGAAAATTAAAAAATTGAGGCTAAAAGAACATTTTTGTTGAAAAAATTAAAATGTCCATTTTTTGTTTCCACTTTGCTTTAGTTCCTGTGAAGCACCTGAAGGGTTAATAATCTTCTTGAATGTAGTTTTGAGTAGCTTGAGGGGTGCAGTTTTTGGAATGGAATACTTTTGGATGTGTTCTGTCGTGTACACCCCTCAAAGGGACTTCAAATATGATGCGGTCGCTAAAAAAAATTGTTTTGTAAATTTTGCTGAAAAAATGAGAAATTGCTGATGAACTTTGAACCCTTATAACTTCCCACCCCCAAATTTTTTTTTTTTTCCAAAATTGTGCTGATGTGAAGTAGACATGTGGGAAATGTTATTTATTAACTATTTTGTGTCGCATAACTCTCTGGTTTAACAGAATAAAAATTAAAATTGTGAAAATTGCAAAATTTTTAAAATTTTGCCAATTTTTTTTTTTTCACAAATAAACGCAAAAATTATCGACTTAAATTTAATACTAAAATGAAGCCCACTATGTCACAAACAAACAGTCTCAGAATCGCTAGAATCCGTTGAAGCGTTCCAGAGTTATTACCTCATAAAGGGACTCTGGTCAGAATTACAAAAAACAGTCTGGTCATTAAGGTGAAAATTGGTTCCGTCACTAAGGGGTCAATCAAAACTGCAGCAAGTAGCCTAGTAAGTGTTATACATTTCTGAAATCAGGGTCACTGCCCAGAAATCATGATGTTCTTCAACAAGGTAGCAAAAACCTGGTGACAGATTCATCACTTTAACGTATTTTCCATACAGGACAATGTATGTAATAACACTTAAGGTACCGTCACACGCGGCAATTTTGCAAGCAATTTCACTGGCAATTTGCTGGTTGCAGAGAAATCATGGATACATGGTTCTGTTTTGTTGCCGTGTACAAATGTAACAATGTGTCCATGATTTCACTGCAACCAGCAAATTGCCAGTGAAATTGCTTGCAAAATTGCCGCGTGTGACGGTACCTTAAGTGTTATTACATACATTGTCCTGTATGGAAAATACGGCAATTTGCTGGTTGCAGTGAAATCATGGACACATTGTTACATTTGTACACGGCAACAAAACAGAACCATGTATCCATGATTTCTCTGCAACCAGCAAATTGCCAGCGAAATTGCTTGCAAAATTGCCGCGTGTGACAGTACCTTTAGAGTATATGCACATGACCTGTTTTATATTCACTCAAAAGAAGCTTCAGAAAATATATTTCCGGTGGTTTCTGTGGTGGAATTTCCATGAAAAAAGACACATTTTGCTGCAGAAAATGCCTAAAAATGTTCAAAAGAATAAACATATGCATATCTATGTAATAAATAATTGCTGTGCATATATTCAGGCACTTCAACCAGCAAATTGCCAGTGAAATTGCAAGCAATATTGCTGTGTGTGACGGTATCTTTAAGTGCAAAAACAAACTGCAAAAACAGCAGCCAAAAAGGATGAGAACAGAGAAATGGTCTATGGTCACCACCGGCTACTTTATAGGGGGTGTCTTGCTATTTGTCTCTCATTTTTACCAGTTGTCTGTTCCATTTGCACAACAGTGGGAAAAATTGATTCAGGGTCAGTGTTGCTTCAAAACTGGACAGGTTGATTTCACTCAACTGTGATTGACTTGGATCTACATTGTGTTGTTTACAGGTACCGTTACACACAGATATCTCTGGAGATACATTGCTTGCAACTCATTGGTTGCAGTGAAATCATGGACACATTGTTCCATTTGGACATGACAACAAAATAGAACAATGTGTCAATGATTTCACTGCAACCAGCAAATTGCCAGTGAAATTGCATGCAATGTTGCGACGTGTAACGGTACCCTTAAGATACCTTCACTCACAGCAATTTTGCTAGGCAATTTCACTGGCAATTTGCTGGTTGCAGTGAAATCATGGACACATTGTTATATTTTGCTGCTGTGTAGAAATGGAACAATGTGTCCATGATTTCACTGCAACCAGCAAATTGCCAGTGAAATTGCCTAGCAAAATTGCTGTGTGTGAAGGTACCTTAAGTGTTATGAAGTAAAAAATGTGGTTCTGAAACTGGAACCGCATTTTTTTCTTCGTTAGGGCTCGGACACACTCATCCGAGTTTGACGGACGAGACTCGGAACAGGTTGGAGCAGTGACCCTGAACGGCCTCTCTCTCTCTGGACGGGGAATGTGGAGCTGCACAGAAACACAAACAGCTGTCATTCCCGTCCAGAGAGAGAGAGGCCATTCAGGGTCACTGCTCCAACCTGTTCCGAGTCTCATCCATCAAACTTGGATGTAAGTAGCAGAGTGTGTCTGAGCCCGTACACTTACTCCTGGCTGGTTATTCCTGGGTTTCCTGCATGCTGTACACCGAAAGTCTGCAAATGATCTGGTAAGCTGGCTAATTCCTTATTTTTTATCAGCATTTCATGTGTTCCTTCATTTTTCACTTCATTGAATAATGTAAAAGTAGTGCCATTTATTTAAAGCCAACCTGTCACCCCCTCCAGGCATCTAAAAATAGCATAGCCACCTTCTGCAGCACTAAAGGGCCCTTTACACGCCGCGACGGCAGGCTGGATACATCCCGCTACAGGCTACAAATGTAGCTTGTAGCGCCAATGTAGCCCGTCGTAGCGGCGTCTGAAGACGTGACGATACAGCCGGCAACAGATACATCTGTTTCCTAGCTCTGCTCGAAAACTGATGGCTACATCGCCGATTGTAGCGAGCTGTATCGGCGTGTAAAGAAGCACCGGAAGGGAACTCGGGACAGCCTGCAATGTAGCTAAGGCGTGACCCTGGCTCCGTGTTACCGCGCCCCATGTGCGATCATTGGTGGAAGCTGCTGCATGACGATTGGTAGTCGCTGCATAGGGAGGCATATTTAAGGAGCTGACGAGTCACACTACACAATCGCTTTAGCGTGCTGTATTACTCAGCCTCCTGCGTTGCCTGCCCAATCAGGATGTTATTGCTTCGTCCTATCAGCGTACGGACGGCTCGTAATCCACAATTGTGGCACGCCTATGTGCTGGCCCTGCTGCACCAGGTATGCCCATAGTAGCTGGTTATAGCGGTGTGTAAATGAGCTACAGCTGGCTACTTGAGACACCCGGCGATGTAGCTAGCTATAGATGTAGCGTGGCGTAGCGCACCTTGTGGCGGCGTGTAAAGAGGGTGCGTTGACCGTTTGTAACCGTTTGAGCGTGCTCGTGCACGTGAAGTAGAAGGATGTATCCAGCCTGCCGTCGCGGCGTGTAAAGGTACCTTGAGGCTGCATTCTGACAAGGTGTCTATAGCATTTATGCTCCCTTGATTCACTGAAATAAAGACTTTTATAAGATCTGTTTCAAACCAGACCCAAGACCAGGTGGTGTCAGTCATCCCTCTCTGCTCTCTGTGCACCGCCTACAGGGCCATCTCCCTGCATTAGAGCTTTGTCAGCTCTGCTACAACATAGAGCTGCTGGTATAAGAGACCCCACAGTAGTAAATCTAGCAGGAGGATCTTGAGCAGACAAAGCACTGCCTGCTACGTGGCAGCCCTTGAGCTGAGCAGGTTTCACTTTCAGTTTCTTGTACCCAACAGCATTGCTCCTCAGCCCCTAATCTAAAGCACAAACTCAACTCTGCTGCACTGCTGACAGCTCAGCTCAAGGGCTGCTATGTAGCAGGCAGTGCTTTGTCTGCTCAGCATCCTCCTGCTAGATTTACTACTGTGGAGTCTCTTATACCAGCAGCTCTATGTTGTAGCAGAGCTGACAAAGCTCTAATGCAGGGAGATGGCCCTGGAGGCGGTGCACAGAGAGCAGAGAGGGATGACTGACACCACAGAGGCTGGAGATAGACGCTTGAAAACCCGCCTCCCGGTCTTGGGTCTGGTTTGAAACAGATTTTATATAAGTCTTTATTTCAGTGAATCAAGGGAGCATAAATGCTATAGACACCTTGTCAGAATGCAGCCTTAGTGCTGCAGAAGGTGGCTATGTTATTTTTAGATGCCTGGAGGGGGTGACAGGTTCGCTTTAAGGAAAACTAGGGCAAGATGCTCTGAAAAGAATTCAGGTGCCTTCCGAGTGTCTTTCCCATTTACTTGTCTTGGAAAGGACAGGGTGTCTTCTGAGACGAAAATGCCAAAATAATTGTCTACTCACTTCTTTAAAGGGAACCTGTCACCTAATTTAGAGACCCTAACCTATCACTACCTGACCCTGCAGCTTCCTACTACATCACTAACCATCCCTGTCTGATCTAATAGTAAATTATAAAAGTAGAATAAAGCGATGTATAAACTTACATGTCCCTAGCCAGGTGGGTGTTCCTACATAGCTGGCCGTCAGATGGGATGCCTCTCCGGGTCCATTCTCCCCCCACCTCGCTGCTGCAATCACACACCAGTGGACATGATCATTCATTCAGGAGTGCGCTCCTGATTTAAATTTCCCGCCTCCTTCTTCTGAGTATGACACGCTGCCGGCCCAGCGTCATTTCCGGTCCTACGCAGTGTGGTGGGTGTATTGGCCTTAAAGGCTGGTTCTGGAGCATGTGCAATGTGCATTACGAAGCTGGCTTGTACACTTAATACACCCACTACACTGTGCAGGACCGGAAATAACGTGCCGTGGCCGGCAGCGTGTCATACCCAGAAGAAGGAGGTGGGAATTTGAAATCAGGTTGTGCTCCTGAATGAATGATCATGCCCATCGGGGCGTGATTGAAGTAGCGAGGCGGGGGAGAGCAGACCTGGAGAGAGTGCCCACTAGATGGCCAGCCATCTAGTAACACCCACCTGGCTAGGGACATGTAAGTTTATAAATCCTTTTTTTTCACTTTTATAATTCACATTTAGATCAGAGAGTGATGGTTAGTAATGTAGTAGGAAGCTGCAGGAACAGGTAGTGATATGTTAGGGTCTCTAAACTAGGTGACAGGATCCTTTTGGACACATTGTTCTATTTTGTTGCCGTGTACAAATGGAACAATGTGTCTATGATTTCACTGAAACCAGCAAATTGCCAGTGAAATTGCAAGCAATATTCCCGCATGTGATGGTACCTTTACCCCTAAAAGTAGCATGAGGCAGTGTCTACAACCCTCAGAAGTTGCTCAGATAGTGCAGCTCATCTAGGATGGCACATCAGTGCAAGCTGTTTCAAGAAGGTTAGCTGTGGCCAGGGTCACACATACCATCCGTTTTTGGCTGAAATCTGTTTTTGGGAACATTTTGGACATTTTTTTTCAAAGTCCAAAAACGCATATGCATTAACGCATGTGTGTGTATGCGTTTTTCAAAAAACACATGCGTTTTTGTGCAGCATCCCAAAAACGCTGCTAGCAGTGTTTTTGGGGTGCAGTAAAAAAAAGCATGCATTTTTTTAACATGGGGCCCTATGGGAGACGCATGCGTTAACGCATGGCACATATAGGTACGATGTGTTAACACATATGCGTTTTTGGTGAAAAAGTGACTAAGTCCAAACATTTTCAAAAAACGTCCAGGACGTCAGGGGACACTATTGACACCCTTAGAAAAATGGATCAGTTTTTCTAAGGCTCAAAAAAGTGCATGGACATGTGTGACCCTGGCCTGTGTATGTCAGCACAATGTCCAGAGCAAGGAACAGATACCAGGAGACAGAGGGTGCTGTAGGAGGGCAACAACCCAGCAACAGGACCGCTGCCTCCTTCTTTGTGCAAGGAGGAACAAGGGGAGCAGAGCCAGAGCCCTGCAAAATTACCTCCAGCACGCCACCAATATCCATGTGTCTGCACAAACTGTCAGAAACGGACTCCATGAGGTGACCACAATTTGCTGCTGTACTTACAGCCCAACACCATGCAGTGTGATTGGCCTTTGCCAGAAAACACCAACATTGGCAGATTAGACATTGGCACCTTGTGCTCTTCATGGATGAGAGCAGGTTCACACTGAGCATGTGACAGAAATGACAGAGTTTGAAGACACTGTGGAAAACGTTTTCCTGCTCTCAACATACTCCAGCATGACTGGTTTTGGCGTCAATGTCGAATTTGTCTTGCTAATTGCCTATAATTTCTATCTATTGTCTGTTGCATTTGCACAACAGCAAAATAATTGATTCACTATCAATGTTGCTTCATAACTTGAGAGGTGGATTTCACAGAAGTGTGATTGACTTGGAGCTACATTGTGTTTTTTAAGTGTTCCCTTTATTTTTTGAACAGTGTATTTACAGGGGTTATTATATAAAAACATTACCTTTTTTGAAAAACTTTCTAATTCAATTTCTCTAGCTCTTAGCAATCAGCTGTTATCCTCGGGGAACTTATATTGTCCCTATATTGCAGCATCTGGCTATCTGTGTAAGGCATGTACAGAGTCCACCAAACAGAGACAGAGCATCTTCCTATTAAAGCAAGGAGTTCCTTTCTACAATGTCTATATGTGCTAAGCTTACCTTCTCATTATACCTGTCTAATCTTATTGCTACAATGCTAGGATTGTCTTCTGAGGCAACTACTTTAAATCTTATATATTCAACATTACTGTATACAGATTGAAAGGGATTTTATGGAGCTGGTTAAGGAGCTGAACCTGCTCCATTTGGACAGTGCAGTGTGAGGTAGCACTATTGAATGTGTTGGGCGACACTCGCTCACTGTGCAATATGCAGAAATCACAAATATAGGTTCTTATAAAACATAGTTCATTGGTTTATTAAACATCATAAACCGGTACTCCGGCTGTGCAGCCAATAACTGAGACCAATGTTCACACATGGAAATGTACATAGCATATAGTCCTTGACTTCAGCAGTTATACCTGTGCACAATTATAAACTGACCTCAGTCAGCACACAAAGCTCCACTCAGGGTTTACCTGCTCTTGCAGCTTCGCAGGATTCAGTCTTGTGTTCCAGGAGGTGGCACACAAGGATCACCCACCAGGTCTTGGACTTGCTCCGTGTCAGTACCTGTTGTGAGCCCAGATCCACCAGGCCTCAATTGCCACCTAGATTTACAGAAGACCTGGCATCTCCACTTTCCAGCATCCACAAATGCCACATGGAACAAACCGAAAACTGGATCTAACAGTACCTGTCTGACATCAGACCCATGTGATCGTGAAGGAGTCCACTATATCAGATCTGACACACCCACGGGGAGGAACTATGATGGTCAGTGCCGCCCATCACTTCCTGACCATCTTTTACATCATACAGGTCTGTGGAACAAGAAGTGCCAACAAGCCATGTTGGATTTAGATTGCAGCACACTTCTGTCTGTGCAATACACATTGGGCTATATACATGTTTGATATACCTCACACAGCCAAAACCTGTCTGCAACCCACACTCCAAAGACATAGTGATAGGGACCTTAGATTGTGAGCCCCAATGTGGACAGTGTTGCTGATGTATGTAAAGCGCTGTGGTATTATTAGTGCTATATCAGTGATATTATTATTTAACGGAATAATACAACATTTCTTACATTTCCGTCTTCCTGGGACTTAAACCACAGTAAGTGTCAATGTATTCATCTAAACAAATCGTAAACAGAAGCCAGGTGTGAACATGAATGGATAGTACAGCATCACCTCCTTCACATGCAGGTGCATAACTTCATTGTAATAAAGAGAACAAACAGCAAACAGTAGGTTCAGCTTGCGGAAGTCGATAATGAAGATGAATTTATTTAATCCACGTCAGTGTTCCAAATAAACATTACATGTTAAGTAGACATGTAAATAGCAGCACAAGCAGTGAGCGCCGCTTCAGGCAGTGCGTTTCGTACTTGTCCGTCCTTTGTCAAGCATGACCTAGTATGGTGAGCTGATTTAACTTTCCTATCCTTTCATTGTAAGAAAGAGCCTGGACAAAACTGGAATTGATGAGTAGCAAGTCTGTCCAAGAGTAACTCATTGCTCATTAGCAAAATAAAACTACTGGACGATCTCCAAGACATTTTAGATAATTGTTTGAACAGACGAACCAAAAGTACAAGTTGTTAGACAACGCGGGTCTCATTCTGACTGCCATGAGGCAATACATTATTCATACATCTTAACGACAGTGAAATCTAAGGGTGTTAGCGTGTTGATGTGGAGATGCATGGCTGCCATGGAAATAATTAACTGTGCACTTCACCAGAAAAGAAGTAGAATGGTCATTCTTCTGTCTGTAAACTGTAGTGATGTACCCAACAAGTCTATAATCCAGAGCTAAAAAGTCTAAACATGGGTAAAGCCCTGTCACAGCTAGCGGGATCGCTAGCGAGATCGCTGTTTTGTCACAGGTTTTGTGACGCAACAGCGCTCTCACCAGCGATCTCACTATGTTTGACACGTAGCAGCGACCAGGCCCCTGCTGTGACAACAACAATTGTGTCGAAATGGCCTGGACCATTTTTTGATCGTCGGGCTCCTGCTGGCCAGCATGCATCATGTGTTTGATGCCTTAACAATGACCTCGTTGTTGACGAGGTAGTAGGTCTGAGTCGTCAGACTAGCTGCTGTGTGACAGGGTCCCAACGACCGCTAATGGTCGTTATACGGGTCGCCGTATCGTTGCTGCGTCGTTCGGTAGATCTGACTGTTTGACATCTCACCAGTGACCACGTAGCGACGTTCCAGCGATCCTTACCAGGTCGTATCGTAGTCGGGATCGCTGCGTCGCCAAGTGTGACAGGACCCTAAGCCCTGACAAAAATTGCTTTTGCAGTGAACAAGTCCATTAAAGGCAATTTGTTGAAAGATTTTGATTATGTAAAATGAGAGCAGCATGGTATAAGGGCAGAGAGCCTGATTCCAGCAATGTAAGCGCTAGACTGCTAGGTGCAGTTATGATAGAATCCCTGATTTCTCTTTCGTAGATGTAGTAGTGGTCAGATGTCTAAGGGTACTTTCTCACGCCACAACCAGCGGAGACATTTTTGGCGGCGATATTTCTCGCTGGAATTATTGCTGCCAAAATTGCCTCCTTATTGCAGCGTATATTTCGGGAATTTGGCGGCGATAAAACCAATGTCGCCTGCTTTCGATTTTACAGTACTGCTCTAAAATCGAAACCAGGCGACATTGGTTTTATCGCCGCCAAATTCCCCAATTACACGCCGCAATAAGGAGGCAATTTGGCGGCGATAATTTCAGCAAGAAATATCACCGCCAAAAATGTCTCCGCTGGTTGTGGCGCGAGAAGGTACCCTAAAGGTACCGCCATACGCAGCAATATTGCTAGGCAATTTCACTGGCAATTTGCTGGTTGCAGTGAAATCATGGACACGTTGTTCTATTTTGTTGCTGTGTACAAATGTAACAATGTGTCCATGATTTCACTGCAACCAGCAAATTGCCAGTGAAATTGCTAGCAATATTGCTGCGTGTGACGGTACCTTCAGGTATGTATAATCAGGGCTGCCACTAGGAATTTCAGGGCCCCTTACTGCCAAAATTTTGGGGCCCCCCTGAGACTCCGCCCAAACCCCACCCCTGCTCCGCCTCCACCCATGCTCCGCCTCCACCCAAACATACATTATATTTATAGTGGAAAATTGGAACAGCACCAAAAATTACCTCAATTTATGTGCAAAGTTTTCCCAACCAGCAATCCAGATGGTTCCTTACAATAGAGTAAAAAAAGGAAAAACAGTACAAAAAAAATAGAAAAAAGTGGACTTTATTGCCCAATGCGTGGCCACACCATTGGGCAACAAAAGTCCACTTTTTTTTCTATATTTTTGTGCTGTTTTTCCTTTTTCTTTACACTCTCTCTATTACATATTACACACATACACAATTGAGACTCCTGTAGGCTGAATACACAATAACTGTATACATAATAGAGAATGCACAATAGAGACGGCTGCTGTATACACAATAGAGATGGCTGCGGGCCGTATACACAATAGACTGCTGCTGGCTATATACACAAGAGACTGCTGCTGGCCGTACATAATAGAGAATACACAATAGAGACTGCTGCTGCCATCAATCCTATTGTCCCCCCCAAGTTGCTATCTTCGGCTGTAATAGCGCCTTACCTGACAGCACGCTCCTGATCCCAGATCCCGGCAGCTTCTTCCTCTGCCGCTCCTGGTATACCGCTCGCCACCAGCACCCAGAGGCACCCAGCAGCCGCCAGCACCCGGGAGCCAGCACCAGGTGGTAGCCGCCAGCACCAGGTGGCAGCCACAAGCACCCGGCACAAGGCGGTAGCCGCCAACACCAGGCTGCAGCTGCCAGCACTCGGCGGTACCTAGCAGCCACCAGAACCCGGGAGCTGGCACCAAGCAGCAGCTGCCAATACCAGCTGCTGGCACCAGACAGCACCCGGGCAGCCGATAGCACCTGGCACAAGGTGGCAGCCACCAGCATCAGGCAGCAGCTGCCAGCGCCAGGCACCAGGTGGCAGCTGCCAGCACCTGGCACCAGGCGGCAGCCATCAGCACCTTCTAGCCGGCACCAGGCAGCAGCCGCCAGCACCTGGTAGCCAGCACCAGCCGGCAGCCACCAGCACAAGCCACCAGCACCAGGTGGCAGCCACCAGCACCCTGCACGCGGTCGCGTCCCGGCTGACAAATTGCGATAGGGCCTCAGTCTGCACCACACAGCAGTGACGGCCGGGTGTCAGCGGTGGCGGGCGGCACTGGCTACAGGCAGCCTGAGCCACCAGCCGGTCAGAGAGAGTCAGCGCTTGGCAACGGCGGCTTACACAGGCTGTGCTGCAGCAGGCAGCTGCAGCCAGCCTGTGATGTCTGGCTGCTTCTACGGCGGTGGCCGCCTGGCGCCGCAGCTCTACCTCTGATTCTGCACAGTGAGTGCAGCCTGCGTGCGCAGCACAAGACACACTCAGAGTGAGTCACAGCAACAGCCAGCCAAGCCTAGGAGGACACAGAGGCAGCCTCAGTCTGCCGCCTGCGATGCGTGCTGGCTGGAGGGGTGGGCTTCCTTGCTCCAAATGGCCACTCCCCTCGCCAGCATGCCCGGGCACCCCTGTCATTGTTTAAATGGCCACGCCCCCTCCAGTAAATGCCGGGCCCCTTACTCAGGTAAGGGCTATAAGGCCCTAATGGCGGCCCTGTGTATAATGCTTCCCTCATCCCTAGTTGGCAGCTTCCTCTGTACAGCCTGACAATCAGGGATGGGGGCAGGTTTAAACGAATTAGTTGGACTGGCCTGTATGTGATAAATAGTCCTCTGGTGATGATCTCTCGTTGATAAAACACTAAACACTATTTATACCTCATGCTGCTTTCAGAATAAATAGCCAAATTCTGCTGACAAATTCCCTTTAAGACTTGAACCCTAATGAGATGCTGTGGGAAGTGTTAAGTAATGTAAAGTTGATGTAACATCATAGGAAGATGCTTCCGTGGAACATTCTGCTATTCTCTCTTTCCTTTTGTCACCATTTTCATGTGATTTTCATGTGATGGCGATCAGTGAATAGAAACTTTCTTGTTTGTATCCAGGGCAGTTGTGAATGTATTTTGCTGTCCATGAAAACTAAAGAATTGTAAGTTTGGGCTGTGACAGTGATAATTAATCTTTTCCTTTTCAGTTTTCTCTTTTGTGTTGTTTCCCTGAACAGGTCTCCTGATCATAAATTCACCATCACTCAAAGCTGAAAGCATGATGAATGGCTTGATCACCATCTATTCTTAGGGGCTCCATTCTGTCTATGCACAAGAGATGTCCCAGGTCTTTTGTTGTAATCCCCCAATTAAATTCTCTGAAAATGATAAATGTTCCTCTACATGCTCTCTGATGAAATGTGTTTCACCAATGACCAGTAGTGATATGAAAATAATACAAATGTATTTCTTCTTCAAAATACTTATTTGGTTTAGACTCCTTTAATTTTTTTTTCATGTAACCAGGACTCCTTATCCAACGTTATCTCTGTTTTGGAGCCTCAAGTTCAATTAAGCATAAATATCAAGTTTAAAACTTCATTTATTCACAATAGCTACTACTTACCTTTCTAAATAAAATCCTAGCACATTTCCTACTTATTTGTGTTGTGTGTTCTTTAGTTCGAGAACAAGTCCTTCCAACTTAGACCATGGCTGGGAACCATCTGCATAAAATTCTTCTGGCTTTATAGTAGGAGGCTTCCTGCCCTGTTCTCTCCAAGGGCTGTAATCCAGTCATTGTCTGGGACCACTAACATTAGGTCTGTTATAAGATTAGACTCTGTGGTCACTAGGACCGAAAGTTATGTCATTTGATTGATTGGTGGAACCAGAGAGACATCACTTGTAACAGAAGGAACATTGCAAAGGAAAATTACTGGAATCAAGTTACATGTCGTGCTCTGTAAGTGAAAGAAGCCAAATAGTGTCACTGTGCCCCAGCTTTAATGTAGTGTATGTTGGATAATTTAGGAGTGACTAATGAGGGCAGTTTTTATGGTAAGAGTCATTAGGGGAGCTTATGGTGAGAAGAAATCAAGTAAGTTAGAAGGGTTTGTTGAAGAGTAAAAAAAAAGTAATAGTAGCAAAGATACCATAATTAAAGAAGTGCTCTATAAACATTAGATTAGTCATCCAAGCTTGCCAATTTGGATAGGATTTGTTGACCATCTAAAGAAGTGAACTGCAATCTTTTTTACCTTGAGTGCCACATTCAGCTTTGAAAGATGGTCGCAAGCCCCAGTCTATGTGAAGAAATCATAGACGTCATATAAAAAATCATATTGTTACTGATAATGGATAACTGGTCAATAAAGGGCTGTCATGGGTATTCTGCACCCATCCTATTCTGCACAATACCTGCCTACACACTTCTCTATAGACGTAACGCCCTTTGCCTTCCCGATATGGAAGTGAGTGAAGACAGATAATACTTTGAGTTTGTCCAAATGACACAGAACTTTCAATAAACTCAGCTATGTGTAGGCATCATTCAGATGTCCTTTTTTTCATGTACAGGTTCAATCTGTGATTTGCATGGATAGAAAATGTACCTGTTATAGTCTATGTAGCTGTTCACATGTCTGTGTTTTTTGAAGACAGTGTAACCATAGATAAGTCACAAATCTAAATTATCTATAGTCTGTGGGTCATTGAAAATCAAAGACGGCAGCTGGATGGTATCTGTGTGCCATCTATGTGCTGTCCACAAATAACTTTGCAATACATGGGAGAAGCTTTAAAGGGAACCTGTCACCCCAAATAAGCTTTATAAACCATTAATACCTGTCCCTACAGCCTTAGAATACAGTCTAACACATCCCTGCCTCATCTTTTGCAGTAAACTACAAGTACTATAATGTACTTTGCAAACTTACAAAATGCTTGTCACAGGGGCGTTCCTAAAGGCATTTTGATTGGTAGGCGGGTCCCCTTGTGCCGCGCTACCCCTGCCTCGTTGCTGTAATACTCCCTAATGGGCGTCATTATAGAAAAGCAGAGCGCGGGCACGATTTCAATATCGCGTCCGCCACGTCACCGCTGCGACGCTGTCATGTGACGCCGGGACGTGTCACTTCCGGTTGCAGGGTTCACAGGCAGACTTCACGCATGCGCAGATAGCATGCTGATGTCTGCCTGTGTACGACCGGAAGTGACGCGCGAACCCGGCGTCACATGACCGCGTCGAAGCCCATTAGGGCGTATTACAGCAATGAGGCGGGGGTAGCGCGGCACAAGGGGACCCGCCTACCGGTCAAAATGCCTTCAGGAACGCCCCTGTGACAAGCATTTTGTAAGTTTGCAAAGTACATTACTTGTAGTTTACTACAAAAGATGAGGCAGGGATGTGTTAGACTGTATTCTAAGGCTGCAGGGACAGGTATTAATGGTTTAGAAAGCTTATTTAGGGTGACAGGTTCCCTTTAACATTTATTTATTTATATGAGAAAAATCACTAATAAAACACTCATGTTAAAAACTGCTGAATGTCAGATCCGAAACACTGATGAAGCTCAGACCGTGCTTTGCATGCCAGAAAAATCACTAAGGTTTTAAAAAGCTTTTCCGACTTCACTCACTTCCATGATGGGAGGTGAACTGCACAAGTGACAATACGTCTATGCAATGTTAGCAGGTGTTGCACATTTGTCCTGCTAAATAGAACTAGTGAAAAATACCTGCCGATCACACACACATCCCAGCAGATATCTAGGCGTGATGCACCACTAACCCTGATATGGCAATGAGCGGACCTGAAATAATAATTGAACAATTACCGTAACTATAACTATGTTAACCAAGCATTTTTATGACATGCCTTCCTCTTATTAAATAACTTTATTGGAGAAAAATGTTAAAAATAGCATGTTTAAGGAAGCAGTAGGGAACTACGTGTGTTCATATACAGGAGTATCCAGCTGAGAACAGGCAGCCTTGAATTGGCCAGAGTATATGCATTGCAGATGAAAATGGTGTGAGAAGAGTGAGTGTGGTGGAGAAGGAGACAGTTGTGCTTTCCAGCCTTTTTGTGGATCCTCCACTTCATCATACTCATGGTTGTCTGCTATACCCAGGACTAGTGCGCCAAACTAGCAGATAACCGCAAGCCACATAGTAGGGATCTGCAAGCCATATTTGATTTGTGAGCCATGGATTAAAGACCCCCTGTCTAAAGTGGATAGGGACCTTTCCACTTTATTGAAACACTTCATACATTTGATTTTCTTGTTCTCCATGTAGATTTGACACTGCCATAAAGGATTAAAGGTGTCTGTCATCCGCTTGTTCTACTCTCTCCATACAGAATGCAAAAATACTGGGTCATGTATATGGAGAAGACTGGAGAGAGTTGTTATCCCAACAAGGGTTCATCTAGCAACTATGGCCATGTTCACACACATGCGTTTTTTGCCCATCCCTGCGTTTTTGGGGTGTGAAAAAAAACGCAGGTGCGTTAACGCAGGGTACATATGAGTGTACATGCGTTTTTCAGGAGCACTTGCGTTTTTTTCCCATACACCAAAAAACGCTGCATGCAGCGTTTTTGGGTGCTGGAAAAAAGCGCAAGTGTGTTTCCCCAAAAACGCATGCGTTTTTTAACACGGGCCCCTATGGGAAACGCAAACGGAAACGCATGGCACATGCAGACACCTGCGTTAACGTTAGCGTTTTTGTAAAGGAGCCATCAAAAATGAATTTTTTTTTTTCCAAGAGCCCCCCCCCCCCATATAATAAAGAAAATACAAAAAAAAATTTTTATGATAGCACCCCCCCCCCTTCCCTTGGTCGGCAGGAAAACGGAAAAAATTCCTTCAGCTAAAAAACAAATTTTTATGCCATGCGTCTTTTGTTATTTGTGTGTTTGGTGAAAAAATGACTAAGTGCAAAAACGTTTTGAAGGCTTTCACACACACAAGGCACATTTTTTTGCACTCTTAAAAAAACGCAAGTGCTTTTAGGAGTGCTAAAAAAAAACGCAAATTGTGTATGAACATGGCCTATCTAAGGTGTATGTACAGCCTTAGTATTTACCTCCCAGATCCCGTGCTGCTTTATCGCTAGGGCTCAGGATATTCCCCCACTGGTATTTCTTTACATCATGGGGGCACTAATGTGCTGTAGCATTATCTGACCTCTGCAGTCAATCACTAGTAAAGAAATGAGAATCCGGAGCCACATGCCCATAAATGTGGGGTAACTTTATTCCAGGTGAATTAAAAACATACCTTAATAAAAGAATTACTGAAGGATACACTCCTATATAGTACCCTTAGTGCTTATTGTTTTAATGAATCTTTACTATTTTGATGAAATATTTTAAGCATTGCTTAACTGTACAGAGGTTCTAAACATTTAATACCCTTAGTACTTATTGTTTTAACCTCTAAAGAACTTTTACTATTTTGATGAAATATTTTAAGCATTGCTTAACTGTACAGAAGTTCTAAACATTTTAATACCCTTAGTACTTATTGTTTTAACCTCTAAAGAACTTTTACTATTTTGATGAAATATTTTTAGCATTGTTTAACTGTACAGGTGTTCTATACATTTTAATATATGTTAATGTGTTATGTTTTAATAAACATCCCACGGAAGGGTTAACCGCACACCTTCTCACCCTATTTTTGTGAGCCATATTTAAAAGTTAGCGCTGGGCCACCCTCTAGAATATAAACAATATTATAACAATATTATATTCTATTTTCCAACATACATTTCTTTCTTTGGAAGATCCTGTACCTCTCCAAATCATGTATATGTTACCTGAAAGATAAAAATCATAATATGTCATCATCCTAAAATGAACCGTGAAATTAAAGGGCTTTCCCTGTATCATTGTAACCATGCGCTCACACGAGTGATAATTTCCTCGTCTCAGAGAATTGGATTGATTATGGTAATGATACTCGGCTTAAATTCTGATCAGAGTGTCATGTACTGTGATCCAATTCTCTTGCATGAGAGAATCAAATTACAGCTGTGGAGAAGACAGAGAAGTTAATTTCTCCATCATCTCTATTGTCAATATATGTCACAGCACTCAGATGGCATCCGATGATTTCCACACACCTATAGGCTAAGTTCACATTGTGTTTAGCATTGCGTTTGAACACATGCCTTAACCCGAGTGCACAGGGAATGTTGCCAGCAATGTTAGCTGAGCACTCGGGAAAACCACCTACGTTCTAACACAACCACATTTTGCATTTCGTTTGCAGTGCATTTGACTGCATTTTGCAATAGAACTCTATGGCTGCGTTAACACAATCAAACACTTGCGTTTCATTGCGTTAATGCAGTGCAAAACGCATTGCATTCAAACACAATGCTAAATGCGATGTGAACCTAGTCATAGACTTGAATAGGTGCGTGTCATCCGTTGTACACTGCCAATCTTAGCATGCTGCTATTTTTTCTCATTCTGAATCAGCATGAGAAATAAAATAGTGGTCAACATTGCCCCATAGTATATCATAGGTCCGAGGGCTGTCTGATAAAACATTGGCTAGCTCTCGTGTGTGTTATACCAGGAAATTCAGAGAAGGAAGGTGTACTGCGGTCCGCGCTGCCAGAAACATCAAGGAAGACCCAAGACGAAGTTTTGATCCAAGCCTTCTTTATTCTCCTCCTGCGCGTTTCAGTGCCCACCTGGCACCTTCATCAGGTGGGCACTGAAACGCGTAGGAGGAGAATAAAGAAGGCTTGGATCAAAACTTCGTCTTGGGTCTTCCTTGATGTTTCTGGCAGCGCGGACCGCAGTACACCTTCCTTCCCTGAATTTCCTGGTCTAACCCCACGTGTGTGGAGTCGGTGGAGGTCCAGCGGCAGCCATCAGGATTCTATCCTACATGTTCATAAGCCAGTTGTGGGTCACACAACTGGAGTAGGTGAGTGTATTACGTTTCTCACCACTGAAACCCAGTGTCTAGTGATAAGGGCACAATTGCGCCTCTTGTCCCCCTCCCCTCTCTCTTTTATCGTGTGTGTTATACGCTCGTATGAGCAGGTAATAACGCTGGACATTTACTGGAGCTTCCAAAATGGAACAAAAATAATAAAATACTACATTCTTGTGAAGAGGAACATGGATTGTGAAGTTGGAATTTTTGTTAGTAAAACAGATGTCCATCTGCAAGAGTATTTTGATAGTTTATAGCTTTCTTGACCCAGTTTAAACCACACACAAGCAAAACTGGAATGGGATGCTGGAAACTTAAAAAACTCTTGTGAGAAGAGTGACTATTCCTAGTTTGGGTGATATTGTAGTTTTAAAATGTAAAATCTCCTTTTACAGAGAGGTTGTCCAGCGACATAAAATTATGTTCCATTCTTTATGAAGCGAGAGTTGGGCTGGGACCACACGTTGACTTTGGTCGGGACACTTGTTGCACAAACACGGTTTCCTCAGTGTTGCTTTGCACTGAAACACAGGTGAATAAGGTCATATTGAATCCTAGAGAGCACTAAGACTGTAGCACATTGTCTGTACATCAAAATCTGAGTGCAGATTGGCAGTGGACCTCTTGGCCTGAACTTGAGAGCCAATGGCATATATAAGTCGTCTGTGCATTGTGGACCATGCTGGGATCATGTTTCATGGATCAAATATTGAAGAAAAGACAGTGCCTCACCAGTTGGTATTGCTTCAAACTTCTTTTGTTCTGCTTCCATATAGCACATATATAGAATATATAGAATATAATAAGAGAAGTTTGAAGCAATACCAACTGGTGATGCGCTGTCTTTTCTTCAATATTTGATATGATGGTTTCCAGGAAAGACTCCCTGGATTTGATGTGCGTGATTTACCCTGGGGTAAATACCATGACCTTGCCTGCCCACATGGTGCTGTGAACCCTTTTTGATTTCATGTTTCATGGATGTCTGAATACGGCTAGGGTCACACTTAAAAGGCACAATCCGGTAACCACATCCATGACCGGATGCGGTATTGGACTGTGCCTTCATACTTCTTATAATCTTTAAAATTGCAATCCTCATTCTGGATCTGGATGCATTAATGCATCCGGTTTTGGAATGAGGATTTTTGCAATCTTCAAAACCACATCCGGAACTGGATCTGGTTCCCATATGTGCCCATGTAAAAAAAAACGGATCCGGTTTTGGGATTGGCGCAATAGACGCAGCCTGCATTATTTTTTCCGCAGGCTCCAAAATCGGATCCGGTAACCGGATTGCACTATTTGCACTATTTCTATTGCAGCATTTTTAATGCTCAAAACCGGATCAGGATCTGCAAGCCCAACCACAGGTGTGACCGTAGCCTAAGGCTGTACTGTTTGCACCTACTACACTTACTTTACCACATTGTCTTGTAAGATGTCCTAAAATGAAAATCATAGTTCTAGCGGATATCTTTTAGATGCCATAGAATACATATTCAGATACAGTTTATCTTTATTCTCTTTTCTCTATTTGGATCTTCACAATGAAGAACTGCTTAAAGCAGTTTTTTCATGGTCATGCCTAGTTCGCACTACTCTATTTTCCGTCTTATTGCTATCCTTGAAAAAACTGACATCACACAAATAGTACCAATGTTATTCAATTAGGCTATCCAGATGAGCATTTATATTTTCATGGACCGAATTTGTGAGTGAAAACAAATTTCAGCAGTTTTGTTACCCCTGAAGGGCATGTAGATGTCAATTGGACTCACAGGACTACTGATGGAACAGTGGCAGCTGAATACCCAATACAGCAAGAGACTGGAGAGTGACTTCAGAAAAACCAAGGATATTTATAAAAGGAAGGTTAACGAAAGGTGTTTGAGGGGAGGAGCCTCTGGATGGCGACATTGAACACTCATAATGGAGCACCGGCGAGGGAACCCGTGTACAGGAATATACCCGATACAGCATCAGGAGGTCTTAATGCCACGAATCCGGACAAGAGGGGTGACCAGTACAGACCGAACAGAACAGAGGAGGAGACTGTGGAACACTGGCTCTGTCAGTGGGATGAATTCTGGGAGCTCCGTACAATCCCGGAAAGGCTGATCCAGCTGGTATAGGAATCTTGACGGTTCTGTGCACTTCAGGAGAGGCTTGGCCAGCCTGGGGTGGAATCTGGAGCATCCAGAGAGATCCAGGATAATAAACTGCCAGTAGAGGATTCTGTGGAGACAGAGGTGTTAGTATAATGCAGAATGCAACAGTCTGCCTAGTGCAGAGCACTGCAGGAGTGCTACCTGGACAGAGTTAACGTTCCTAGTGAGTGAATACATTACTCAGGCACCTCCCTTAGGGGGAGAATGCCTTTTGTACACAGAGCAGCTTAGCACTCACGCTGAGAGGCTTGATAGAGAACAGGTGTACTGTCCTTTTAAATGGGTGCAGTATGTGTGCGTATCCTAAGAACATTCCCAGGAGACGTGCCTGGAAGAGAAAGAAGCAGATGGCTGCATGGAACCACGGCCAGGTGAGGAGAACTATCAGAGCTGCATGGTGGGCACTAATCTCCTTGCTTAGTAGGGACTGGGCCAGCAGCAGGGACAGAGCAGGTGTGGCGCATATGGCCGCGGGATGAACACCGGTCTCCCTGTCCATGAGAGACCAGCCCCATGGCCAAGGGCATGACAAGTTTCTTCGTTATATTGGATGAGACTTTCCTAGTTAAGTGTATGCGTGCGCAAAAAAAATCAGTATCAGTATTAGTATCATCCATATAATATTGGATTTTTATGTGTACATTCCAATTCTGTAGCATAACAAACTGTATTTGGTCTATTACATTTTAATAACTGCTGATGTATATAACAATAATATTACCTTACGAACTGCATACGGGCGATGGTTAAGATTAAAATTGTACATTATTTTAGATGATTTTTTTAATTATGCTCCTGTGAATTTAACATCACGGAAATAAATCCTTCTAATCAATGGGGTTTCAAGTACTGGGATTGCCACCTTTCTCTTCAAAAGTACTTAGGAGAAAAGGGAAATTACATTTTATTTCTTGTGATGTTCTCTGAAGAAGGGGCTAAACCCTGAAACTCGTAATAAACCACCATCTGTATTTTTAACAACCTGACTCGTTGGATTCCTTGGAGCGCGGTTCTTAATCCCTTTTCTCCTAAGCACTTTTGAATGTTCAACCCGCGGGAGGACTGCTGCAGACCATATAGCTTGATATCTACAGTTGTCACAGGTTTATTAGGGGGTTGTGACGTCTCACAACCCAAACAGGTGAGCTGCTTCAACAATTTGCTGAACTCACATAATCCTATGGATAAACACTATTGTGCCCTTCCCTTTTTAGTGCTTTATACCCTTCTCTTCAATAAAGGGTCAGTGCAGCCACTTTGACTTTTTAACTGCACAATGAAGACCATAGATGGCAATGTTCAAGAGCAGAGTCAGTAGTGGAACTGTGTCAGAAATAAGTTGCATCCCCTAAACTTAATGACTGTGGTGGATCAAGCAATTAAATTCATTTTTATCTAGTGTTGTCAAATGTTAGTGAGAAGAAAGAAGCCCAAATCTATTCCAGAATGTGTGAATATAATCTATGAGATCATAAAGTAAGACTAAAAATTACAATGGTCACCAGATTTTTACTAAACCATGTTCCAAATTATTATGCAAATTGGTTTTAAGTGTCATAGGGTTTTTTTTTTTTTTCAGTGAAACCCATTGATGGTATTGTGTCTCAGGGTTCTTTGGATCACTAAGGGCCGCTTTACACACACCAACTTCTGTGACCAACTTCTGAACAGATCTCTGGTTGCAGTGAAATCATGGACCCATTGCTCTATTTGTACACGGCCACAAAATGGAACAATGTGTCCATGATTTCACTGCAACCAGAGATCTGTTCAGAAGTTGGTCACAGAAGTTGGTGTAGGTAAAGCGGCCCTAAGAGAGCAGCTGCTAAAAAGGCATTACAAACCAGCAAACAGCTATTTAAAGCTGCTGGTGCCTCTGGAGTCCCTCAAACCTCAAGGTGTAGGATCCTTCAAAGGCTTGCTATGGTGCATAAACCTACTATTCGGCCACCCCTAAACAGTGCTCACAAGCAGAAACGGTTGCAGTGGCCCAGACATACATGAAGACTAATTTTCAAACAGTCTTGTTTACTGATGAGTGCCGAGTAACACTGGATGGTCCAGATGGATGGAGTAGTGGATGGTTGGTGGATGGCCACCATGCCCCAACAAGGCTGCAACATCAGCAACGAGGTGGAGGAGTCATGTTTTGAGCCGGAATCATCGGGAAACAGCTGGTAGGCCCCTTTAAGGTTCCTGAAGGTGTGAAAATGACCTCTGCAAAATATATAGAGTTTCTGACTGAGAACTTTCTTCCATGGTACAAAAAGGAAAAACGTGCCTTCAGAAGCAAAATCATCTTCATGCATGACAATGCACCAGCTCATGCTGCAAAGAATACCTTTGTGTCATTGGCTGCCATGGGCACAAAAGAGATAAACTCATGGTGTGGCCACCATCTTTCCCTAACCTCAACCCTATAGAGAATCTTTGGAGTATAATCAACAAAAGATCTATGAGGGTGGAAGGCAGTTCACATCAAAACAGCAGCTCTGGGAGGCTATTCTGACATCAAGCAAAGAAATACAAGCAGAAACTCTCCAGAAACTCACAAGTTCAATGGATGCAATAATTGTGAAGGTGATATCAAAGAAGGGTTCCTATGTTAACATGTAACTTGGCCTGTTAGGATGTTTTGGAGTTAAATCACTTTTTATTTCAGTTAATGTGACCTCCTAATGCTGCAAATTCAACAAATGAGCATTTTCAGTTCTTTCAAACATATCAAATGTTTAGAAACTCTACTGTGCCTAATAATTTGGAACAGTGCATTTACAGATTTTTTTTTAATTTTGAAGATTACACTGTTATCATTGGGAGGTTTCTTCATTAAAATATGATGTATACCCTAACAGGTGATGACTTTTATTACACTGACTGTCATTTGCACTGACCATTTAGGAAAATCAGAGAAAAAGAACATTTGCATAATAATTTGGAACATGATGTAAAGTCGAGTTGCTAAAATAAAATGAGTAATTTCTTGTCAATTTTCATGTGTTTATCATAAAAGAGAGTCAAAATGCAAAATTGGCTCTAGTTTTTTTGTAATCTGTAATCAACTATAGCAAGAAGACATAAAATATAACTTCTAATACATACTGAGGTAAAAATAAATACCTACAAAACACTAAAATAACAATGTGTAGATTAAACTCAAAGTGCCAAACATACAAATTAGAAGGAGTTGATCTCACCCCCTAGAATGCTTTAAAGGAGGTCCACTCCCAATTTGACCGGAAACCAAACTGACAAATCCAGGGGGTGGATTAAAGTGCAATTTTTTCCTAAGTACCCCGTTGTGCCCAAAGCATGGCTTCTACCCTAACAAAGGAAGCACCAAGATAAGTGCTGTCTATTCCCTCAACGCGATTCTGCCTCAATGTATGAGGCTCATCAGGGGTGGAAGGGCTGTCTATTCTCTCAACGCGATTCTGCCTCAATGTATGAGGCTCATCAGGGGTGGAATGTTTGGAGGGATTAAAAAGATTCCAGGTAGCTGGATATCTCAAGTGTTAGCATGCATTCTTTTTAGCCAGCTTATGTAAGGGGTAGTAAACACCTTACTGTTTATGGCTGCTTTAACCCCTTCCCGACCCTTGACATAATACAACGTCAAGGGTTGGGTCCCGGTGTTTGATGTGAGCTCCGGTGTGGCGCTCATATCAAACACCAGACATCTCAGCTGATCTCATCAACTGAGATGTCAGGCTTACAGCACCGATCGAATCCGGGATCAGATCGGTGCTGTTAACCCCTTAGATCATGCTGTCATTCACTAACAGTATGATCTAAAGGCACCGCGGTGGGGAACGCTCCTTTATAATTGGCTGATAATATTGCGAGATCTTCGGACATCTCGTGATAGCCCGGGGTCCTGCCAAGCTCCCGGATGCTTTTAGGATTCACTTCCTGTGAGCGGTTGGCAAGCGCTGCCAACCACTCACAGTGCGCATTTGTGACAGGTCCTGATGTGCTGCAGCTCATCAGGACCTGTCACAAGTGATCGGACTGTGCAGCAGTCTGGCGCCCTATGGGGCTGTGTAAAATCAAGAATGATTTGTAAAATAAAGTTTATAAAAATATGAAAAAAAAACCCACAAAATTTCAAATCACCCCCTTTTCCCCCATTCAAAATAAAAGTATTAAAAAAATACACATATTTGGTATCGCCGCATTCAGAAATGCCCGATCTATCAATATATAAAACCAATTAATGAGAACCGTGAACTGCGTAACGGAATAAAAGGTCCAAATGCCAAAAGTATGTTTTTTAGGGTGCAGCAACATTGCTATAAAATGCAATAACGGGCGACCAAAACAGCACATCCACCCAAAAATGGTATAATTAGAAATGGCAGCTCAAAACGCAAAAAATAAGCCATCACACAGCCCAAGATCCCGAACAATGAGGACTTCTACGGGTCGCAGAACATGGCGCAAAAAATGTGATTTTATTTATTCAAACTTCTGAATTTTTTTCACCACTTAGATACCAGTTAAAGTATACATGTTTGGTATCTACAAAGTTGTACTGAACTGAGGCATCACACCGTCTTGCCAGTTTTACCATATAGTGAATACAGCGACTCAGAAACCCCCCCAAAAAAGTGTAACTGCACTTGGATTTTTTTCCCCATTTTCCTGTACAATATATGGTAAAATAAATGATTTCATCTGAAAGTACAACTTGCCCTGCAAATAAAGAAGTAATCATATGACTATATTGACGGAAGAATAAAAAAGTTATGGCTCTTGAAAGCAGGGGAGCAAAAAACGAAAATGAAAAATCGCCTGATGGTGAAGGGGTTAAATACTTATAATGAGGGCTTCTGTCATCGCTTCCTGTATTGAGATTGAGATATGGGACATATAGGAGACAGTAACTATGCATTCTACACACATATGCTGTCAGACCATCAGGTCGAGAGGTCCAGTGCATGATCGCACTGACCTCTGATGAGTCACTCAGTTTATGCTAACCTTTTTGACAGTTTAGTGCATAAAGAACTTTCAGAATAGGAATAGCTTGCGTGCCTACAAAATTTGCGAAGCAGAAGCAGAGAAGCCCCCGCTCTGGCTGCCATGGAACTTCAAACCGTGTTTATAATAAAGTATTGGTTTTTCAACACTCCTGCAGACCCTCACCAGGTTCCAACAATTTAGATACATGCTCAAAGTAAATTTTAATGACAATTACACACGTGAACATAGGGCACAAGCCCTGTTTCTGAGGTATCACTAACATGAAATTACACATGCAGGACAAAAATCTGCACCTTCCCCGCCTCAAATTCCCACCAAAAAAACGCATCGTGCGAATGACATCTTTTCTGGCGCATATTTTGTATGAAGGTAGAGATATTTTGGAGACAAAAATCCGCACCACAATTCTCCTGTGCAAATGCACCCTTAGGTAAGACTTGCATCTATGGTTACCTTATGTTTAGCGCAGCCGCCGGCTTCATAGAAAATCCCCTGATGTGCGCTTTTGCAGAGCGCACAGGAAAATGCTGCAGACTGCGTTTCCTGTGCGCTCTGCGATACCGCATATCAGGGGATTCTCTATGGAGCCGGCGTCTGCCCTAAACATCGAGTAACCATAGTGATGCATAGAGCAGGCGGCGCATATTGTTACATGCCGCTAACACCATGCGCTCTGCCTGCCACTAAGTTTTTAACAGATTTCCCAGGCTCAGGGCAGACGATAGTCTGACCCTAGCCTTAGGGTGTTTTCACACGCTGCGTATTTGCTGTATTGTTTTACGTGTGAGCTCATCACAAACCAGGAGTGGAACAATCAGAGGAAAAGTATAATAGAAACAAGTGCTCCACTTTTGGATTTAATCACCCTCTCCTGGTTTGTGATGAGCTTGCGCGTAAAAAAAATGCAGCAAATATGCAGCATGTGAACGCACCCTTAGTGTCCAGCTGCTCATTAAGCCCCACTGGTTGATATATTTGTAAGTGTTAGCTCCATCTACTTTCTCTTTGAAGCAATTTTTTGTTCAAATCACCTCCACGCTCTGATCTATTATTTTGATCAATACCCATAAATAATGCTTCTTTATTCCCTGGGTGTACCAAGTTCATGAGTCTAGCTATGGGAGTATTTCTAGCATTACAAATATTACCCATATGCTCTCCAATTCATGTTCTAAATACTCTGTTTTCCACATGTATTCTTTACCGCAACAGCATGTCTCCTTGTAAATAATACCCTTGCTCCTGCAATTAATGAAAGCTCTGGCCTTAAAACTCTTGTTTTACTAATTCTGATCTGCGTGCAGGATACGCAAAACCTGCATTTGAAGTAACCCTCAGGTCTAATGGCCAGCCACGTCCGAGCTGGGCGTGGCAGTGGAAAGTGACTGTGTGTCACCCCGTCTCCAATTGAATGACTTTTCCAGTATGTAATTGATGGGAATGCCCCAATACAGTCTCCAATGTCACCATCCATCCACAGTGTTTTTCTAATATTATTTTAAAACACATGGGAGCCATTGTCAAATCTAGAGATGACCCATATGAGGCCATACTGGTTACCTCTCTTATTCAAATGCAATAGGCTGCTCCTTTCTAGGTTTCTTCTTGAGTAATTGGTCTGTTATGTTTTTTTTGTTTTTTTAATTGTGATATTGGCTTTCAAAATTCATTGAAACCCTGGTAAAAAAAATAAACAAAAGTATGAGTTTTTGGTGCATTTGCAATATAAAAAAGGCTTTTCGTGTGGTACTTGTAAAAGGGAATATGTCAAAAGGTTTTTGTTATGTAATCTGAAGACCGGATGCTACAAGGGTTAATACATAGATTTCAGTCACGTGTGTCTTATCACAATGTGTGTTTTTGTTTGCTTTCTATATTTCTTTAAAGGGTCAGTCCAAGACCAGCAACATTCCTCTTAACACACTATTTAATTGATCCCTATTATTTAAGCTATTTGCTAATACATTTCCTTTATTAATTCCCTATCGTTCCCTCTCTATACTGTCTAATAGCTGTTGTTTTTTCTATTTCCTGCTGAATGATGTCCCGTGTGAGTGTCCCAGTGCATGCTGGGGTCCTCACATGGAGCATCATCAAGCTGACAGGCTCCAGGCACTTCCTCAGCCAATCCCTGAAACAAAGCATCACTGTGACATTGATTCCAAGGTCAGGGCTGTCAAATGTTGACAAAGGTTTCCAGCCCCACCTTCTCCTCTCCCTGCAGAGTTACTGCTCATTCCCCCCTTCTCTCCACCCAGGGCCGGCGTTAGGGGGGGGCAGACTGGGCAGTTGCCTAGGGCCCCCACTCTCTTAGGGGCCCCCAAAGGAGCTGAACTGAAAATAGCAATAAAACAGTGAAAAAAATGTAAAAATACACATATTTGGTATCGCTGCGTTCGTAAGAATCTAAGCTATCAATATATGAAGTAAATTAATCCAATTGGTAAATGGCGTAATGGGAAAAAAATAAAAACGCCAGAATTATGTTTTTTAGGCCACCACGTTGTTACAATAAAATGCAATAAAAGGCGATCAAAATGTTGTATCTGACTCAAAATGGTATCAGTAAAAATGTCAGCTCAGGGCGCATAAAGTAACCCCTCACATATCTATGTATCTTCAAAAATTAAAACATCATGGGTCTCGGAAAATAAAAAAAAAATATTTTTTTTTTTTACAAATTTCAGTTGTTTTTTTTTATGATTGAAATAAAAATGACGTTCAGCATGTTCTTATTCTGACCTAGATAATCAACTTATGAAGTCACTCTTACCATATAACTACGGCCTGTTCCACATCTAAGGTTGGTGTGCGTTTTGCTAAATTTGCCTTTCTAGCCGTTTTTACCGCTAAAAACGCATTAAAAACGCTAGCGTTTTTTCCCCCATTGATTTCAATGGGAACGCATGCATTTTTGCGAACGCAGCACAAAACGTCTTCCCCGATGTTTTGGGCAGCGTTTTTGCATGTGTTTCCATTAAAATCAATGGGAACAAAAACGCATGCGTTTTGATGCGTTTTTGCGGTAAAAACGCATGGAAATGCAAATTGAGCAAAATGCAGCAAAGCGTTAGATGTGAAAGGGGCCTGAGCATTTAGGGCCCACTTTAACCTTTTGCCTAGGGCCCCACTTTGCCTAAAACCGGCCCTGTCTCCACCCCGCAGTGTGTTTTCTCAGTCCCCCACCCCGTTATTACTAATTCCCTACAGTGTGTTGTCACGTCCTCCCTGACATGCTGTCTCTCTCCCTCTGTGCGAACACTAATGTCAGACTGGCTGTGCAGGAGCACACAAGTGATGTCAGTGGGTATCCCAGGACTTATGCATATTAATCTTCAATATAGCATTTCTTAATAACAAATAAGGTAAACAATCAGTTCACAATAGTTGTCCTAAAGTGGTGGACTTATGCATATTGATGTCATTTGTGGGCAGTTCTTATGCTCTCCTGCCCGGGCCACGTGACATTAACGATCGCATAGTGGGAGAGTTAGCATGTCAGAAAAGATGCCACCCTGCAGGAAGCGTGTAAGAGAGGGGATGGGGGGACTGAGAACCTACACTGTTGGGAGGGGAGAAGGAGGGAACTGACAACGCACACTGGGGGAAGGGGAGGCTGGAGACATTTGTAAACATTTGGACAGCTCCACTCCTGGAACCAGCATCATGGTAATGCTTTGTTTTAGGGAGGGGCTGGGGAAATGCCTGGGGCCTTTCACCTTGATGATGCTCTATGTGAGGATCCCAGTATGCACTGGGGCACTCACACGAGATATTGAAGCAGGAAATAGAAAAACAAAACAAAACAATAGCTGTTAGTGTACAGAGGGAACAATAGGGAATTAATAAAGGAAGTATATTAGAAAATAGCTTAGATTAAAACCTTACACCCTTTAAGCTTCTGAAGCTACTATATCTTTAGTCAGACAGAGGAGTATGACCTCAGGTCTGACTCTGTCCCCACTGTGATTAACAGCTTTTGTCTATAGACATTATATACATAGAGCCTGGTGTGGGCGGAGGCAGCTGTCCCAGCTCTGCGGAATTGCTAAAACTAAAACCTTTGATTTTGTCAGAATGGCTAAATCATGCTGCTCTCAGATGAAGTAGCAAAAACCTGACAGATTCCCTTTACCTTCATATCTCACAAATTGATTTCTTCTTTAAATTAAACTTTACTAAGGGTCCTTTCACATCAGTGGTGAAAAACCGCAACTGCCGCGATTACCGCATAACGACTGCACTTGCGGTTCACTTGCGAGAAGCCCCATAGAATGTCTATGGGGGCTTGCGGCAGGTGCGGCAAGTGCGGTATCGGCACTTGCGGCAGGTGCAGCTGCGAAAAAAACGTGGTATGCCGCGTTTTCTTTCGCTGCCGTACGTGCCGCAGGTGCCGAAACCGCACCTGGCGCACACTTCCCGCAAGCCCCATAGACATTGTATGGGGCTTGCCGCAAGTGAACCGCAAGTGCAGCCGTTATGCAGTAATCGCGGCAGTTGCGTTTTTTTCACCGCAATTGCCGCGATCAGCGAAAACCGCTGATGTGAAAGCAGCCTAACACCTCTTCTCCACCTCGGTGCAAAATAATAGGCGCTTGCAGCCTTTGTCTTACATTGTGATTATTTGAAATACATAGCAGTTATCCGGCATTCCCAAGAGGCAATTAATAAAACATACCTTTATTTAAAAAAAGTTAAAATCCACATCAGTGTGCACAAAAGGGAGATGAAGATTAAAATGAACACATATATGTGTGTGTGTGTATTTTTAACTATTTGTCTTCCTTTTCACACTGTGATGCCTTTCTGTGATGGATTTTAGTATTTATTTTAAATAAAGGTGTGTTTTTTAATCATCTTTGGACACGATGGATAACTGCTATGTATATGAAGATTTTGTTACATAGCTATGATTTATTCTCCTTGAATATATTGCATGGAAACTCTGGATTCGCAAGTGAAGACAACCTGGGTGGGCTTATAAATTGGTCCCATTTTGAAGTATACCCACAGTGATATGCCTGGTGCATGTCGAAGGTGTTGGCGCATAGTATAGGGATTCTGTCCTTAGGTTTTTGAATAAGCATAGCACAGTTTTACTTCCTGACCTGAGTTGATTCTATGCATTCTATGCACAAAACTGGAATGCTTGTACTCTGCCATAGGCTACTTGGGATTAGGCTGCCAATCTCGCATGTGATAAGTATTACCTTGCTGCTCCTATTTAATCTTAATGTTTGCACTAACAGGAAGATTAGGTCACCGCAGATTGGTTAGCTAACTGTTTATGTAGCTCCGGTTCCAGCTTTCGATGTGTTAATTAACAGCCCGTGAGTCTATTTTGTGTTGACATCTGCATATATATCACTTTCATAGCTATGACTGTTTATAGTTTGCTGCTTTCTGTTAAAATCTGCCTTCATTGGGAGAAGTCTTAAAGTTGCTTTTTATAGCATAGATTTTACAGGCGTTTCACACTGCACTGTTGGAACAACTACTGGTTTAGTAATAGGTTTAAGTAATGTTTCTAGGAATTCCGTAATAGTTTCCTGTTATGTTGTAGTCCCAGGATCAACATACACTTATAACAATAAGCAGTTCACATGGGAAGAGAATTTAGTTTAAAAGTGACCGCCCATTAGTGACTGAGGAAGTTTTGATTAAAGTGAATTTGTCATCGCCAAAACCAGGATTAAACTAACTATACAGTCCTAATGGGACTTAGCCTGCAGCATAGATTTCACTATTTTGATTGGACGGAAAAATTGTTTTATTTTATATGCGAATGACGGCAGCTTGGTGCACCCTTCTGTGGCCAAAGTATCAGTGCACCATTCTTCCCCCTCAATTAACATGTAGCAAACCTGCCCAGAGCAAGCACTGACTGAACTGAATCCTTAGCCCTGTACTTCCACACTGACACTGCAAATGGTGAAACAGCTTGCACAAAAGATCACATTGTAGGAGGTGGTCAATGGAGACTGAAAAGAGGGATGATGGCAAGAAATTAGAGCCTCACGTACAGTGTCTCTGTTAAAGGAGTTGGCCACAAGTTTAATAAAATTCCCTGGAATCATAACAACATAAATCTTATTCATCTGATAAATTGTCACTTGTCCATGCAGGCTGACCATGTTCACATGAGAACAACAAAATAGTGGCCAAGGCATAATAGAAACTAGAACCATGTTACAGCTAAGGAAAAAAGAAGTGAAAATGAGACACTTAGCTTTACAAATTATGGCCATGTTGATAGACAGCCCTGTAGCCACATCGAGACGTGTCTCGTAGTGATGAGCGAGGGTAATCGTTACTATTCGCTACATGCACACATAGTACAGTATTCATGATACTCGTTACTCGGTGAATATCACTGGTGTTTGTGAGTGATGTATCAATCGTGAACAATCTAACACAAGTTGACAGCTCCCTTCAGTACACAAAGGGAGTCGGCCCTCAGTGAGAGCAGATTGAATGGTAGATTCTCTCTGGGGGCACAACAAGGTGTTTTATGCAGTGAAAACGCAAAAAAGCCCACCCTCCTGCCCTTTCCCGGAAATGCTTATTTTATAGCTTGATGTGTGTGGGCAGAGCCTATCACTAATTGGCTAACATTGGACTCGCTATTTGGCTTCAGTGGTCAGGGCATTTGTTGAAGGAACTTCAAAATGTATCATGAACTTAAGCATGTTGTTAAATCTAAAAAAGTATGGTGTTAAAAGGTAGATATTTACTTGAAAATATCTGATGTTGGGAGTATGGATTTTCTTCGTCTCGATTATAAATCAAGACTACAGTTTGAATTTGCAGAGATCTATGGGGTAAAGTTTGTCTTTGTAGAGAGCGATCTGTCTGGTCTGCATGCCAGTATGAGGAGTCTTACATGCCTTGCAAGGCTCCTCTGGGAACTTAAATATACAAATGGACTCTTCAGAGAGGAAAGAACATGAACTTTAGTGCTGACTTTTGGAAGTAGCAATCCTAAAAGTCAATCTCAACCCTTTGATGATCTTTGCCATATAACTTATGATAGGAGCCAAATCAGAACTTCAATTTGCTGACAGGGTGTTTTAGGGTATTGCCTCTTGTCAGTACAACATATGAGATCTGGTGTGGCTGAGGAGGGGCAATACCCCAAAACACTGTCTGCAAATTGAGCTATCGGTTTGGCTTTTACCCGTCAGGAAATTGAGGTTCTGATCTGTCTTTTATCCTAAGTCGTATAGCAAGACTCGATAAAGGGTCAACATTGACTTTTAGAATTGCTACTCCCAATAGATGGCACTAGAGTTCATGTCCTCTTCCTCTCTGAAGAGGCTATTTGCATGTTTAATTTCCCAGAGGAGCATTGCAGGCGTTGTAGTCACCTCAAACTGGCATGCCAGACCTGACATATCACTCTCCACCAGCACATCGAGACTGTAGTCTTAATCTTCAATCAAGAAGAAGAAAGTCCATACTCTCAAAGTCAGATATTTTCAAGTGTATGTCTACCTTTTAACACCATATTTTTTTAGATTTAACATTATGCATAAATTCATGATACACTTGGAAGCTCCTTCTGCCAACAAATGCCAACACAGAGCCCAGTGCCTACTGCATTATTGCTCAATGTATGAATTGTCTACACTAAAACTCCTGACCTCATTCTATAGAATGAGAATTCGAAGCTGAAGGTGAGAAAATTAATTCCTATACCAATACCTATACAATAAAAAATAAATGAGAACAATTAAGTTTGGAATTGTATTTAAAGATTCAATTTGTGTGTAGTCTTAGTTGTTACAAAGAAGACAAGGTGTATTTTTATATTTTAACTTCAGTAATGGATTTCTAAGGCACTATTAAGCCCTGCTGCACATTGTGTTGTAAGTTATATTATCACATGCCATCAGTTCCTATAGTGCTGCATCCACCCTTGAATAAAATGTATGTATGTTCAAGATAAGGTTCACTTGTACCTTTAGAAGCCATTATCCTGGAATAAAATATGATTAAGAAGTATTTGTTGTCTTGAACAGGATGGTACCTCCACAGACATTGACAATGAACCTCCAACATGGGCAGACACAGCAGTTCATGATTAAACCAAAGTACTTCTCTAACTCCAAGAAACTTCTCCTGGGTGAACAGTCCACAGAAGGATCACTACCTCTCCGAGCAAACGGCCTGGACCATCTGACATCACAGTTACATCACTGTAAGTTTTGTATTTATATAATTTTCTTATTTGTTATATAGTTTCTACACAAGCTATATTAATGCTGCATGGGACCTAGATATTTTGGTAACTTGGACTGCAAAATTGCAGATACATAAACTGTGAATCATTTTAAGTTTATACATTTTAGCCTAAAAAAGTTTTTATGCATTACATTTAATTATTATAGACTAAATAGTAAGACGGAGTCCTAGTACAGAAGAATAATTATACAGCTAAATTCTCTGTATTGATTGATGTAGTGTAAAGAGAACATTTCCCAATATTTTTTATGTTTAACCGGATACTTGATTTAGTAGCTGCAGGGTGAAATAAAACCTTTTTTTTCGCCTCTCCTTTGCAGAGATATTATCAATTAGAGTATTTTTCTTCCATTTTAAAAGAGATTATTTGTTGACCATGTATAAGTGATATTATATCGATCTGTCTGCTGCTCCTCATTGCTGGCCACATATCCCCAAATCCTGGCCCTCCTCAACACATCCCCACACTGATGTCTAATCCCTTGCCACAATCCTCTACAAGCCTCTGCAACCCTGATAACCTCATACCCATTCAGACAGCCCCCACTCCCCTGATGTCTCTACCTGGAGCACTATGGAATGCACGCTCTGTCTGCAACAAACTGTCATTCATCCATGACCTCTTTATCACTAACAAAATCTCCTTCCTTGGCATCACTGAAACCTGGCTCACTCCCTCTGACACTGCCTCTAATGCTGCAATTTACTATGGTGAATTCTATCTCTCTCCCTCCCCTTGCACCAGCAACAAGCGAGGTGGAGGAGTTGGCTTGCTCCTGTCCGACAACTGCTCCTTTACCCCAATCCCACTACCTCCCTCCACTCTTCCCTCATTTGAAGTGCATTCTATCCGCATCTACTCTCCCTTCAACCTCCAGCTGGCTGTCATCTACCACCCCCAGAGCTAGCCATCTCTACCTTTCTCGACCACTTCCCCACCTGGCTACTTCACTACCTTTCTGCTGACATCCCCACTATCATCATGGGTGACTTCAACATCCCCATTGACACTTCCACCTCAGCTGCCTGTAAACTTTTATCCCTGACTGCCTCCTTTGGCCTCACTGAATGGCCCTCCTCGGCCACTCACAAAGATGGCCACACACTGGACATTATCTTTACCCGCCTCTGTTCCTTTAATAGCCTCTCTAACTCACGCCTCACCCCTGTCTGACCACAACTTACTGACTTTCTCTTCCCGCTCCTCTCCTTGTGCGCAACAGATCCTCCACAAGCTCAGTCATCCTTGCAGAAATCTCAAATGCCTTAATTTCTGTGAGTCCCTTCTCCCCTTCACAGACATAGCTTCCTTACATGAAACAGATGCTACTGCCACTTTATATAACACCACAATAACAGCAGCACTCGATTCAGCCGCCCCCTTCATGCTTCATGCGCAGCAAAACTACTACAATCAACAGGCAACCCTGGTAGACCAGCCTCACTAAAGAATTGAGACAGACTTCCAGGGTAGCTGAGCAGAGGTGGAAGAGCACTTTGTCGCATACAAGCAGTCCCTCGCCAACTTCAAATCCACGCTCGCTGCCGCAAAACAAACTTACTTTTTATCCCTCATATCCTCTCTGTCTCACAACCCTAAACAGCTTTTCAACACTTTCAATTCTCTACTCTGTCACCCAGCACCTCCTCCCTCTCCTCTCATTTCTGCTGAAGACTTTGCCTCTTTCTTGAATTAGAAGATTGATAACGTCAGAGAAAGCTTTGGCTTGCAGCCCCCTATGCCCCTCCTCATAACTGCTCAGCCCTGTTCTTCCAAAGCCAGCTTCTCCACCATGACAGAAGATCAGCTCTCCTCCCTTCTGTCAAGATCACATCTCACCACTTGCACGCTCAACCCGCTCCCATCGCACCTCATCCCCAACCTCACTACAGTTTTCATCCCAGCCCTAACACATCTCTTCAATCTTTCACTTACAAATGGTGTCTTCCACTCATCCTTCAAACATTCCTCAATCATACCCATCTTCAAAAAGCCCTCCCTCAACCCATCCTCTGTGTCTAACTATCGCCCGATATCACTGCTCCCTTATGCCTCAAAACTGCTGTAACAGCATGTCCATCATGAGCTGTCCTCTCACCTCTGCTTTCTGCTCCCTCTTTGACTGGTTGCAATCTGGCTTCTGACTGCTTCACTCTACTGAAACTGCCCTAACTAAAGTCACCAATGACCTACTAACCGCCAAGAGAAAGC